>CM065054.1:17739888-18129888 GCA_032883995.1 Coronaproctus castanopsis
GAAATATTAATAAAAAGAGGAATTAAGCAAGGGGACACAATATCACCTAAATTATTCATAGCATCCCTGGAAAGTACGTTCAGAAATTTAAACTTGGAATCATATGGTATTAATATAGATGGGAAAAAACTTAATCATTTACGTTTTGCCGATGATATTGTGTAAAGTAATAGCGCACATGCTAGGATACGGTAAATGACCTTCATAGTTGCTCTAAAGCAGTAGGATTGAAGATAAATATAGATAAAACGAAGCTCATGTCAAACTCACACTTGTTACAAGAAATAACGATAGATGGACAAATATTGGAGCAAGTTAATGAATACGTGTATCTGGGCCAAGTAATCACAGTAGACAAAGAAGCAATGTATAAAGAAATTAAAAGACGGACCTTTCATGGATAGCGTTTGGAAGACTAAATAGTGTATTGAAAAACAGAGACATACCGAACTGTTTAAAAAAAGAAAGGATCCCAGTACTCGCATACGGAGCGGAAACGTGGTGCCTGACAAAATATGTTGTTAGGAAACTGGCCGTAACGCAGAAGGTCCATGAGAGAATAATATGCTGGGTATTAAGAGGCTGGATCGAAAACGCAATACGTGGATAAGGCAGCAGCTGGTGGATGTAATACAACGCGTAGCTAAATTAAAATGGAACTGGGCTGGTCATGTCGCTAGAAGGACGGACGATAGGTGGACCAAAAGAATAACGCAATGGACACCGATAAAAGATCATCATAGAATCCGTGGTCGCCCGTGTACGCGATGGCAAGATGACATTCAAAAGTCAGTTAGAGTTAAATGGATGAACTATGCTTGGGACCGAGTACAATGGAAAATGAAGGGGAACGCTTACATCCAGCAGTGTATAGAAATAAGCGAATCGTAATCGTGATATATATATATATATATATATATATATAACTTTACGTTTTAGATGGTAAAAAATAAATGCTAGCTAAAAAAAAGATAATATGAAATTTGAGAATAATTACGACGCACACTATCAATTATGATATTATTATTATTATTATAATTTTGCTTTCATCAATTGATTCGTTATTCTCACTCCTACACCGGTAAAATAATCTTATGTAATATCAGCCCCGTTTTTTTGAATATGATCGTGAGATTCTCCGATAAAGTCCTTATCTTTTATATATAAATATATGCGTGTGTGTGAGTGAGATATAAAAATTGAAACTGTTAAATCGGACAAACGAATAGTCTTTCAAACGAAATTTCTAAATCTTTCTTTTTCTGCTACTACTCCGTGGCACTTGCCATAAAAATTACTTCATTATTATTACTGTTATCGTTATAATTATTGCTATTATTATTATTAACTTTGAATTACGTACATAAGTAGTGCATCCGCGTACGTGAGTTTGTTACAATGACCCGACTCGTTTTAACGCAATGCCGGAATTAATCGTACGAATTTTATTCGAACAATTTTTATCGCATTTCGTAATTGCAATATTTATATGGCGCATACGATCGTTACAATATGTGTCATCGTCGTTGTTCATTGTAGATGGTGGAGATTCATTTGGAGAAAAACTACAACAAAAAAATCTATTCCGTTGTAATGTGTCCATTTTTTCTATATGAATCCACTGTTAAAGATTCGGAAGAGCTGAACAGTTGAAAAATTATCGAGTGCGAATACGATTCGATGTGTAAAATCGGTGCGGAAAAATAACAATAACGTACGATGATTAAAAATCAAAAACAAGAAAAAAAATGCATTCAGCGATATTTAGATTTATGATTTTTCTGAAAGTAGAATTATAGAGTGATGAACAATTTCACATTTTTACTAAATAGGCAGTAAGGCTCTTTGACTTTATTCTTCGAATAGTACCTTAAGAATATGGTAATGCAGAAATGTTGTTATTAGTTCGCGTCATTTGTCTCTATTATAAGCTGCGTGTATACATTCACCGAATCTATTTCGTTAATCCATCCGACCATCTTAGAGGTTCACGGCTAAAACCTCTTATTCCATTCAATTTCCCTTCGATAACAATCTTCTCCGATCCATTTGCTTGAACCACGTGGAATTCTGGTAAACACTTCCGTTAGTAATCATCTGGATTCTTCGCGACCTTCTTTAGTGTAGAGATTCGTTGGTTCTTTTGACCGTCGATGGAACGCGTAACATTCGTCTCCAATACGAAAGATTCAACGCGTCTCGACGTTCAGTTCGGTGTAATGTTCAAGTTAGAGAACCGTATAAAAATATTAGAAATATGAATAACTTGACCGGTTTAATTTGAACTGTTTTATTTATCACCGTTTCATCGCGTCAGATTTTTACTAAGCATCCCATCGCGCTTTTGGCTATTTGTAGGCGCCGCAGTTCCAATTTGCATCTACCGGTATTCCCGAAAATTGAACCTAGTATCGACCACTTCTGTTCCATCTGTGTGCTTTTTTTGTCGAGCAAGTTAGTTTCAGACCAGTTGTTCATGATTATTTCGGTCTTCTTTCGATTAATTAGTAATCCGTTATCTTCGCTATTTTGCTCCAATCTTCGCAATAAGCGTATAATATTTTCGATGTTAAGATGGTATCATCAACGTATCGGAGATTTGATATATTATATCCACCAATTAAGAATCCATCCATCTACTCTCTCTGTGTTGTATCTTTTCCATCATTAGAATTACATATGCTGTTTTTTCTTTGACTTTTCTTCTTTTTCTACTACTATCCTGTTGAAGTAATTTCTTTTTAGATATACATACGCATATGTATGTATATATGTGTATATGTATATATATATATATATATATATATATATATATATATATATAAATAATTATTTCGATTGTTATGTAATGTATAAATAATTTCTATATGAAATAAATGGTAAAAAAAGAAATTTTAAATTTTCCATACATTTCAATTGAATATCGTGTATATTTTAATTGCGCTTATTGGAACTTTGAACATGGAGTGACTATCATTGTTCTAAATTCGGCAAAAAAAGTAATACGTCTATTTGATCAACAATATCATTATCGATATTTACGTATTTATCGTTATTTATACTACTATCGTTAATAATCAATAATTATATATGGAGAAATATTTATATATGAATGTATATTTATATATGGAGGAATATTTATATATGGAGGAATATTTATATATGGAGGAATATTTATATATGGAGGAATATTTATATATGGAGGAATATTTATATATGGAGGAATATTTATATATGGAGGAATATTTATATATGGAGGAATATTTATATATGAAGGAATATTTATATATGGAGGAATATTTATATATGGAGGAATATTTATATATGGAGGAATATTTATATATGGAGGAATATTTATATATGGAGGAATATTTATATATGGAGGAATATTTATATATGGAGGAATATTTATATATGGAGGAATATTTAATAATAAAATTCTACATAATAATGCTCGAAAAGCTATAAAGAAACACTATTCAGTAATTAGAAGACGACACTACTTGGCAACATGTTTACCGCCTTATTATATAAGTAAAAGTTTCAGATCATACTCCTGTTCGTTTCACTTGAATATAGATAGCAGATATGTATGTATCTGTTCTGTCTGTCTGTCTGTATTTGACGGTGTGAATGTACATTTTGAATATCCTGACTACATTATATGTAACAGAATAAATACACGTAATTTTGAATTATGAAATAATCATTTTGCTCGACATTTTCAAACGTATTTTTAAAGCACTTCATATTAATTTTCTTTTTTTAGGTAATCTGCTAAAGTTAGCATTGTACATCATGTACGACAGAGTGTATATATATATATATATATATATATATATATATATATATATATATTCATTCAGTAGTAAGGTGTTCTCCAATGAGACTCAACCTTAATTGTTACATTATGTTTAAAGGCATTTTCTTTTTTAATCCACGTGTCCGTTGAAGGTTATCATTGATTAAGCCTGCTTTTAGGTCTCTATATATTCTAATATACCAAGATGCATTGATCCATGATATGTATTGATTTTGATGGGAACCTTTCAATTTTAGAAATATTTGAGTTGATTGAATTCACCATACGAACATACTGTGGTCAGATGTTATGGGAGGTGTTAAGTTTGTATCATAATCCTGTATGACACACCTTATCGAACGTCTGACTGATGTCCGGGAACAATACAGCGCAATAAATTTCTTCTTCAAACGTTTTGTTGATGGCATTAGTTAATGCCATCAACAAAACGACTCGTTGTGCTTGCTCTATCGTCGATTGTTGTCTTCGAAAATCAAATTGGTGATCTAGGATAAGATCGTGTTCCTCAATTACCTGCATTAATCGTTTTAATAATATATTTCCTAGTATTTTTACATGACCTGTAGGAGACTAACGGGTCGCGATATTCATTAAGCGGTTTTCCAGCCTTCGTTATATAAGTCTGATGTTTTCCACTGAACAAGGAAGTATGACTTATTTAATACAGCATTAAATAACTGTATAAGCGTAAGGATCCCCTTTTTAGGTAACTGTAATTGTTTGCTATACTTCGTTCAGTGTTATATGAGGTATCTGATCATTCTTTCTTCGAGTAATGCATTAATGCGTTTATTGTAGTTATTACTAGTTACCATACATAAAGGTTAGGTACACAGTTTGTAAATACTTTGCAAAAGCTACGAAACGAGTCATAACTCTGATACATATGGGCAAATGTTGACAGCATGTATTATACGAGTGTTGATTATTGTAAGGTGGTAGTACCGTACACTATGTAATACTAAATTGACGGTGCAGTGTGTTGTACTTTTCTAATATAATCAATGTACTTTTATTAGGAAAAAAAATACTCGATTAAAAAAATACTACGAATATCATTATTATTATTATTATTATTACGATTTCTTGTTTATATTTTAAATCGTGTATTTGAAAAAAATAAATAAAATAATAAACTTCTATATGTGTGTGTGTTAGATGTTTTTTGCCAGTATACTTTTATTTAAAGACAATGGTCATCAGGATGTACATTTCCCTAAATTACATTATCATCATCGTCATTATCGTATTGTTCGTTGCCAACCGTCGTGGCTAGCCATTGTATGTTTAGTTATACGTACAAAACGGACTAGCATTCAAGTCGCCTAATATAGCAAGGCAAGACGCAGATACATATGTAACGCAGATTAGCGCACATACGATGTTATACGAGTGTGCCACTGCATTCTCTGTAATAATTTTAAGAGTTACGTGATGATGATGAAAAACTTTCTATGTCGCGAGTTGGTTTCGAGAACCGTCGACCATCGACTTGACAGTCGAGCATTACTATGTTACGGCGACATCCAAAATTATGATTATTAGGATGATTATTATAATTTATTCGGTTATTCTAATTCACATATACCGTATGGCTAGCTGATTTTAGCACTTGCGACAAATTGCCGTTGTTTCTAGGTTTCTTCCCATCAATCGTTTTTATACTTTTCCGGCTATTACACTAAAATATTTTCTCGGCTGTTAACCCCTCGTTTATTTCTGACTGGTTCGTGTATGATGTTTTAATGATTTTATATATACATATATATATATATCTCACTTCATTTCTTTCAATTGAACAGGCTCGGAAAATTGATGGGTCTGTTAGTTTGGAACGTTCAATTATGCCTTAAAAGCCTCTTATAAGGGTCGCGTACTATAACGTTTTAGGCGGAACCTAGGAGAGGGTGATTTTTTAGCGTCGGCCTAGACCGTAATTCTTATTTAAGCCGTTCGGATGCTCTTTCCTTTTTCTCTTTGACGAGAAGTAGTTTAATGACGACGGTGATGATGATGATAATGATAATGATGACGGTGATAATGATAATGACGTGCACGCTTTCACTTTTATATAATTCGACAATAGGCCGTTATTTTATTACGTATTCTTTCAAGGTCGTTCAATGCTGTGACGTAGACTGACGATTTTTCTAACGTAACTAAGAAAAATACGCTACGGCTTTATTTATATATTTTTATATATTTATATATATATATATATATATATATATATATATATATATATATATATATATATATATATAATTCCGGTTTCTTTGTATTTTTTGTTTTGTTTTTTTAATTGGAATCGACTGATCAGAAGGGAAGATGATATTTTTTATCGGTTAAAGCTAACGTAAAAATCTGTCTACATCAACAATCGGATATTTGATATTAATTCCGCGTAGAAAACACTCCGATCAAAATCTTTATTAATAGAAGATGATAGTACTCTGGAATTCGTGTAACTAATACATATTATATACAGTAGACTGTGGATTATTCGCGGTATTGGATGGCGTGGCAACCGTGGATAATGCGCAAAATTTTCAAAAGATCAACAAACCAATTCGAATCAACGCAAAAAGTTTATTTATAATATGTACATAAGTACATATACGTATTATGTAATTTATAAGGTAAAAAAAAAAAAAGGTTTTTGTAAATTTTACAAAAAATTTGTCGTCAATTTTCGTTTTTTCGAAATTAAACATCTCTTCTTTACTTGGGATTGAAGTTTTTTTCTTAGACCATTTTATCCCAGAGCAATGTATCGTCTTGTTCCTCCAGATTTTTTTTTTTTTTAGGTAATCTGCTAAAGTTAGCATTAAACATCATGTATGACAAGTATATATCTATTCATTTAGTATTAAGGTGTTCTCGAATGAGACTTAACCTTAATTGTAAAGGTATATTCATTTTTAATCTACAAGTCTGTTGAAGGTTATCATTAATTAAGCTTGTTACTCGCGGATTCGGGTCCGTTCTTAGGCACCGTGCATATGTTTCACTGTATATCCTTATTACATCTTTCACAGTGAAAAAAAAAGTTATTGTGCTGCATTGAACATCGGTCAAGCGTTCGATAAGGTGTGGCGTACAAGATTATTATGCAAACTTGAACAACATCTCCCGTACCATCTATACACTCTAATGAAATCATAACTTCATGAAAGATACTTCCGAGTGCGATATGAAGCAGATGTTACACCGCTTCGTGGAATAAAATCAGACGTACCATAAGGGAGTGTTCTGTGTACTGTACCTCCTATTTACAGCTGACTTGCCGACCTATCAAAGAGCCCTATCACTACATAAGCACGAATCCCTTAGAAGCAACTCGACTACGTAAAGATGATTGAGAAATGAACTGAGAAATGTCAGATAAGTTTTAATGAAACAAAATCACATTATGTACTGTTTACAAAATGCAAACATAATGCAGAATCAATTACTGTCAAGGGTAAAGATGATTGTGTAAAATACCTAGGAATGCATCTAAAAGGTGGTGCAAAACTTGGCGAAGACATATTAATATAAAGCGAAAGAAATTGAATTTCGTCAATACCGCTGGCTTATTGGAAGAAAATCACCATTTACAAAATAAATTGCTATTGTGTACAAAACTAACTTTAAGCCATCATGGTCGTATGGTATTCAATTATATTTCTAAAATTGAAAGATTCCAATCAAAATCTATACGTATCATGATAAATGCACCTTGGTATATTAGAAATGATGACATATATCCGCATAGTGTGAATAAGTCCTTTGATGTGCGTTAGAGCTACTCCCTCTTCGTCGGTCTTCGTTAAAATCATACTTGATACTCTATCAACTACTTATTCATCAGTAACATGTTCAAAGCCTGGATCTTGGACGTTGCAATTAATCCGCTCGACAATCTTGCTCCTATAGCGGATTTCGCTAAATTAGCTAGATCAAAAAATCCATCCTAGAAAGACCGCCAATAATCCAGAGTTTACTATATATATATATATATATATATATATATATATATATATATATATATATATATATATATGCGCGTGTGTGCGATTGTTTACGTCAATCAAAAATTTTGGATACGGGCCTTACTCTAATTTCGATATACATTATGTACATATCTGCCTATGGCATAGTTAAATTTGACGAGGGTCTATTTCGAATATTAAAAAAAGGTGAAATATTATTATTATTATTTTTTTTTTTTTATTCTTTTATTATTTAATTTTCCGGAACGTTTATTTGAGTACATAATTCTCGATTATTATTGTACGTTTAATTTTACATTATTATTAATGTTATTATTACTATGAATGTTCTATGTGTGCGCTGAGACTTTTTGTTTCTCGAAAGTTTTTCTTATTCTACGAATTTTTTTATCGAAACTACGGCAATCGTTGCGCATAGTTACTGCGCATGTATACAAACGTGCGTGTTATTTATTTATTTTTTTATTTGTCGAAATTTATGACGCAAATTACATTTTTTTTTTTAATCGATATTGGAGTTAGTCTCCTCTGAACACATCCGTTTAAGCTTTATCAGAAGAGGCCGTCCCTTACAATTTGTCGTCGTGATTAATATTCAGAAAATTTTCACATACACTCTCATTGCTACGATTACTCTCGCGTGCGTTAGAATTATATTTAAACTAAAAGGTGACAACATAAGATTATATCTAACGGTCTTATGTTTACAAAATACACGCGGTTGGGCGAATTATATACGGAATATGTACATTTAAAATGTACAAGAATTAATCTATTTACATAACTAAGTCTCCTGAAGTTTACGTGCACATACACACCACGGTGATAGGTGAACGGACACCATTAAGCGACGGCGCTCGTATTCTAAAATCTAGGACGAAGTAGGTGGAAGGTAAATTTTTGAATATTTCGACGAGCGATTAGTTGATCATCGAATTTTAGATTTGTTTCGTCGAAATGTGTTATGGTTTTGTAGTTTGGACATTCGAAAGTAATACGTTCTCAGGAGCGTTTATCGTCTTTGCTTAAGCCAAAACGATATAAGTATTCGGCAATTTTCCCACGCCCCGTTAATAGTAGAGTCGTATATAAATTCGGTGAAAATTTAAAGTTACGTCGATCTAAAAAGTTAGGGATCATTTTAAACATATGGCGCACGACTGTACCTTTTTTCCATTTAGATTGTCAAATTGTACTGCAGTAATTTTTTGAACAGCTTTCAATTCGTTTGCTATAAGACGCTGTATGGACTAAGGAAATAATTCGTATTATTGGTAGTAAATAGCTTAGTTATCGATCTAGATTTTCATTAACAAATTGAAAATCATTGATTTTTATTTCAAATATAACATCTCTGCTTTTCATTAAGTTGAGTGTTTTATAGCGCATGTGTGTGTATTATGTATGGCGTAATGATTTTTTAAATTAAAGATGAAATAAACCAATAATATTATAAATTAATAATAAAGCTTTTCGACGGTTACGACATTTTCAAGTTAAAATAAAATTGAAATAAATAACATTAAATAAACATATAATAACAATAAGAAAAGTAATATATGAAAAGAAATATACACAGTTACCTTAAAAAACTACAAACATAAGACTGATATGCTTATCAACAGGTGCTATACATTTAATATACATACATATATATATATATTGTAACCTACAATTACCTCCACACTAAATATTAAGGACTAAGTAAATTCGTAATATAGTCTTTCAAACTAATTCATTATCGAATGTTATTAATACGTTTAATAAATTATCAATCGTTGTTGGTTTTAAGCAGCCGGTAATGATTCTACAAGCTCTACAAGCTCTGTTTACGACCCACTTTTCTAGTGTGGCCGATCTGCTCCAGACTGTGCTAGCATACTTCCCTGCTGCAAATGACAAGACCAGCGGCGAAGTTCGATGTAGTACCCCATTTTGTAGAAACGAGTTTGTACAGTAAATTGTTTGTGGTTTTAATTTTTTTCTTGAGTGTTTCTGTTCTAAATGTAGGTGTTCGGTCTAGAGTAACTCCTAGATATTTTTGAGTTTGATTATGCTTTATGTTGCATCCGTTCCAATAGACATTCAGTTTACATTTTCTCTTTCCATTGTTTAGACGGAAGGCACACACTTCCGTTTTTTCTAGGTTGGTGTTTAAAGCATTCTCTTTATAGTAATTATCTAACTTCAATTAATAATAAATTATATATATTATTCGGCGCAAATTAACCTACGCAAGTCTTGTTTGGCGATCAGATTCAAACAGTACACTTAGAAACTACAACTGATGCAAAATCACCGTTGCAGAATTATACTAAATCGTCGCAAGTATACAAAAATTATCGATATGCACTTGCAATTAAACATTTTACACCTATATTATTATATTAGTAAAAAAAGATTTATGGTAAGTGTAGAATATATCGAAATAGATTAATCAATTCCATAGATGATGTAGCTAAGCCTGACCACGCGTTATTATACTAGGTACAATCATCGTAGATTTAATCGTAGGTTACTCTTTTTAAAATGAATATGTCAATTATTTATTTTCTATACTTAATACTGCATGTGTGTGTGTGTGTGTGTGTGTGTGTGCGTACATCTGTATGTGTATTTATATGGATAACAACTCATCTATTTTTGCGCATATTTTGTTTTGTTTTTTTTTTCATGTTTTTGTTTGTTTTTTCCTGTACCCTAGCGTTTGTTTCTTTAATTTTCCATATTTACTGCTGTATTTCAGTCAGCTGTTAAGATATAACATACTTAACCTTCATCATCATAAAAGTAGCATCTCCCACTCGGGAGGTTGCACATCAGGAACTCTATATACATCGACATCTGGCTGATTCAGTTAGTTTGAAGAAATCCTTAATTCCTGTTTTCGTGGTAATTAATTCAATTTTGTTTCTTCCTCTAAGTGCCTTTCCTGAAATTTTACCCTGTGCTGCTAAAGCCGTTCTTCTCGGATTTTGTGAGCGATATGTATTTAATTTTTCCTCTGTTTACGGTCATCCATTTAATTGCAAATTGCTGGCATTGCATCTACTCAACAATTCTCGGTTGGTCACCTTATCTGTCCACGGAATTCTCAGCATGCGTCGATACGTCCACATTTCAACGACGTTAATTCTTCTTTCACAATCTGCATTTATCATTTTGCGCTGAATAAAGCAACACGGACCAAACGTAGCAACGTAATATTCGTTTTCTTGTTTAAGTCTATCTTTCTGTTTTTCAGCACTTTTTCTGCATTTCCAAAACCGTACAGTAAAAAATTACTTTAACTGAATACTGTATTGAAAATTAAAATTATGCAGACATATCAATCTAATACTTAGGCAAAAATTATACTATTACATATGTGCAATATTGTTCATTAAATAATACACGAACATAAAAATAGATGTGACTCTACTGAGAGTATTAATATATATATGCGAATCATAATGAGAAAACCTACAGATAAAAATCACACGATTGCCTTCAAACCTATAGTTAAAATTGAAACTTTATATATATATATATATATACATTAATATTATGTAAATCTCCATATGCCGTTTGTAACCACCAGGGTTATTACAGCATAAGGAAACATGTGTCTAGTTTATATGTATGCTAGGAATCCACTTTCTCTGACGAAAGTGAGAATTTTACCTATTGATTGAGGGTTGTTTGAGAGGATTTTGTGTATCGGGTTCTGTATATTGTGTTTTAACCTGTTTGGTATGAGTGTTTGGCAGTTGTAGATTAAGTGTGTAACTATTATTAGTTCTGTTAAGTGTCCGCATAGGTGGCAGTTTGTTGGTGGAGGGCATTTTATATACAGATAATTGTGCGATACGTTTGTACGACCCACACGTAGACGGTTTAGTAGGGTACCATATTCGTGCCATCTGGAGGCCACTAGGATTCTATGGTTGATTTGATGCTCCTCAGGAAGGTTGTTGTCGATTCCTGTTTACTTGTTTGTTCATGAGTACGTGTGCTAATGTTGGTGGAGGTGGTGAATATTCGGGTGCTGGTGAAAGTATCATAGACCGAGCTTCAAGGTTTACTTTATCACTACCGTGCATCCCAATGTGACTTGGGATCTACAGAAAGCGTATTTCGCATCCTTCCCTATGTAGCTTGTGTTGAATTTGTAATATTATGGTATTCTTGTTTTCTTGATGGCATATTAGTTGTAGAGAGGAAAGGGAGTCTGACCAATGTTTTTCGATGTGGAAGTACAGCTGATTTGATGTACTGAATACAGTACATAATTCTATACAGCTCTGCATCGAGAGAAGTGCAGCCATAGCTTAGTCGGATTGAATGCATCAATTTGGTAAGAGCGCAAGCTGCTGGTGAATTGTCACCGCCTGCTGTAGATTTTGCTCGGTCTGTGTATGCGTGTGTGTAGTCATTGTATTTTTGAAGGGTGCCTAATACTGTTTCTTTTATATTTGTAAGGTGTGTAGATTTATTGTGTTGTGTGAGAGATAAATCTAGGGTCCCAAGGAAGTATCATTATATCGGACTTCGATGTTGATTTTGGAATGAAGCTCATAAGTAGCTTTGGTTTTTTTTGGGGGTTTTTTTTTTGGTAGTGAACTAATTTTGTATTAAATAAATGGTGGTTATAATGGTACAGGGAACTAGGACGACTTATACGTATTGTATTTTCTGCAGTATATAAGTGGAAAGGATCCTGCTAATGGACACACAAAAAAAATACCGGATTATAGTTAATAACAATTTTCTTTCAAATTTAGATCTATACAAGATTCTAATGCAATAAAGTTGTATTATTTTTGGATACGAATCGTGCGACGTTGAGTGCTCTGGCGAATAATATGAATGTGATAGATTGAACGTGAAATTAAATTGTATAGAACATTTTATTTGAAAATCTGTTGTATCGCGAAATTTTCGTTAAATTCCTTCCGATCTACGAATATTACATAATATAATATCGGTGATGTATCGAAAATAACGATAATGGTGATGACGTTACTTTTTATTCGGTGCCGATATGCGCCTGAAAATTTATTAATAAACTTTTAAGTTAATTTCGATACGTTCGATCGTATTCAAATTATCGATCGATTAATGAATTATCGTGGACATTAACGCAATGATGGTAAATCCCCGTATAAATATTTTTTTTACATTATATCTTCGTTAATAATTCGAACGTTGAATTTTCGCTGCAGTCATTGCGTCCTCTTGTTTGATGTCTTAAGTTTTTGATATTTACTTATATTTCAGCGATAGTATACAGGTCATTATTTATGGACGTTTCTCGGTCTTTTTCTTAATTTTTTTCCTTCCGCCTTTAACCTGTATTATATATATATATATATATATATATATATATATATATATATATATATATATATATATATATATATATAAGGAAGATCACTTCTTACTACATGTAACAATGACTTTATTTTCCGCTTTTCTATATATGATTTATTAAACTTCTTTTCCCCCCGTATTCCTTCTGAGATTTCTTTGTTCGTTTTCACGTTATCGCTGCTTAAAACCAACATCGATTGCAGATCTGTACAAAGCCAGCGGTATCGTTTTAGTAAAGTCATAGAAATGAGGACGTAAACACTAGAGCTTACACATCAGCGCCACATGTTCTAATGGGCAATCACCACCTATAGAAAGGCTAAAATCAACACTTTCGGAAATTCACCATACCGCTTATACACGAGTCAGAAAAATATCGCAAGGAACTACGGCGACAATTGAACGCGGTCGGTAACGAGGGCATATTGCCGCACGACACGATCAACTGGAAAAAATGGAAAATCCGAAATAATTTACGAACAAGATGCGGCCATACAAAGGCGAATTTAATTAGAAAGAAAAAAAAATGGGTACTAGATATTAATTCATGATGTGAATACGGTGAAAAACAAGACCTTGAGAACACACTTGTTTAGATGTCCACCAGTTGTAGGTGAAATACTTTAGTTTAATCTAATTCATTCGTCAAATTTATTTATGATTTATTTTTGGTTGTTTCGGTGGTCAAACGGTATACGTACAGCCCCGGGTCATAATCGAAAAAAAAAATTATCAATTAGCGGATTGTATAAAGTTGTCAGAAATAATACTGATTAAATAAAATAATCATATTTTCCTTTTCAATTTAACCGGTTATATTTAGACAATCAACGTTCGTTCCCGTATGCTACGAAAAGTGACGTTTATATATATATATATATATGTGTGTGTGTGTGTGTACGCGCGTGGATGTATTTACGCTGAATACGAGATTTAAGTGTGTATTAATGTGTATATGTAGGCGAACACGATTTTTTTTTAATTTGTTATCTACTTTGAAATTATTAATTTATAAAGATTTCGCTTCTTTGTTGGTTTTTTTTTCGCGTCTATTTGCTATTAATTATATACGGAAAAATTATAAAAATTTCTTTAGAATTGGAAAATTTTATAAATTGTATCTATACTATACATCTATACATCTATATATCTAATCTATCTATCTATCTATCTATCTATATATATATATATATATATATATATATATATATATATATATATATATATGTGTGTGTGTGTGTGTGTGTGTGTGTTAATGAGATTAGTCGAGTGATAATGTACCAATAATAAAAGTTATTATTATTAAATTTCATTTTACTTGTAGGTGTAGTCATCGTGATAATTTATAATAGTATTTCCGACGATTCGTCTGACTGTTTGTGTGTGTGTGTACAAGTTATCAGTCTAGAGCATATATGGCACTTTTTTTTTATTGCATTATATTAACATTGTTTAAAACGATAATGATGTAGAATATATGACTAGGCAAAGATAAATTATATTATCATCACGGATACGGATATATATATATATATATATATATATATATATATATATATATATATATATATATATATATATATATATTGGATAACGAAAATTCGCTCTTCTATTGATTAACTCAATCAGTTGAAATAACGAATAATTATGAAGTATTTTATAATAAATAGGTCAGTAGGCTAAACGACGCACCGCTATTAGGTATGTTATGTGCGTAGCTTATTCATACGAGTAAAATGCGAATTTTTCTATATTCTATTATTATCATGGAATATTTACTTCGATTAAATTAGTGTAAAGGGCTCGTTGTATGTTCGTGTTTGTTGCCTGTTTCTACTTTTAACATCGTAATATCAAAAGTTGTTGATCGGACAATTCTTTCGTTTAATACTGCATTTTAGTTTCTCTTTTTCCGTGCATATTAATTTAACATAACTATTTATCTACATTTTAATATCATTATATATATATATATATATATATATATATATATATATATATATATATATATATATATATATATATATGGCTATTAATGTTATTAATTATTGAAGTTAAAATGTTTTTATTATTTTTATTTCTTTATTATATTACGCTCTAGGACTCTTCCCATTGTTCACAATTATATTTATGATGGGCCGCGTTCTATGCAGGGTTTTTGTGTTCCCAAAAAATTCTTGAAATCGGCATACGTATACATAATATATAGAGATAGATACGCTATCCCAATAAAAATCATAATTACTATTTTTTTTTTCCTTAATGATTGTTGCCATTAACTTATTTATTAAATTATTTTTATCCAGTCTATAACACTGATATTTTTATCGATTTATGCCTGTCGATAATGATATACAATATGTGGAATATTATTTGAGTCGGATACTTTGGCTACTAACTTTACGCGTATTATTAATCTTTAACCATAGAAGGACGAAAATATTATATAGGTATAAATGAACTGTATAGGCATTCAATGTTTCTAGCTGGTTTTCTGTGTCAACGCCAAACCACCTAATTTTTATATATATATGTATATATATATGTGTATATATATATATATATATATATATATATATATATATATATATATATATATATATATATAGAATACTGTTAGTGTGTACGCACCTTTAAATTGTATTTGAGGGACACAAGTTCTTTGCACACGAATATATATATATATATAAACCGGTGTGTATGTGTATGTCATCCTGCACTCAAAATTGACAAGTTTCTAGGTAGTGGTTAATAACGTAGTACTTGGAAAAGTAGGTCGGCAGACCCCATCACTTTCACTTATTACATGTAGTAATCGTCACTACCATCCCGTCCGCTCCTTCTCCTTCGGTGTACCTAGTCTGTGATTGTACAAAGTCCGAATTAATAATAAACCAACCGCCGCTTTAGTGTGGCGTGTGGTCCTTCTATACGTCTCGGTGATGTTGAATGGAGTTATTTGGTTGGTTCCCTCTCTCCACCCGTACGCCTTGTGATTATTTTGAAGAATATAAATATCCTTGGTTTTCCAACCGATAAGTGTATGCATATATTTCGGCATTGTTTATATATATATATATATGTGTGTGTGTGTGTGTTGGGGATATATATATATATATATATATATATGGCTTTTATCGTCGGTAGATCGCCGTCAGAGTTTGTGTTCGCGCGCTCCGTTACAATCGAAACGTGTGTAATATAGGGAGTAATGTTTTTCATTCTTTCTGACGTATAAGCTAAGTCCTGATCTTCGGATATTGTGATGTTGCAGGCGTTGTATATTTGATGATCTGTTTCGTCCTCCAGAATTTCATTCGTCAACTTTACACAGCTCTTCTGTTGTGTTATGGTTGTCTCTTAATAAATCTACAGTTATGATTATTGCATATATATATATATATATATA
Organism: Coronaproctus castanopsis; assembly: GCA_032883995.1. NCBI lineage: Eukaryota > Metazoa > Arthropoda > Insecta > Hemiptera > Monophlebidae > Coronaproctus > Coronaproctus castanopsis. The sequence continues at coordinate 17,756,468 of CM065054.1, forward strand.
TATGTATGTATGTATGTATTTATATACGCGCCTGTGTGAGTTGATTGTTTCGCCCGTTATGTCGTAAACATATCCCAATTCTCATGGTCGCGCCTTTTGACCACCAATCCTCCTGACGAACATCAGCATCAGCTTTTGAGGCCATGCGCGCGATTACAGTCATGCGAGTCGCGTACGTGCGTAGTGTTACGTTTTGAAAGTAGTATTATCATTGCGGTCGACTGACATAATAACCGGTTGTATTATGCGTATAGCAGGGAACCAGTTGGTTACTTATCACTCTTCGGACTTATATCTTAAAAATATACCTTCATATCATCAGGGAATATATATATATATATATATATATATATATATATATATATATATATATATATATATATATTATATATATATATATATATATAAATTTCGGTGTGTGTGGTTTTGTAAATTTATTAATATATATATAAATGTTTATGTAGTTATTATATGTGGCATATGTAATACATGTAGAGATTAATACGAATATACCTGAACGCATAAATATATAATTATTCTCCATTTATCTATTTCTGATCTCATTTCGTATAGCTCCCGTAATACATTATATATATATATATATATATTATTGTTCTTATCTCATTGCTGCCGATATTACTATTACTACTTTTTTACTACTACTACTAATAATAATGATACTATTATTGTTTAACATAGTACCATTCCTATCCTATGACCACTATTGCGGTTTTTATTATTATTATTATTATTATGATTATCGTTATTTACATGTAGTCATTTGAACTAAAGCCATAGTAGTGCTTGATTGTCACAGTTAAAATTTATTTATTAGTCCAATTTTATATGTTTTGCGCGTTTTATTATATTCAATTCAATTCTGTTTTATATATATATATATATATATATATATATATATATATATATATATATACATATATATATATGTGTGTGTGTAATGCATATAGGATTTGTGTGCTGGTTTCTCTAGCTTGTGTGCCCGCGTATAGATGAATATACGTTTATTTATGCTGTTCCAGAGTTCTCCTTCTTAATGTATTTTTTATTTTCCGTTAAATGAAAAGAAAAACAAAAAACAAAAACGGAATCGTGGAAACTGGTTCGCTAGATGAATTGTCGGATGGTGAAAAATATTCAGTTCGAAAATACTGTAATCGAAGTTGAAGTCAATTAGTTTTGCGGCTTTTCTCGTTAAACGGAATAGATATTGTGTAATATAATAGATGAAATGATCGTTGCGTAATTTTCAAACACGCGGCTTATATTCACGGTCTAATCTGTTTTTACTGGTTCATGTTGCGCAGTTATTATGTCTTAGAATAATTCTTAAACTCTATTTATCCGGCATTAATGCGCATACGACACAAGTTCTAAGCGCAAAGTTTTTCGTACAGATAGTTTACACGTGTCTTCGATGTAATGTTTATTCCAGCTTATTCAGACGTGGTCAATTTATTAGTTGTAGCGTTTATCTACAAGAGACGCTTTATATGGTACCGGTTTCGTTGACAATCTTAGATGTTTACGTCTTTCTACATTAATTTAAAGATATAATAGTTTGCTAGAGTTTGCTAGATTATACTATAAACTGCCGGTGTTTAGCATATTTTTTTTATAGAACAATGCGCAATCATGGAGAGAAAAACCTATTATTATTTATAAGTATCCGATATGCATAGCTTTATGTTACATTATATTGTTAGTATATTTATGAGGGCTGGCCGATATTTGGCGAAATAAAAGTTTTATTTATTTATTTACGTATATATATATATATATATAATATATATATATATATATATATATATATATATATATATATATATATAGAAAGGCTCGTGATACAACGGTGATAATGCTTTTATGTTCCGCTCGCACGATCAGAGTTCAAACACTACTAAGGACTAAGTAGAATCTTTCATGATAAAAATTTTTTTTAATCAACTCAGCTCGTCTATTTATATATATACATATATATACACGCGCGCGCGCTTGTGTGTGCATGTGTTATCTAATAAAGCTGAACGTACAAATTAAAAATTAACGATAGAAATTAAAATTGATAACATTAATTGCAAATATAACGTTAATTCACATTTTCGTCAATTAAAGAGCGATGCAGAACACTTGCAGTTGTTTGAAAATGAAATAGAAAATCGTTCTTTTGACTGATGATGTAAGCTTAGTTTTCGCATTACGGAACTTTCTAGTCTGATGTTGATTTTTCAATTGTCTGCTGGCATAGAGTTTTTATCCTTAACTATACGCACTTTTGTTAGTACGTAATTGAACATGTTTGGTAGATGTAAAAATCGAAATATAAATAATAATAATAATAATAATAATAATTATATGAAATAAGGTCAGCGTTGAAATTCAAAATTTTCCACGAGAATTACGATGATGTTTATTCGTTTTTATACTTGAAATTATTTTTGTCGGAATTTCGTGAATTAGATTTTCGATTAGTATTTTCAAGAACTTTACACAGGACGTACCGCGTCCTGTGATGAATTGCGTAATATAGACGAATTTTGCAATGATTTATTTTTTAATGTAATTTTAATAATTAAATCTTCTATATGTAATATAATAATATATTAAAATCATACTGGCATTTACCGAAATTATCATATTGTAATATGTTCGGTTCTATACATGTATATTATATATTATATATATATACATATATATATATATATATATATATATATATATATATATCTTATTCTTCTACTCCTTTCGAGTATGAGGTTATCCTCTAATTAGGATGCGGTTTAGTCTGCGAATGACAGTGCCGGTTGTGAGATATAAGTCCTCTTCGGTGTGTTGTGACAAATTTACATTTATTACAGTTGAACATGCCGCTGTGATTACCCTTCTTCTGTGTTAGCATCTTTGTCTTTTTCTTTACAGCTGGTTTCCTGCTGGTAACCGTTTTCTTAACTAACACAGTCCATTCGGGACAATTTTCCATTCGACTGACGTTGGTGTCTTCTTTGCTTTCTTCAGGTCTTGTGCTACAACATCTTTAAAGCGAAGTTTCGGGTGTCCGAAAGGTCTTTTTCCGTATAGTAATGCACCGTATAGCATCCGTTTGGGTATTCGCTCATTTCCCATGCGAATAACATGACCCAGCCATTTCATGCGCTTCTGTGTTCAATATTGTTCTATAGATAAACAATTGGATTTTGTTAATACTTCTGCATTTGTCATGCGATCCTTCCATGATATTCTGCTTATTCTGCGTAATATTCTTTGGTGGGAAAATTCATTTTCATTATTGGCCATCATGTTTCGCTCCCATATAGCATGGTTGGTATTATCATAGCCTTGTACACACTGCTAATTGGGTTTTTATCTCTAAATTTCGATTGCAAAATATTTTCCGTGTTAATTTGCTAAATCCAGCACTTACATTTCTAATACTCGATACTACCTCGCAATCCAAATTTGCATCGTTCGATACAATACTTCCCAAGTATTTAAATGAATCGACGATACTTAGCCGATTACCACACAAATGAAAATAAAACATACTGCCGTCAACCTGGACTACCTCTGTTTTATTATGATTTATAGTCAATCAAAATTCAGCGAACACGGACACTAAACAATTGAGCGCTTTCTGTAGTTTTTGCGGATTATTGCCAAAAAGTACCCAGTCATCAGCATATTGTAGACTAACGATTTTGAAGGTGCTGGTTGCTGAACGAGTTTTATATTTCGTTAAATTATAAAGACCTTTATCGAACCGGAATTTTACTTTTATATCTGCTTCCGATAATAAACGGTGTCGTCGTGCCCATATAGAAATTGAAGAGCATAGGAGCCAATACGCATCCCTGCTTTACGCCAGTATTAATATCAAAAGTGTCGGATCGTCCATCGTCACATATGACTGATCATTTTGTTTTATCATAAAGTTGAATTATCAAATGTAGTAATTTTCGTGGACATCCTACTGTTTTTAAACATTCCCAGAGTCCCGTTCTGTTTACTGAATCAAACCCCTTTTTAACATCAATAAAGGCCATACATAATGATTTGTTCTCTGGTTTTCTCCACCAATTGTCTAAGGGAGAATATCATATCTGTAGCACTACGATGGTGCCCAAATCCGCACTGTTCTTCTGGAAAATATGAGTTCAATATAGGTTTCAACTTATCATGTAAAAGTTTACTAAATATCTTGCTAGCTGTACATAGGAGCGCAATTCCCCTGTAATTGGTACAGCCTGCCTTATCACCCTTATTTTTGTATATAGAAACTAAAATTGCCTGTTTGAAATCAGCTAGTACCGTCTCTTCGCGTCATATTTTAATAAACAAGTTGTGCAGACATTTAAGCATCATTTCTCCTCCTATTTTATAAATACCGTCAATGCCAAGAGATTTATTGTTTTTTAAGCTTTTGACGGCATTTGATAATTCTTCCAAACTCGGAGGTTCATTTAGTTCTGTCTTATCCTCTATTTTAGTTATAGAGTCCAGGACGTTCTTGCTAAAGGTGGATTCATTGTTGAGAAGTTTTTTGAAATATTCTTGCCATCTTTTTTTAACATCATTTCTATTACGTAGCAAGTTTCCAGATCCATCCTTGATTGCAACTTTCCGTCTATATTTAGGGCTGTAGATAGCTTTTATAGCGCTGAAGAAGCCTCGAGAATCATTTGTCTGATAGTAGTTGGATTTCCGCTGCTTTGTTTTTCCACCACGCATTTTGCAATCGCCTAGTTTCCTTTTGTGCCAGTGCCTTAGCCGTTTTAAACGCATCATGTTTCTTTTTCTTTGTTCTGTCCGCTTGCCATGTCTATATATATATATATATATATATATATATAAAATATATATATAATGAATCTAATCTTTATTTATTTTTTATTGAACTGTGCAGAAAAATCCTTAAACTATATGGAGGTGACTATAATATATTAATGATAAGAAAAAAAAACAATGCTGCTGATGATGATGATCCATTTACGTGCCATATACTGCTACGAGGTCAGAGACACGGACACGGAAGCTATAGTTGTTGAAACATGCCGGTTTCACATAGGAACGCTACTGTTGGACTGGCTGCATGGCTGCAAAAATCATTGTAATGCTGATGGATGACCATATCGAATACGTTCAGCCTTGTACTTGGCAGTGTAGCAGAATGTGTTCTATTGTTAATTTAACATTGCTGCAGGAACAAATCGGTGGTGATTCTTTTCTCAATAAATGACTATGAGTGAGAGTCGCATGTCCCAGTAATCTACGACGAATGACTATTTCTTCATGTCGTGTCAACGAAGAGGGAGATCGCCATAAATTAGTATCAGGTTTGAATGAGCGTAATTTGTTTGTAATTGGTGTTGATAACCACAATATATTCCATTTCGCCGGGAGTTGTTCGTTTATTATGCTGCGGATATCTTTTGGATGTATTGGAAGATCGGGAGCAGGAGGCAAGCCGCCTCGTCTGCTAGATCGTTCCCATCAATGCCAGTGTGACTTGGAACCCATATAGAGGGAAAGACCGGTAGATAGGATGCCGATTATTTCCTTGGCCACCGGATGCTGATTTTTGCGCTTATAATTACTGATGCTGGTGATTATTAAATGAGAGTCGGTGGCAATGACTGCTTAGAATTTCTGCTAACAGAATCTTGTATATAAATTACAGCTAGTTTTATAGCATAAAGTTCAGCCGAGAGGATTGAAAAATGTGGAGGTAGTGAACATCTGATTATTATTTCCTTGGAGGATGCTATAGCACATCCTATATCATAATTTGACTTTGAACCATCTGTGAAAAGCAAGTGGTGGTCGTTGTATTGATCTAGTATACTAGAAGGGTTGTTGCGAACATCTGTTTGGAGTATCGAAAGATTTACTTCCATATTCAGCGAGATCCACGGCGGCAATGCAGGCATATAATTCTGATAAAGAAGAGGAACTTTTACTTCGATGTCTTTGAGTATTGATATTGCTTGTGTCCAACCACTGTTTCTGGATTTACCGCTAAGATTCATTGCAGATCGATGGATTGATTCAGTCAAATTTGGACTACTTCTCATATATGTGTGTAAAAATATGACATAAGTTTGGAACGGCGAACTTTGAATGATGTTTCGCCGAGTATGTTCAGTAGGCTAGCGGAAGGAGTCGTACGAAAAGTACCTGAACGTATTCTCAGGGCAGAGTGGTTAACCCTTTCTAATGATTGTAAATAATTAGATCCTTTTACATTTCCATAAACTACAGCACCGTACTCAATTTTTGGACGAATTACTGTTTTGTATATTCTAATAATATTCTAATAAGTGATCTCGTGTCCGCTCCATATTGTGTATGAGCTAACTTTCGTAATAAGTTTAAGTTTAGCATACTTTTTTTTTTTTTAGCATATGTATGTGAGGCTTCCATATCAACTTCTAATCACAAGTTAGGCCCAGATACTTAATTGTAGGAGGAGATGGAATTATTTCATTATTTAAGTAAAGAACTATTTCATGAGGACAAGAGCGTTTTCGACAGAAGTGTATGGCTGTGGATTTTTCAGCCGAGAACTGAAATCCCGGATACCTCCGTCCATTTTAGAAGTTTATTTAAGCAGAATTGCAGTGTTTATGATCCATGTGATACGTTACTACGTGGTAGGATGATAACCAAATCATCTGCAAATAATGATGCTCTTATTGGTAGTACTATCTTAGTTAAGATATTATTTATGGCAATATTAAATAGGATTGGACTAAGGATAGCACCTTGCGGAACACCATTCTGTACTGTTCGCGGAGTGAATAAAGTGTTACCAAGACGAACTTGAAATGTTCGGTCTTTGAGGAAACTACTAATGATCATTGGCAGTCTATCTCGAAAATTCCAGTTGTATAGCGAGGTCAGAATCTTGTGTATTCAGGTCGTATCAAAAGTCTCGGATATATCTAAGAAGGGTTCTGTGAGGTGATGTAGAGGAGAAGGTATGTTGTAATAATGTTTTAGTGAATATCTCTACTGATAATTCGGAAAAACTATTTAAGTTTGGCGATGGAAAGCTTCTTAAGCATAATTGGAAATAATTAGTCCAGTCCGTTTTACGCCAGTTCCAGCTAATAGTGGTTGTTTCTATTTCATGTTTGCTTGGGATACTTATAATTACAGGAATATGATTGCTTCCTTCTAAATAAATATGATTAAATAAGTGTAGATAATTTGCTATTGAATGAGATGAAAAAACTAAATCTAGAGTTGACTAGGAACGATGGCAAATGAGTTGACAATGTGGTATGAAGGATTAATGCATATTGATCAATAATGTCCTGTAGTATTTGCCCGGTTGAGTTGTACACTTATTAGAACTAATAATATAATAACATTTAAAGAAATTATGGTTAAATTTTAACTTTATTGTCCAGAATGAAACGAAACAGAAGGAAGAACACCTGACCGACTATCCAAAAGTGGTTTTATTGTACAGTGTGGGGAGGCAGGTTTAGCTACCTGGATAATATTCATATTTATACAATTAAATCGACGATTGATACTATCAAAGAAAGTGGATGGACATATAATGATTGTTTCAAAGTATCCCGTAATTCGGGTGTCTACAAAAACAAGTAAGTGTAGATCCATCCAGGAGTGTTTCATTCGCAATCGGCTAATTGTAACGACGTAAGTACGAAAATGAAACTAAGGTAACATTCTTTTTCAAGAGCCAGCCCAAAACGCTGTATTTAGTATAATGATTTATTTGTCTGTAATACTTAAAAAAAAATTACTATCTGTGATAACACTTACAGTTGGATGTATCAGATATATATATATATATATATATATATATATATATATATATATATATATATATATATATTCATAGGCTTGTGCTTTGTAAATTACAAATTAAAATCAATAAAAGACGCTTCTATCCTAATGTATTGACAGGACCAAAAATAGAAAAAATCAGACTAAATGCTGCATGCTTAAAGAATAAATATAATCAAGTAGAACTTCTAACAAAAGTAAAAGGCATATATCTGAATAATAAAATCGATAGTGACTTATGTAGTGTTGACGAACTTTGAACTTATATAAAAAAACTGCTTCTGAATGTAGACAAAGAAGTGTGCGGTACAATGCAATCAGGAACAAGGGTGGAGAACTGATACGACGTGATGAGGATATCAACATGGATGGAATATTATAAAGAATTGTTAAACAAAACCAATGATGTTGACTGGAGCATGATTAAAAGAATTTCTGATCATCCGATTAACACGGAAATAGAAGAGACTCCAACAAAAAATATGGTTAACAGAAATTGTGCCAAATGATTTTCGAAAATCTACGATTGTAGCTATATATAAAAATAAAAGCGACAAGTTTGATTGCATGGTATAGCTTTAACAACAACTGCAAGCAAAATTCTGGGTAGATTACTAGCCAACAGACGTAATCGTGTTGTTGAAGATATAATAGCCGAAAAACAAGCAGGATTTAGATCACAACGGAGAACTACGGATATGATATTTACTCTGCGACAGATTCAAGAGAAATGCATGGAACAATAGCAATGCATTTATACGCGCTAAAATAACAAAATTAATTTTTAAATGCAAACTACTGATGTTTATGCTTTTTAAATTTTTGTATAACCGTTCTCTCATATATATATATATATATATATATATATATATATATATATATATATATATATATACGAAAATAACACCGAATAAAGTCTTAAGAAAAACGTAGGAAACAAATTAAATTAAAATCCCTTGTAATATTTATGCGAGAGGCTCCGAAATAAGAAGTCTGGAAATGAAACCTTATAAAAATTATAACTACAGAACACGTTTTTTATATATATATATATAATTATAACTTTAATGTAATGAACTAATTGTAATTCGGTAACTGTTAACGGCACCAAAATCCTTCGATAACGTCATGCGCTCGCGCGCACACACACACACACACATATATATATATATATATATATGTATATATTTTATCTTTATTTAACCTCACACTTCAGCTCAAATTACAATGCGAACCCAAATAAAAATTAATACAATACCGAGGAATGTAGCGGAAAACAGAAAAAGTGCAAAATGAAAAAATTGAAAAAGTAAAAAACAAATAAATAAACAAAAATTATTATTATTATCATTATTAATTATCGATTATTAAAAGTCTTATGTAAATTCACGTCTCAGCGTATATCCATATATATATATATATACATACAAATTCTATACAAATCCTAGACTGTCATTCCCAAGAGAATTTGTATGGGAACCATCTATGAATTTAACATTCAAAGTGTGGAATCGTCAGCCTGTGTACAACATTATACAATTTTATTAAATGAAGAACTATCCTAGGTACATATAGTAATGCGTACGTTCGAATAAAGAAAATAAATATTAATTAACGGTTAAAATATTAAATGGGTTAAAGATGACAAGTATTTAGGCGTCACTCCGGACTCGCGTTTGTCGTTCGATAATCATATTAATCGCATTATCGATATATAAAGCTGTTCGAATTCTTTCACCTATATTTCATCGAAGGTCCCACCTTACTGTTACGAAAATAAAAAACTACTACATACAACGGTTATTCGTCTTCCCCCCCTTAACACATATCCCGTTTGGTGTTCAGTTTCTAACAGTACGTATTTTAAATTACAATTATTACAAAACCGTCCTTGCAGAATCTCAATGCAACCAGGTTTGCCAGGATTCGAGATAAGCATTCTCAACTAAACCTCGAGCTGATATCTATATATCAACGAACTTGCTAAAAAATTTTATGAAAATTGTAAAATTCACGAAAATGAATTAATTAGGGTTATAGGGGGACTATAATATGGCCAGCTTATACGCGATCGATATACGCGCTACAAATATCGCCGACTAAAACACCGATTTTTAACATAATTATGTTATTTAATATATATTTGTTTATTTATTTATTAAGTAAATTAACTGTAATTAATTTTTTTTTTCTAAATTTAATTTATGCTATTTATATTTCTTTTTGTTTTTCTTTTTTGTAGCAGGTTTTTTTTTTCAAATTTTCCTGTATATTATCATCGTCCCTGTTATACGTTGTACCACGTTATTATTAGTATTATTATTATTATTATTATTATTATTATTATTATTATTATTATTATATTAGCTATTAAGGTTGGTAATTCGGTGTACTTAGTATACAATATATTGTATTTCATGTTTACAATTTAAATAAATGATATTTCTTCTTCTTCATCATTGCCTTGATGGGTCTCATTTTAAGTTAGTTCTTGGCATAATAAACGAGAGAATAGAGAAAAAGCTGGACAGACAATTGAGCGAAACTCATTTCGAGAATTCACTAAGAGAGGCGCAATAGATGTCATAACCCTTTTAGAAAGATAATCATTTCATTCGAAGAGCTGTAACCATTAAAAGAGATGCGACAGTCTGCTTTATTGATTATGAGACGGCGTTCGGCAAAGTTAATCATAAGAAACTATTTCAGATATACGGTAAATATAGTATAGACAACAGAGATTTAAGACTAGTGAAGAAATTATATTGAGAACAAACTGAAAATGTAAAGATAATATTCGACGAAACGGACACGGTTTATAATAAATAATGAAGAACGCCGGTATGAATCGTATAGGGTTTAAAGTAAACGGCAAAATAATCAATTGTTGTACTATGCCGACGATAAAGTTCGATTAGCGTGATCTGTGAAACAAATGCGGACAATGTTAAAATAAATCGGGTGAAAAATGGAATACGATTGTAAACGTTGATTAATGAAGTTCGCGAGATCGAGTGATAAAACTGCAATCTCGAAAATTGAAGACAAAGTTTTATAGATAGGTTTCGTTATCTATTGATATCTAACGTTGGAAGAGATAGGATGTAAATTAAGAATCGTCATAAAAGAGCCTTTGAAAATGCCGTGTACATATTAAAAGATAGGAAATTAAATATTAAATTAAATTCGCGTCTATATTAAAATATGCAAGTGTGAAATGTGTGCACAATGAGCGCACAAAGCTGAAGACGGCTAGAAGCCTTCGAAATGCGAATCGTGAAGGAGGATACGGCGTATAGTATGGACGGGGGGAAAAAAAAAGAACGAGTAAATATGTATTGGAATGATGTGGACTGAAAACACCGATAAATAGTTCAGGGGGACATCCTCGCTAGAAAACGAACATATCTGGCGCATAAAATCCGGCAAAATGGTACTGCCGGCTTTACAGGATAAGATCGAAGGAAAAACGAGAAGGAGAAAGAAAAGATTAGAAATGATGACCGTCAGTTTCGGAGAAAATAAAGCTAGTCGATATAACGATGTTAGGAATAGAAAATACGCTAGGGTCACGATGTTGGCTAACTCCTGTCAAGGAGATGCCGTGTGAGGAAGAATAATATTATAGTAGACAGTTTAACCATATCGGTTTATATACACGCGCACCCATTATTATATATAATTAAGTTTTAGAGTTGCACAAATAATTGTCTATATTAGATTTTTTTAAAAAAAAGCTTAATATGCTTCGAAATATTATTATTTACATTATTACGATTATTACAATGTACCGTGTTGATATAGACAAAATCCGTGATTTATGTTATTCTCTTACCGCGTAATTTCACCAGACGGAGTATCACCATGTTTGCCCCCCCACCAAAAAAAAAAAACCAAACCCTCCGGTAATAGTTTTTATTCTTTAACCATGCTTTATACAGAGACATTTCTTACATGCCTTTACAGGGTGATGCGTGCATTAGGTGACATACATACCTATATGTATATATATATATATATATATATATTGTAATGGACTTGTCATGATAGGTTTACATGAGAGTATAATACGGTGGTTTCTCCTTGCCTTCCGTATGATTTTCTGTCAGGGTTAACTCCCTTAACCTTTGGATACCTTACCGCAAGGCAGCTGTTTGCTATTGGAGAATAGCCTGGTGAGACATTTATGGCGGCCAGTGGAAATGAACATATCAATCGGTAATCAAAAATTGGAACAAGTTAAATGTTTTAAATATCTAGCACATATAATAACAGAGAACGTATATTGCACCAACGAAATCTGACAAATGACAAAAATGGCATTCATGAGAAAAAGACAAATAATTACGCAGAACACGCTTTCCATTGGATTACGTAAACGTATAGTTAAATCATACGTCCGGGCAGTGTGGCACTTTATGCGGCGGAAACTTGGACGCTAAATAAAAGAGATAAGGAAAAAATTGAAGCTTTCGGAACATGGTGCTGGCGACGACTATTGAAAATGTCACGGGTCGATTATCTAATAAAGAAGTTTTCCACAGAGTGCAAGAAGAAAGATCACTCTTGAAAACGATCAGGAAATCTAGGCTAAAATGGATCGGACATGTGTTAAGGCATGATAGCCTACTAAAAGATGTTATAGAAGGGCGAATACCGATGCGCAGACCGAAAAGAAGACCAAGACAGACGATGATAGACACAGTCAAGAAGGCAGTAAATATCAAGACCAATGGGGAATTAAAAAGACAGACAGCGGATAGGAAAAGTTAACGGACTTGGGGGCGAACCAGTCAAATGTCTGAAACACCCATGATGATATATATATATATATATATATATATATATATATATATATATATATATGAGTATAGATGACTAAATTGTAATTCAGGTGTGTTATCATGGTTTTCGAATGCATGCGTGACATATACACACACTATTCTCTTACCGCGTAATTTCACCAGACGGAGTATCACCATGTCTGCAAACCCTCTAGTAATAGTTTTTATTCTTTAACCATGCTTTATCAGAGACATTTCTTACATGACTTTACAGGGTGATGCGTGCATTAGGTGACATACACATATATATATATATATATATACAGGAGTATGTAGATGACTAAATTGTAATTCAGGTGCTTTATGATGGTTTCGAATGCACGCGTGACATACACATACACACGTGTATAAATATGTATGTATTATTTTTTTTTTAATGCGGATCCACACGTAGGTGTACATTCGGTATAGGGTACACTAATTCACGTTGCAATATCTTGTTTAGGATGTTACAATTTATCTTTTCCATCGTCCGGGTTTTTTCATATATATCTGTCTCCATTTTTACCAAAAGATCTACAACTTTTTCATTGCGCCAGTAAGTGGTTGGTATCTTTTTCCCTTTAAAATGCTTCGGTGTAGTGGTATCTCGCCTGGTGAGTTACGTTTTAAATACCGTTGAATATACACGTACGCCGTCGTAATATCATAATAATAATAATAATAATAATAATAATGATTCGTTTTCGTCTTCCATATTATTTTATCATCAGTTCTTATACTGTGCGTTTTTGTGGACGACTACTACTATTCCATTGTTGTTCGGTCGCGTCGTATATTGTCATTGTGTTATCGTCGAGACGTTGTTCTGTATCGGGTTTGTATATAAGCGATCAGAGTTGCGTTGATACGTTACATACACTAGCTCACTAACTCACTGCCTAACTCACTAACCGACTGACTGACTGACTAACTACTAACAACCGACGTACACTTCAACGTATACGACTAACTAAGTAGAGTCAACCCGGACCCGTTACTAATCGGTGTGGGGGTCGCTTCTCTTCTTCGCCCGCCTATGGTTTTAATCGCGATGGATGCGGTTGATTATGCTTTGCGTGCGGGGGCTGTCGGTTTGAGTTTGAGTGGTTTTAGAGTCTGCTTTTACTTACTAGCGTCCGATTGTGGTTTAGACGCTGTTTCGTTAGCCGCTTTTGATTCGTGTCCGTGTGTTTATTAATAATAATGTAAAGCGTGCGCGATTTATTTTCTCTCATTTTCGAAATATTTATGTTATTATTACGAAAATTCGAAAAAAAAAAAAATAAAAGAGAAAATTAATAATATTAAAATGGCGATGATCGTAATAATTTCGTAATAATTTTAACGTAATAATAATTAATGACGATAAAGAAAAAAATTAAATAATTTAATACGATCGATGTATTTTACGCGACTACCCGTTTAACATCATCATCGGGCGCGTCCTATATTTTGGTTTTTTTTTTTCTTTTCGCGATTTAATTCTTATTCGAAAAATATCACGGACGTTTTATCGAAAATCGGAAGAATTTTTAAAATTAAAATTCCGTTTATAGTGCACGTTTATAATCAATATGCAGAACAGACGAATATATAGATGGAATATTACGTTCGCGAGTCTAAAATCGTAAATAGTATATAATGATAATGTTTTAAACGAACGAACGAATTATACTAATTAATTTTAATTAATTAAAAACTGTGCGCGCCGGTCAAATATATTTTCGTCGATTTTTATATATATATATTTAATTTTATTATTTTATTATTTTCGGTTGTGATGATCGGATTATTTCGATTTCGATATCTTAAAATTATACTATCGAATTGACGGTATATTATAATCTCGAAAAATTAATTACTAGCGGCGTACGCTAGAGGGCGCGGCGTTCGATTTTTTTTTTACTTTTCGCGGGAACATTTATTTTTTGAAAAAGACGTCTCTAACACGGTATGAATTAAACGGGGAATTTATTTCGTACGGATATCGAATTTAAAACGATTCGCTCTCTAACCTGCCATTATTAATACAATAATAATTAATAATTCATAAAAAGGAGCTGATCGGTTTCATCATCTTCGGTACGAACTGACCAATCTTTTTATATATATATATATATATATATATATATATATATATATATATATATATATATGTTGCTACCGTTTGGTGAACCGATCAGCTATTTATTATTCAATCCAATTTGGCCCGGCTCTATCGTAGGTAAGACCGGTTGTTCCATCGTTTTACCTGACCAAAAAATCCTATCCATTAAAAAAAAAAAAAAAAAAACGCGTCATATATTAAGATAATAAAAATTGAATAAATTTAGATATACGAATGTATAATACGATAGAGGTTTAAATTAATACGGCCGATGGTGTAGAAATTTCGATACATATACATATATATATATATATATATATACTTATTTTTTGCTCAAATGATGGATCATCATCATCACCATCAACAACAGCAGCATACGTCGTCGTTAGCTTCGTTAGGTTTTGCATTAGCCGGCGGACCGCATACGGATTCCGCGGCCGGTAACGGTGCTATACCGTCAATTGCGAACGCTATGCAACAGGCGACGTCGCCTTCGTCCGGTTTATACGATTCTTCTTCGCTGTACGCTATGACGGTCAATAATAGTAATAACGGTTCGCAATCGCAAATGATGAATTATAATTTCAATAATTTGGACGCGTCTTATTTGTTTTCTTCCGGTGCAGGTGCTAACGGTAGCGGTGCTGCGAACAGTCTAAACTCTACCGGGGCCGCGGCCGCCGCCAATTTAGATTTATCATCGGTCGCCGCTGCGGTAGTCGGCTATTCGTCGCCGCCGACTCAACATCAACAACATCAACATCCGCATCATAATCAGCAACAATCACAAATTACGAACGGTTCTCAACAGTCGCAAACGCAACAGCAGCAACAACAACAGCATTCGCAGACTAATCAACCTCAAACGCAACAATCGTTACATAATTGCGGAGGTGCGACTTCAAATCCGTCAACGTCTAACATCGGATCGGCTGGCGGTATTCCGCATAATTCTACGTCGGTCGTCGGTACGGCTACCGTCACTCCCGATTTACCAGATACGAAAGAATGTATAGAAGAATTGTGCCCGGTTTGCGGCGATAAAGTTTCCGGCTATCATTACGGTTTGTTAACGTGCGAATCGTGCAAAGGTTTCTTCAAACGAACCGTGCAGAATAAAAAAGTCTATACGTGCGTCGCCGAACGAAACTGCCACATCGATAAAACGCAACGTAAACGCTGTCCTTATTGCCGGTTTCAAAAATGTTTGGAAGTCGGAATGAAGTTGGAAGGTAAAAAAAAATATATATGATATTTATTCCGCTATATTAAGTTTTATACTTTATGAATAAGGGTAGAAATTCTAAGTCTTGTAAAAAGTCGAAAATGATTTCTACCCCTACACTTGTAAATCCGTCTATTTGCCATGCATCAGTATTTTATATATATATATATATATATATATATATATATATATATATATATATATATATATATTATGTATACGGACCCCCTGTATCCGCGCAGGCATGGTTCCGAGAACATGCGGGCGGATACTTGAAACCCTGGAAATTGCTAACTTCTTTCACTGATATTTTGTCATTTAGAGGTTAGGTTTTATATATATATATATATATATATACATGAGCAAATATGTAAAAAATATCTATGCATTTTTAGGCCAGATAATTAGATCAAGAAATGCGCACATTTTTCAAGACATCTTCCTTTGTAATGTTTGCCTTCCGAGGGATTTTTAAGATTCTTTGATGAAACGAAATTTCACAAACAGTCTAATAACGGTCAAATTGTTTTTCTACTCGGCGTTCATTTAATAACGTACGTTTAGTTTTCTTACTAATCGCAAGGCCAGATGGAATGCTACGTTAGAAATTCGGAGGAAAACTTTTCGGCTATTAAGCGATTATCAGAAGAAAAAAAATATATATAAAAAATACATTACAGTTTGTGAAAAATGTAAAAGGGAAAAAAATTCTGTATTTTGTCGATTTGTCGATCGTGTTGTTTACCACATTCGCTAATAGATTATTTTATAATTAAACCTGTTTTTTTTCTTTGATATTTTTTTGTAATCGTGTACATCCGAATTAAGTATTTTCTCACATTTCATTCTACGTTTCTCCCTTTTTTATATTGATTCTTCATAAATCATATATATATATATATATATTTATATATTCTATTTGTTATGCCTACTCGATAATGAAAAAATTTCTGTTCTTTTATTATATATCGTGAAAAATCGAATGATATTAATAACCTTTAAGTAGAGACGTAATTAGTCTGAACACGTCGAGTTAAAAATCATATTCGTTTTTTGTAGTCTACTAAAATGAAGAAATGTCAATGGCAGTACATTATTATCTGGGCCAGATTAACGCAGGGCCCCACTTAACCAAGTGTATATATATATATATATATATATATATATATATGTATATATATGTATATATATATGTATATATATGTATAAATAATCTAGCCAACCCTCGTTTATTATTTTATTCTTTAATTATTATTTCTTTAAATGCGGAAAATATTAAAATCTAAAAATGTACAATTCTACTTTTTTATGCGAAGCGGTATTTATATTTAACGTTAAAAAATAAATCTGTACCCTTACAAGGGGGCCGCAACAATGACGTGCCCACAAGGCATCCGATGTTTAATTAGGACTCTTCTTTTTACATTTAAAAATGATATCTTACAGTAAATGAATGTTGTTGGGGTTTCACATTATTAGGTACAAATGAAGCAAATAACGAATAAAACACTTTAATCGTAAAAATAAGTAATTATAATCGCGAAGGCGTAATTTATTAAGTCTTTACGATAAACTATTAATTCTAATGTACACGCGTGAAAATTATATTTAGAACAAAAAATGTTTTCGAAAATTTCTCTAACTGATGTCAATTTATCAGTTTCTTTTCTCGTCTATGGCGATCGTTTGTGTTATCGAATCGAAATATGATTAAAACTGAAACCGAAGAATCGAAAATAAATCTTGTCCAATTTTCTTGACCGGATTTCATTCTACCCGGCAATAATCGAAAGATGGCTAAAAATCTCTTCTTCGTCTGTTTTTATTTCAATATACCGATTCAATTCGTATAGTAGATAATTTTTTTTTTTTTTTTTTAATATCGCTAATTGAAAAATAAACCGAAACATTCGATAATTTTTGACAACCGAAAGATGGGTAACAGTGTTGTACAAACGAGTTCTTCTCGTGGTTCGACACCGTTCGTTCTCATTTAGTGATATTGATCTTTTCCGATTGCAAAACTGTTCAGTATCCGCTCGGTGATCACTGTCTTTGACGTCATTACCAAAACTCGCTCCGCTTTGATATTTAATTCAAAAAGTTTAGAAATCTTTTTTTGACCTTCATCATTATGACGTTATAAAAAATGAAGTTTTTGAAAAAGCGAAAATTAAAATAAAACCATAAAAAAAAATACTTAACAACGGATGTTGACGACAGTCAGTTTAAAAGAACAATTGATTATACAGTAGTAAACACTAGTAATAACAATGCAGCGAATACAGCTTCGTAGAGGTTTTGTAGGAATTACTGTGTAGAGCCATATCTTTATTTTAATATATCCTATTTTTTTTTAATAGCTGGGTGTTGTTAGAGCACCCTACGTCTCTATTTAAAGATTAAGTCCTTTTTAAATCACTACATTCCAAAATATGAATAGTTTGTATAAATGTGAATACTTTCGTATCACGTTCGATATATATATATATATATATATATATATATATATATATATATATATATATATATATATATATATTTATATACTTCTTTTTTTTTTATCTACAAGTGTCAACTAAAACTATGCTAAATGAAAATAATCGTTTATTGTAGTTGACAGCTCAGTCTAATTGCGTCATTCTGTTTAACTGACAGTCGTTTGAAAAAAAAAACCTGGAACATAATTACTTAAACGTTCTTATTAAGCGGATTAATCGTAATTTTTTATTTGTTCAAAAATGAGTTCTTGAATTTGTACTGCGAACAATAAACGTGGGGAGCACGTGGCTTGCGTTGTAGCAAAAAAAAAAAACCAAAACGTTCGTCTTCTCTGTGTCACCCTATAGAACGAGTCCTAGTTTTTTTCTAGTTGCTCCTATAAAACTCCCAGTAAGAATTACTATTTGGCGGGGAAGAAGATATAAAACACATCTAGGAATGGATTATGATAACTCTACCGTTTGAGGCAACCAGGGGAGGGAGATGATTTCTTCAAATATGGGATAGTCTTCGGATTGCCATATAGTACTGTGATTGCGATTATAATGGTTTTTGTTCGCAGAATATTTCTTTTCGAATGAGACGTATTAATGTATTATACAGTTTTGAACCGAATTAATACAATCTTACGGCGCGACGTTGGAAAGGTGTTGTTTTTCACGGATCCGTTGTTGAATTGACGTTTCGAAGTTTCGTTGATAATACGATTTTCTAAGGCCCTCGTGAAAACGATTAAACGTCATTCATCGTTGATAATACGATTTTCTAAGGCCCTCGTGAAAACGATTAAACGTCATTCATATTTTAGGCGTTGCGAAATTTGTGACACATCTTCGTTGCTGCTTTCGCGACGACCATCGCTATCCTCTAGTCAGAAGTTACGCAGTTCACTATGGTCGAAGTGAGATATTTCTCGAGCCGATTGAAATTATCCTCGATGAATTAGGTGGGTTTTTTTTGTTTGTTGTTATTTGTTGTATCACCTGTATCAGACTAAAAGACGACTTTCTCACGCTTAAGGCTTGATTCACGCTATAGATTGTCAAATGAGAAACAGAAGAAAGATATTAAAATTCTTACCTTATTACGATATTTCGAACGTTAAGTATAATCAATGACGGAGAAATGTTGTTACGAATCGGCGTTTATTACTTATTATTTGGTTATAGCGAAAATTATATTCGATCAACTAAATTATACGACGCTATAACCGAAACGATATGAAACTAATTAAAATAATATATAAATCGCTTAATAACAAAATAATACGATTAATTATAAAAACCGGAATTCCAGTCGACGATGTCTGAGCGCAGCAGCTTCGTATTACAATTATACCGATAGTTTTCGATTAATTTGTTCGTCTTAGCAGTTTTCGTAAAATCTTTTCGACGCATCCATACCAGACGCTATGGATAACGCTCAAGTTTAGCCGTAGTCACGCTATCTATAAAAGCGAAATTTTACCAGAACATTTTTCGACGGAAAATATAGACAATTTAAATAATTAATTTTAAATACGAACAAATAAAAATATTTTCTAATTAAAAGCAGAATACGAATTTCATTATCGACGGTTCAAGACTGACTCTGAAACCTGATCGTAAGTGTGAACGTACTTTCAGTGTGAATCAATTCTAATTCGTATTAATTTTAATCGTCTATTATTGAATTAAAGTATTCCGAAGGGGTTCGAATTTTTGCTTTTGTTTCGGAAATTTTCGAAATGCCTCCTCATATTAACGGTTAATTTTAATTCGCGTATTAACGGCTTGCGATTATCTTTGAACGTCCTTATATATATATATATATATAAAACAAATAAGTGCCCAGATTTTCATCTGTGAACAGTTTGATCAGATTGGTAAACAGAAGTAGTTTTGGAATTACTACTTTAATATAAGTAAATACTGCGCGCTGTATTGTATAACTTATATACAACACCGCATAAATAAAAAAGAAGATAGTGAGTAACAGATAATAAAGGTTTTAGAAATTGTTTTTTTTATTTTGATTTTTAGAATAATTTTTGCCAATACTAGTGGCCGATAGAAGTAATTTATCTGCATGAACTGTAAATTTGAATTTCAGAAGTTATATTTCTTTTATTCATAAAAATATGATATTTATATATATATATATATATATATATATATATATATATATATATATATATATATATATATATAATGTAAACAGTGTAGAGTGTAATGATTTTTAAGAAATAGAATATCAAAAAAGTAGTTAAAATCGTTCAATTTTTACAAATAAAAAATCCGTAAAAGCTTTTCAGGTATTAAGCCATTATCTGGCGGACATTAAAAATAATAAAATATAAAAAAATATATCCAATTATTTCGTAATTAACTTTGATTTTTTTTTTTTAATATTGTACATTTAAATTAAGTATTTTCTTACATTTTATTTCATTTCTTGTTTTTCTTTTATATTTTTATAAATTGTACGTATTTTTCATATTTTATTTTTTATGTGCACTTGGTAATGGCTTTATAGACGAAAAGCTTTGCGATCTTTTTATATATAAAAATTTTGCTGATTTTAACTACTTTTTTCGTTGTTCATTTTATTGTATATTCATCAATATTATATATATATATATATATATATATATATATATATATATATATATATATATATATATATATATACGTACGCTTATTAATAATTCTGTGTCGTCGTCCTGATAATAATCGTTGTTTTAAAAAAATCATTAGCAATCGTAAACAAAATCTAGACGACGAATATCGATTAATGAAAATATTTCATATTAAAAATTGCAATTTTAATTTTAACTTCGAGATAAAATCATCAATCGATTTTGAAAATAATTTTAAATCGAAGTAAAAAATTTAAAAAATTTCTACTATTGGACGATTATATTTTTTAATTTCGAGTATATAATTCTGCGTTATTAATTCTGGAATAAAAAAAAAAAAAAAAAAAAAAATGATTTAAACTAATTATACGTCGAGAGAATATTTTAATTATTTCTTAAATCTCCGTTTAAAAGAAAAATTTATTAAATAACTTAAGAAAAAAAAAAGCAATTAATCCTGGTGAAAATTGTTTTTTCGTGTTGATTAAATAGCGAGCGAAATTATCGAGAAGTACACTTTTAAAAGTCGGTAAAACGTAAGAATTATTTAGTAGGATATAAAGAATTTAATTTTGCGCGCGAGTTGAATGAAAAAACGATAAGACATAAAAAATCGAGCAATTACGAATAGAGTAAAGGAAAAAACGGAATTAATCGACGGAGTACGGAAAACGCGGTTAACCCGGTTTGGTCGTGTTGTAAGACACGGGGGAAATGTTTTTTCGAGGCTGGTAAAATCCGAGATGGTCAACGGGGATGTCGAAAACCCAGAAATTTTTATTCCAGAATTTTTCGCCTCGTTTTTTATTATTTCGAAAAGGAATATTTAAAAAAAAAAAAAAAATGAATACCAAATATTTTCTGTATGATTTGTAAAAAAAAAAAAACAGTCCCCTAATTTACTTATCGTCAACCTACATACTTCCGGAATATGTATAAATAGTCTGTGGGCGGATTCTAGGTCGGTTGTTACAGTCGTTAATACGTTTTTCAGCCTGTACACCGCGCTAGTAAATTTTACTACTCTCGATCGCGTATGCTTAGATCTTCGCAACTTCTCTTCATTAATTGAAATACTTTTTAAAATATATATATATATATATATATATATATATATATATATATATATATATATATTGTTATGTATGATCTTAATACTGCTATTAAATAAGTACATCTGTTAGTAATAGGAAAAATAAAATAGAACATATATGTGGTTATATTCCATCATCGAGTAGAATTCCTTAAACTTAATAATACTGTTGCTAGACAAGATCAGTACGTTTAAGTCGTCCGATATCGTTTCTGCCATGTAAAACTCGACTGGCTTCATGCTCTGCGTCGACAAACTTTATATGTAAATCCTTACGAAAGTATGTTTTTTGCTGCGCGATATTCCTGTTAAACAGCGCATCTCCACAATGAAAGCCGGTATTACCGATGAGCCAGTACAAAGCTTTGTAATTCGAAACACTTTCATCCTTACGTAGTATTGCCGTGACACATCTGGCGTCTCATTTCGAGCTCGAGGAATGGACCGATTGTCGAGATGTACTCGATACCTACTGTATGCGTTCCTTAACGTATAAAAAACGTGGACTGATTTTCTTTTGTTTAGTTTCATCTTGCGCAGTCGCAGGTCCATTTTCTAATCGGATTTATATAGTGTCGAATTTTAGCGTCGTTCTAATATTGCCGTATCGTGTGTATGAAGATAAATCGTTACGAAACATTTATTTATAAAAAAATTTCTAATATCCTCGTTATATATATATATATATATATATATATATATATTTTTTATTCATCTCCTTATACGCGAATGTTAAATTTCTTCATTAAACCGTTTCTCCCGTATATTTCGTCTTGCGTGTCGTATCTTTAATATCGCCAACTAATGTCTTTATTATATAATCAAATTATATCTCTCAAAGTACCATTGCCAATAAATATGTCTTACTTACTTACTATTAATCGCATTCATGTATATTTTAATTATATTGCATCAACTAACATTAATATTTAACATATCCATTTTAATAATTTTATACCAATCTGGGTGAAAAATCCTGTGCCCATTAAAAAAGAAAAAAAAAAAATGTCCTAGCGGTGGTTGTGTGACGTTCAACGTGGATACTGTCAAGCGATGTCTTCCAGTTTATCAATCATCGATGGTACTAGCAGAAACTGAATTATATCGAATAAAAAATAAATAAAAATCATCAGATGCGTCGAACCTTGCAGATATTATTCGTTTATTTGTTAATAATAAAGATTCGGCAAAAAAAAAATTGATTTTATAATTGTAAATTTCGCGATAATGATTCAATTAATAACATCGCCGTCTTTAACTTTAATTATTATAATTATTTTTTAATTTTTCTTATTTAATAATTTTACGTCGTATTATTATTTAGAATTATTATTATTAGTTATCAATATTAGAATTTTACATATATACATATACATATATATATATATATATATATATATATATATATATATTTATTTATTTATTTATTTATGAGCTTCCTCGCGAGTTAAACTGTGTTTGTGTATGTTGGTTGATAATATATTTTTCCGTTGTTATTAAAAGTAAAAGTACTACCATTCTATGACCGAGATAAGCAGCCGAATTATCTATTCGACTCGAACCCGGGGGTGTGGGGGGGGGCGTAATTAATAAATAAGTCAATGATTTCGGATTGCGTGTTCGTCTTCGGAAAGGGGTAAAATACGTAATAAAGTTTCGGTTTCAAAATAAATAATTTACCTTTATGATTACGAAGTGTGCGTTAGAGATAGTAAGCATACAGAGAATCTACTACACGGTATTGTTAGGTATTATTATTACTATGCAGTATGCGTTTCGTTTCGTTTTTTTCCTATACATACTTATATAGTTAGTTCTGATATTTATTTTCTTTTGTTCCCGTTCGTATTTGATGCAGCCTAATTTTTCTCAATTTTCTTTTTATACTTTCCTACGTAACGCACGTGTTGGAAAATCCCGGACAAAGTTTTACGCCCCCTAAATTCAGTTGTTCATCGCTTTTGTTACTCCTGTAATTTATATTAAACGTTCATTTATTATAATAATTATAAATATGAAGAAAGGGAGAATTGTAGTCACCTCGCCGTGTCCAAAAGAAAAAAAAAAGAAAAAAAAATGCGTTTCGATAAAAATGACTGGGAGCGAATTATTTTTTTAAAAGTTTTCGTAAAAAAAAAAATTTCAGAAACTATGTTTAGTCCGGAACATAACCGCTATCTAGTGAAGCACGTGTAAAAGTTACTTCCGATAGAGAGCGAAAGCATCGATTCCTACATTTAGAAGTGTATAAACATTTTACACCGCGGAAAAATGTTTCATTCTAAGTTAAAAATGTAGAAAAAAAAAAGTTGATTTTCGAAAAATTACCCATCGAACGAATTACGGCATGTAAAATGAATTTTATTTGAACGCTCTTATTCCTAAGTGTCCTTAATACACGAAGATGTACGTGTCGGAAAAGTGCGAGTTCAGCCTATAAACCTTGACAAAATTCCTTCATCCGATTGAAATTTAGTAGTCGACAACGTTTATTAATATCGAGCTAGATTACTCGGAAGGTAAAGGATCTCTCGACTGCCTTCTGTGTATCTCTCATTACGATCGATGCGATCCCTAGTAAGTGATTCACTTTGAAGCAATAATCGTACACGAAATCATACGCCTTCCGGCAATCCATATCGGACACATCTTGTTTTACAGGAGTTTCCGTTATATTTAGCGATAATTCTCTTCATTCGGAACAAATTCTAATTTTTCGCAATCTCGGTTTTACGTGATTAATACGTCGTCCGAGCAATAAGTTTACGCCAATTGCACCGATCTGCCCCGACGGTCCTATAAAATGTCACAATTAAAAGTGCTGTGTCCTTCGTCGAACAACTTCTGTCCATCGTGTTCTAATCCCCATCATCATCAGCTTCTGTAATCCTTCTGGTCTCCGCGTGACATGTCCGAAGAATTTCATCACTCTCCTAGAAACAACGGTTAGGCTGAGTTAGGTTAGGAAGTAGTAAATTTAATCCTAAGATAATAAATTCATCGGAACACGGACAATGGAAGAACGCAATACCATCCAGGATAATAATTACGATTCGAAACGGTCGTCTATGTAGAATAATAAACGCTTAAGGCTCGCTTCACATTTGTTCGGTTTCATTCGATTCGGTTTCTATTCGATTCGTTTTCGGTTGCACCGAACAAGTGTGAACCGATGATTCGGTCGCTATTCGGATCGAATTAAAACCTAACAGAAACCGTCTAGTCACCGAATCGCCCAGCAACCGAATCGGTTTCTATTCGGTTTTTTATCAGACACGAATTTGTATTTGGAATATACGAGGTTGTTTACATTTATGCATTCAGAATAATAATGTATTTCGATGTTGAAGATGATCCTTTAACTTCACATGTAATTCGTCAAATGATTTCATTGACATCCTGAAGGGTAATTCGAAAATTTGTCTTTGTAAAATGCTCCAAATTTTAACCTTTTCGTTATAATCGGGTGCACCCAATGAAAACGATTAAATCTTTTTCTTCGTTTTTTAATTCTCCTATAAAGAAACAACATGGCTAAAACTTGACTTTTCTCCATATTAGTAAAATGGGACTGGTTTCGTATGTTTCGTTATCACCGAACCAAATACAAACCGGGTAGATACCGTGTGTGTGTGTGAACGATAGGAGGAAACCGAAAACGAATCGAATAGAAACCGAATCGAATGAAACCGAACAAATGTGAAGCGAGCCTAACGGTCATTTATGAATAATTTTTAGAATGAAATAATTTAAAACTCCGTTTTAGGTTTATTAACGATAGAATTTTTAACATTATTTTCCGTTTATTTCGATAAAATAATTTTTAAACGATGTTTAAAATAAAAAAAAAAAAACAATTGTAAATATTAATTTATCGACACTATCGATATAACCGAGAAACATCGTCGCGCACTAGCGCTAAAACGGTCAAATTTCGCTCTATATTTCGTGTTTGGAAACGTTCGAATGTTCAAACGGGTACAATTAATTTTCAAATCGTTATTTACGAAATGTAACAATCGTTGACTATGTTGATGTCATATATATTATTTTAAACGTGTATTATTTTAATTTATTTCGATCGCGTATAATATTTTTATAAATTGCTATTATTGTATTTGTATTCGGTTTTTCAGTTTGCTGTGAATGTGTTTTCCTTTTTTTTCGTTTAAAAACATATTTGACCTAACTCGTTGTTATGCGCAGTAGTAGTATTTTATTTTATATAAAATACATTTGCAATAAATATGGTTGTACATTATGTATATTTAAATATATATTTGTTCGAAAGTATAACCGTAGTGTGTTGGTTTTAATGATCACATTTAGTCGATCGCTATAGAAACATTACATTTTTGGTCCTCCGATCCGGATATTTTTCGGTGGTTTGTTGATTAAACGTAGTCGTTTACTTGTTTATTAATGTTCATTGTTTTGTTAAATCTATAATGGAAGCAATAAAGAAGGAACGTAGAGTTGTTCGGTTAAATTTTAATCGTGCAAAAGAACAGTTTTTGGCAGTAGCGAAAAAAAAGATATGACTTCTGAAAATGTTAGTAAAATGGAATGTTTGATGAAATTAAGTTTGTTACCAACGTTCGATCGGTTCGTTGCTTTGAACATGGAATTATTAAAATCATCGGATCCCGATAATTCTAAACACCTAGAAGTGGAAACACAATTATTGAATGAAGAAGACGAATTAAGAGATGAAGTTACAACTTGCGATGGAAAATTACAGTCTGCTCGTTTGGAATTATCAGATGGAGAACAGCGAAAGTCAATTATCGGTCACGGTACAACCCGATTGCATAGATTCAACGGTGAGTTAACCCGATTTTACAATTTGAAAAATTTATTTAATAATTTGGTACATGAAAATGTGGAATTATCGAATGTAAAAAAAAAACTGTATTACTCGAAACCGTCTTTAGTGGGTGAAGCAGAGCATGTGTTACGCGACTTCGAATTGGAAGAAGATGCGTACCCACAAGCTTGGTCGTACTTTTTATCAAGATTCGAAAATAAAAGAGCGATCGTAGAAGCTCATTTTAGAAGTTTAAAAAACCTTCCAAAAATCGTGAAAGAAACTGAGATCCGTCAACTACTCGATACAGTAAACGTTACAATACGTGGGTTAAAGATTTGCGGTGAACCGGTAGATGACACTTTTTCGCGGTACATTGCGTATTATGTAAGTACAAAATTAAATTCTCAAACTCTAAAGGATTGGAAAAATTCGTCAACATCCATAAACACTGTACCAAAATATAACGATCTCGAAGATTTTCTTCAGGCGAGATTATTTGCCGTCGAGGACGTGCAGAAAGAAGTGCAATATGCAACAGAAATTGGGAAGGATAAAAAATTATCATATAAAAAATCGTTTTCGGCGGTACAAATGTTTGTTTTGGACAACACACATTACATCAGTGTAGTGTTTTTATTGAAAAAAAAAACGCGCATAAAAGGTAGGATGTTATAAAAAAGAATAATTTATGTTTGATTTGTTTTGAAACCGGTCATTGTGCCAATTCTTGTAGGTCGAAATTTAATTGTAAATGTGGAAATAAGCATATATGCTGAACGTTTTCGTCAATCGGTTGATTACGTTAATAATTATTAATTATAATTTCGCGCACCGTAATAACCGGGCGCGCCTTGCAAACTGAGTTCTCGCTCATCTGGCTGCTGTACGACCTTCTTCTTTTGCTAACGTTACACCAGCAGCGTCTTCGTATTTCGCGCGCATTGATTACATGACCGAAATATCCGAGTACGATTGAAATTCACTTAGAGACGTTGATTTTTCTAGTCAATTCTTCTATGCTGCTCCTGTATGGTGTTCCGCCAGCAGGACAAATATACTGAAAGTACAAAAAATACGAAAAATACAAAATCACTGTTTAAGAATATACTAAATAAACCGCCGAGATATACTCGAATAGTGCGTGATATCTTAAACCTTCCCTACATTCAAGAAGAGATTTTAGGAACATCCAAACGATTTTATAAATTATACCAGTCATTAATAACATAGTATGATTATGAATCACTAAGGCTTAGAGGTATATACAAACACAGGCGACTAAAGCGTGTACTCATCACTTGATGAATCTATCGTTTATGATCAGATGCTACTAATATGTATTCATATTGTACATATTGTATATGTGAATACATATGTACGCCTATATATAGTTATTTGTGTTTTACAGTATATGTATTTATATTGTATATTTTTGTATATTTGGTTCCTTTATATATATATATATATATATATATATATATATATATATATATATATATATATATATATATATATAATATTTCCATAATGAAATATATTGCATAGGTTTTTGGGTATTTTTGTAATTTTTTCCTCCTGTACATAAATATTATTATTTTTTCTCTCTTTTATATAATTTATTTTATGTTCTCGTAATTTTATTTTAAACGCTAACGTTAAGGTTCTTACGCACTTTCCGGAACGTTTACACTCCTATGTACATATATGCATATTTTTATCATGTTTTGTAATTATGTTTATTATTTATGAATAAAGTTCTGCTTCTCTTCTAGTCATCCATGGTGGAAACACGCCGCAATATACTACGATGTCTATACCTTTTTCTCCTATGTACATATATGCATATTTTTATCATGTTTTGTAATTATGTTTATTATTTATGAATAAAGTTTCTGCTTCTCTTCTAGTCATCCATGGTGGAAACACGCCGCAATATACTACTATGTCTATACCTTTTTTTTTTTTCAAGTTTCCGCGCTGTTTTACGAATACTGATAGAATTAAGGTGTTCAAGGGTTGTGCTGTCGAAGTGCATCAAATCGGTTGAAATTCTTTATTTTATTTTTTTTTTAGTTAGCTCATTGTGTGTCACGTTTGTAATTTGCTCTCTATGACGTATCTGATTTTCCATCCACTTATTTTTCTTCGTTTGAATATCAGAAGACAACTAGTTTCTCTTCGATGATACGTTGGATTGAGTTGTTACTGGTCCGGTTATTAATGTTTTCGGTGTGGCAATAATCGTGTTGTTCGTCTAGTATTAAATTTCTGTTCTGAAATAATACTTCGCATTCCTGTTTGTTATCCATTTAATTTACTTTCTTTCGGCATTTTTAATTTCTAGGACTATTCTATCGAATGTTACAGTGTCAGTCGTCAACATCTTCCTACTATAAATTCCCATGTGTTCAGTTTAATGACGTCAATTTAGAAAATTATGCGATCGACGTTGATTATTTAATTCTAATAATTTATGAATTTTCCATATTTATATGGAAAATTTTATTTCGACCACCGCGCAGTCGAAAAAAAAAACCAAACGCTCTGTTCTTTATAATTTATTCTTATAATTCTCGTAAATATTAAACGCCCGCATATTTGGCGCTCGACTACGTGTCTCTACGATGCTAGGCAGATAAAATGTTATCCGCCGTGTTCATTCTTGCTCAACGCGTAAAACACACACACACACATATATATATATACATATATTCGATACCTTATAATCAATATTATTATTGTAAATATAATCGTTCATCAGCTAGGCAATTTACTGGCAACAATTAATAATAATTAAATCAAATTAAATCAAACTTTATTTGGAAAACATCACATGTTGAATACGAAGTAATATTAAAAAGATAATACATAATCTTCGTCTTTTTGTCCATTTCACTGTTCTCAGTCGTTGATCGTAGCTACGGCGATTATTTCTCGACACAAGGTTCGGTCTTTTTTACCTCGTGGAACAAATCTTCTACCTTCATCATTTTTTGTACATCATCCAGCCATGCGGTCGTTTTTCTGCCAACTCTTTTTTTTTTCACCATGTCACATAATCGTACTAAGGTAACGTACTGAATTTGCTTCGGTAATTTCATCATCATTATTGATTTTCAAAGCTGGACACCCGACTTTTCTATTTGTAGATGTATCGTGTCGACATTTGTCGGGTTAAATAGCAAGCGTCAGCGTTGTTTCCATTGAATCGATCGATTTAAGTAATTCGGTACTGCTGTGTTTGCAAACATTACATCTGAGTTGGACGCGAGGATAGCCATCGGCAAATATTGCTAAGATAGTCCGACTGCTGGGCGGCATGTCTGCTGTGTATAGATTGTGTACAATAACGACCCCCTACTATCTTACGTAACGGACGATAAAAATTTTTGGTTCTTCGGAGAAACAATCGTTAATTGCAACGACAAATGTCCGATCGGATAAGTAGGAGTGAAGTAGAGCGTGTACAGATCGGAAATGTTTGAAATATAAATTATAAATATAACCTTTTATTACAGTTCGAATTGCAAGACGAATAAATTTTAAAAATCAGAATTATAAACAATAATGAGTCTATATATATATATATATATATATATATAATACACACGCGTGTACAAATTGACAAAGCCCGATGTACCAGCTTATAATAGAAGAATATGATATATTAATTTTAATATTAAACATATCCCATAAAATATTAAAGTAATTGAAAGTTACCAATGATAATAAAAATATTTCCTAGTTATTTTTCTTGTTTTTTTTTTTTAACTGTTCTCAGTCGCTAGTAGCAAATAGGGTGACTATTTCTCGATATAAGGTTTCTCTTTTTGTCTTGTGGAACAAATCTTCTACCTTCATAGATGGCCAATTTTCAATATTATCGAGCCATCTTCTTTTTCCTTCTATGTTTTTCATGATTATGGTCTGGGCCAGTACATATTGTAGACCTCTTAATATGTGTCGTTAAGCGTGTACGTGCATATAATATTAATTAAGCTAATCCTGGTTTTCCGAGTCAGTACTCTACATATGCACGCATATAAATTTGTAGGAAAACACCAACTTCAGAAACCAACGAATCTTCTTCTTCTTCTTCTGTGGTAACCGTGCCGTGTTGTACCGTTATTAAGGCCGGCGGTACGCGAGGAATTTATATTAACGGGTAGATTATGAATAAATAAAGGAAGGCAAGTATGTAGAAGAATGTTGTAAAAATATTTAAGAGAATATTTAGAACGTTTGCGATTGTTGTACGTTCGGCGGAATAGAGTGGGCAGAGCAGAAGAAAGTGAGCAATAGTTGATTGTAGTACATTCGAAATAAATAATTGTGGGTGAGCAATGTGTGACCTGAGCGTATACGGCGCGAGGAAAAATATTACCCGTTTCATAATTTGATGGGTTGAATCGCTTATTCTTCTAATTACCTGAAGATCAGTTACAATGGGCTTCACGATTATATATACGTCGCGTTTCCTCTTTTAATTCCAATTTTTATATCTAATAAAGCGTCGTTACACAGGCGCGAGTAATTCGGCACACCCATGGTTTTCCTAACATCGACAGCTCTTTCGTCTTCTTTGTTCTAAAGGATTTGCGAATTTTAACTTCCGTTCATTTCTTTCCATGGCCATCCTCTTCAAATGTTCGTGCTTGTTTCAACCAGCCATTTCAATCATCTGTCCTATATAAACGTCATAAGTTGATTTATAATATCGGGAAATCATACGGATAGCAATTGTTTTTTCCGAATCGATTTTAAATACTTTTAAAAATATTATTAATAGACGAACTGCTACTACGTTTAGTTCATTTTTTCCCCTAATTTAAATATTTTTCTAATTTATTAGAAAAATTATTACATTATTAAAATTTTAAAAATTTCGCGGCGTACTTACTAAAAATGTTGATCATTTCTGTATAATGTAGATGTTATTTGACTGTTAGCAAATAATCTTCCGGCAAATACAATTGGGAGAAGTTCTTTTTTGCGTTGCATTCGGGAAAAAACTTTACCGCGTTCGTTTGTTTTGCAGTAATATTTTCCTCTTATGTAAATAAAAATAAATGAAAAAAAGTCAGTAAACGTGTATATATATATATATATATATATATATATATATATATATATATATATATATATTATACATAGTTGTGTGTAATGGTTCGTCCCAATGTATATATATATAAAATATGTATTAGGTATATATATATATATATATATATATATGTGTTAAGCTTCTCACATATGCCTAACAACGTTATCTAGTTGTTTACTGCACACTAACATAATCGTTTCTATTTTTCTCCGGGGACCCTACACCATACTAATAATAATTATAATAAACATGATATTTTACGCGATCGTCTGACGATGATAATAATTGCGACGATAGCTGTGAAAAAATAGATTTTTTTGTCTCCTTCACAACTAGAACTGAGCAGCATAGTCATTTATAGATATTAAACATCGGCGCGATCTTGATTTTATTTATTGAACCTTTACGCTAAATTAATAACCGTTCCTTATTTTCAATCTCTCCGCGACCTACTGATTGTTGTAGAAGGTTCAGTGCAAAAACCTTTCCATGTCCTTCCAGTAAGTGATTGGCGGCCTGTAAATATTGAAATGATAATAATGAAATCAAATCAAATCGTTTTATTTTATACGCCTATTAAAATTGCAAAATGAACGTATATTCTGTGAACTTGCGCTAATGCGACTTGCGGATCGTATAATTAATTGTAAAATAAAATAAAATAACGATTACCGTGAATAATAAAATTATATACAAAGAAATCTCTTCTAAATTTAGCTCACGGTAATATTAACTTTATACTACGCACGTGTGCACATGAAATCATAACAAACAATAATAATAATCAAATTTAATTTTAATTTCAATATAATACACCAGTACATTTTAAAACAGAAAAAATATAAAATAAAAAATGAATAAACAAATAAAATAAACTAATAATAATAATAATGATGATGTCTAACGTTGGTGTTTTTATATTTTATTTTTATTTTTCGATAATTGTGTCTGTAATAACGCCTTAATATCATCGATCGATAATTTTATCGATTTACAAACGTAGAAGACGACGTTTGCATTTGGAATTTATTTTGGTTTAAATAGAAATCGAATTGTATCGTATCGTACCGTATCGGATCGGATCGGATCGGATCGGATAGGCCCGGCCGGCACATTTCCAAAGAATAACGACAGGCGTCTTCATTCTCATTCGTTTTATCGTTAATTAGGTCATGGTGAACCATCTTTGGCCTAGTCTCCTTGTTCTTCTAAAATGAATATCAGTCAGCTCGTCTTTTCCTGCCAATATATATATATGTATGTATGAATGTATGTATGTGTATATATATATATTCATACATATAACAAATATAATAAATGAACATATTTATTTATAAATATGTCTGTACGTATATAAATGAGTGTATGCATGTATGTAAATATATTAATATACAAATAACATATATACATGCATAGTGCATACATAGACACTTGTATATATGTATGTATATATATATATATATTTCTTATAATACATTTATATATATATATACATACATTATAAAAAAAAAAACAATATAGAGTAGCCTGCGAAACTAGCTCATTGCTACCGGTGTAGTGATTATTAAATATCCGTGTTTAATCTTAAATAATTCCGAGATAAAAGTGGGAAATTTTTCTACTAGAATAATTTCATTAGGATTAAGAGAGCAATTGATATTATACAATTTTCTCAGATGTTTATATTTACTATACGCGTATACTATGTGTGCTGGATATATTTCATTAGTTGCACAATTACGAGACATTTTCCATCGTTGATGATTTGTAATTTATGCAAGAAATATCCGATAGAACCATTGACCAGTAAGCATCTGTGTCATATAAAAATTTAAATCATTTTGTTTTTAAAACGTTTAATTATATCTCTGGAAAAATTTATTATATATGCGTAACAAATATACATGAAATACTGTAAATATTATTATAATTATCTATAAGTATGTACATACATGTATAAATAAGTGTATATATGAGTTTATATATTTACGTGTGTGCGTGCGCGCGCGTATTTGCGTATATGTGTACACGGATATAGCTATTTACAAAATAAAAATATATGTATATAGTTATGTATGCACTTATATAGAACTTATATAAAAATGTATATATATTAAACTTAATTATCACATTATATATTAGGTTCACTTTAATTAAATTATATCGCAAAAGTAGCTGCTTACATGTAGCGTAAGTAGGTATAAATTAAGATACAAGATTTAAATATTAAGAACACTGTATAAAAAGGGGGAAAAATATATTATCGCGTTGATACTTAATCATCTGGAAAACTTGAGTATATTTGTGTCTTTCTAATGGATACCGAGATATCGAGGAATACTCGCCAATGAAATTCATTAAATAAAGGGGGTTCTTCTAATGATGGTGGTATTCTCTTTAGTTTCTGCACTTGATATCGTCATAAATCTTAGACAGTCGAAACATAAGAAACTTTGGGTGACACACGTATGTGGAGTTTATAGAGCAGTCGCCTCTTACTGGGTACTATCAATTGCAACCGTCTCCTCCTAGATTTTCGCGGTTTTACTTTTTTTTAAAAACATTAAGCGGAAAGGAATTGTACTTAGAGGCAGATTGAGATTCGGACATTATTGCCGGACCGCCTGTTCCTTGTGCATCTTAGAGAAACTTCTTACACTGCCCTCTACATTCTGGACGTGCAATTTGCAATCCTGATCGCGTGTTCTTCGAATGTCCTTCTTCGGTAATGTTACGTTCTGAACTATACCATAAATTACTGCGCGCGTTCGTAACATTCCTCCGTATAATGCATCGGCCCTTTTTCATCTTGAGAGTTGACAACTATTTCCAGACATAGCGATATTTCTAGAGAAGTTGTTTATAGAAATATGAGTTAGTTCGTACAGTATCACGTTCGGTAGGCTGTAAACTGTAAAGGCATTCCCATTTAAAAAAAAAATAAAAATAAATCCTCGGTTGAAGTATTATTAAATTTTCGTTTTTATTTTAAATAATTTTCACTTTAATGGTATCTCTTAATTTTATTCATTGTACTCTATTCGATATTCCCTATATCTAACCATCGTGTGTTATGATAGAACCCGCAAATTTAAAATTTCCCCTTTTAGATGTGCTATATATATATATATATATATATATATATATATATATATATATATATATATATATATATATATGTGTGTACGTACATGTGTATCAAACAAACAAAACTGTGGAATATGCATGCGTATCTGTGTCAAGGGATGTGCTCGATATCTTATTACATTTTTAAAATATCAAATAAATATTCTTTTACGTTTAAATATTTCTAAAAAATCCCTGTTCGGTTGCGTTTAACATAAGTTTAATGTATTATGAGATTATTTGAGTAAATTTGATTTTCTCTTATCTACGTATA
The DNA here is from genome assembly GCA_032883995.1 of Coronaproctus castanopsis. NCBI lineage: Eukaryota > Metazoa > Arthropoda > Insecta > Hemiptera > Monophlebidae > Coronaproctus > Coronaproctus castanopsis. The sequence goes on from CM065054.1 coordinate 17,791,982, forward strand.
TTACATTATATATATATATATCTTTATAGCGTAACGGTAATGCTCGAGCAAGTTTTCGAATCCCATCAGAGACGAGAAATTTTCATTGTAAAAAGGTCTCTAGTTCTCTTAGCTGTTCGTACAATTTTTCGTTAAAAGTACTAACTTGTTAGGAAAAGTAAAGAAACCAGAGAAGCCAGCTACAAATTCGACCGTATTATTTTGGCCAGAATTTGTCGTTTGGCGAGTCCTTAATTTTCTGGATGATAAACGTCATCTGATGATAAAACTTTCCAATTGATGGAATTTGATATATATGTGTGTGCGTGTTTGTTCACGTGTACAAATCCGTTATTATTATAATAAAATATTTTTGACTGTAACCTTGTATTCTGTTTTCAATTTAATAATTGATGACGGGATTACGAATTTATTATTATTATTATTATTATTATTATTATTATTTGGAGTACCGTAAGGAAGTGTGCTAGGTCCCTTTTTATTTTTGAGATATCTAATTTAAATGTTACGGGTAAAATAGTCAGTTACACTGATGACACAGTTCTTCTCCAGATATAATGCAGACGTTGATTCGTAATAATGTGGATAATGTGTTTTAACTCGTAATCGATTAATCTTGAATGAAACGAAAATGAAGTATACGACAGTTATGAAGAGCAGTGGCAGAATCTAACTGTAAGAGTAAGTAACAACTTCGCCATTAATACAGTTGATAACACTAAAGTATCATTCAATTAGTAAACTAAACTGGTACACGCGTGCTAAGTATGTCGTTAAAAACGTTAGGATGTTAAATTACTTATTTTACTATATAACGCAGTATCAAGTCACCTGCGCCGATTGTACATAGCCTTTTATGAACCCGTTTTGTCATATGGTATAATACACCGTGGATGCACGGTCAAGTGTCACATTGCACCATTACAAGTTCTACAAAATGCGGTAATAATTCGTATTAACGATAAAATGCGCAATGTAAATTCATTACTGACGATTCAACTGTTGTATACGAAGTTTAAATTTTGTCTGTATAAATCGGGAATGTTTTAATATAAGAATCTTAGGGGGAAAGTCGAGATTTGCAAATAAAGAACGAGCGTTTGTACCCAACCTTGTTTAAAAAATATCCCCACACGAGGATGCAGGCTGTATATGCAGGAGCTGTACTCTATAATAAATAACCGAATGTAGCAAAACGTGATCTTATAAATCGTAGGCGATGACGGAAGTACTTGTCGAAGTGCATTCTGAATAAGTAAATGTGTAAACACGAGTTCGAATATGCATGTGTTCGTAATGTTGGCACTCGATGCGCCCTACGTTTACGGGTATCTGTGTAGGTGTATTTAGCGAGCGTATATGTATAGAGATGTATGTGTATTTGTTTCAATTGGGGTGCATGTATGCACAAAGACGAATGAGTTTATTTCTCAGTGTACGAGCATGCGAGTGGGAGTGAATCTATACACATTTAGGTGCGATTAAATTGTAGATAAGTATTTAAGTATAATACAGCAGTAGGCATGCGTATTGCTTAAGTATGTATGTCTGTTTATTTATAAGTTTACATTTGCAGCTATTTATTGAGCGGGTATCGATATCGATATTGGCGGTGGGAAGATTTTTAATTTATTTCAAGTTTGTTGTAAGCACGTGTAAGATCATTTGAATATAGACCGCTGTTCGCGCAACCTATGCGCATTAGCGAAAGTTAAGCTTAGTTAGAATTTTGTTTGTTTTATTTCATGCGTAGTAACAAATTGATTTGATTTGATTATTATTATTCCCATTTAGTTATTTAGGAAAAGCGCGTTTACTAGTATATAAAACTGTATCGAAACCAGTTTGAACTTACAGGGGTGTAGAGCTGTGGGCTTGTACATCAAACGCAAACCGGATGGCTATACAATGGTTCCAATCGAAAGCTCTTGAGATTTATACTAGGAGCACCGTAGTATGTTAGAAATGAAACTATACACAGGAACACTCGCTTCCGAACTGTACAAGAAATCGCTGGTAGGCACAGCAACAACTGTGCTTCGAGATTGCAGCTTCATCCAAATCCACTGGCAGCGGAGTTACAACACCATGGCAAAAGGCATGCGACGATACCAACCGCAAGACCTAAGCACAAGATTCAACTGAATAAAATAAAAACATAAATCTCGAGGAGTACTACCACCGGCGGCTAGTATGTCCACTCAGGATGGAATCTCAAATAAAATTCGCTTATTGCGTCCGTGGGACAGATTGCAAATAAAATAATAATAATAATCAAAAAATCGTGCCGGTAAATATATGCGTCCGTTATTTTTTTTTTTCGATTCTGGTCATATAATCATCATAAGTGACGAGGCAGTCTATTAGATTTCCGTCAGTTTCTCACTTACGGTCGTGGTCAATTCATTGTTGTGATCATTATTGAACATTTTTTTCTCAAACGATCATCATCCGTCTTGAAGTTTTTTCAAACAATACGCGACTATAAAAAAACCATTAAAAACTCCAATGTTCGTTATCGAAAATTCTAAAATATCTAATGTCAAATCGTATTAAATCTACTTTAAATAGTCGTGCAATAATACCGAATCGTCAGTTTGAGTTTCGCACAGAACACTCTACAATGCAACAGTGCCATCGTGATTGATTGACGCGATCTGCACAACGTTGGTGAAGAAGGAAGTATGGTTCGGCTGTATTTTTTGATGTTGCACAAGTGTTTGATAAAGTATCGTTTCTAGGGCTACTTTGAAAGTTAAAACAACTTCTTCCCTCCGATCTATACACTTCACTCCTACTTATCCGATAGAACATTTGTCGGATAAAATTAACGATTGTTTCTCCGAAGAACACAAAATTCTATCGTCCGTTACGCAAGCTAGTAGGGCCATTGTTGTACACAATCTATAGACACATACCGCCCAGTAGTCAGACTATCTTAGTAGTAACATTTGCCGATAATATAGCTATATCCTCGCGTCCAACTCGGATGCAACGTATGTAAACATAGCAGTCCAAAATCACTTAAATCGGTTGGTTCAATGGGCGCAACGCTGGTGTCTACTATTTAACTGGGCGTCATGGTCCGTTTTATTATTCTTCACACCCCAATTGCTTATTAGCTGCTTCAGTTAGATTGCAATTTATCTGAAAGTGAAAAAACATGCCCGACAGTTAAGTTTCTTTTAGTTATTTAGATTTGTTTTTTCAGAACAGTTTTGTTTTATCGTGTCGAGTTTTCTAATTTTGTGTTGGTAATACGGACTCGACTTTTTCATTTAGTCGGACATTTCTTCGTTGATGTTTAGTTGGTTATTTAATTGTCGAATTTTGACACGTATCGATATTATTGCTGATTTTTTTTATAATAAATCGTACTTAAAATATATCTTCCCTCATATAACAAACCTATAACGTTTAACTGAAGGAAAAACTGATATTTTAATAGCCGTTTATTATGCGAGTTGCGAACGTAAATTGAAAATTAAATAATTAATAAAATGACTCCGATAAATAAATTTAATATTTTAAAGAGGACTGTAACGCCTTTTTGACTGAAAACATACACACATTATTAACGATATTTTTTGAGCTTTGAACAATCTCCAAAATCTCTTTCTTTTTCTGCCATAGTTGGGCTGTACACACAGTGTTTGTCTTTTTAAGTGTACATAAACGAAAACAACAAACAACGTGAAAGAAGAGTAAACCTGAAAGGTTTTAAAAATATCGACGAATTATGTCGGTTCTTTTGAGATCTTTTTGTCTTAATTTATTTCCTATTTAAAGAAAAAAAAATAGGTACGAACACACGTAGCAGTTTGTCTGGACCTTTTCATTATTTCGTCTTAAGCGTTTTATATTATATTTATATATATATATATATATATATATATATATATATATATATATATATATATATATATATAAATAAATATATAATACATGTATATAAAATAGGCACGATGAATCTGAATTTCCGTGAAAAGACGAATAAAGCACGGGATCAAAGCAGTATAATGTTTCATAGGGGAAAGCATACAGGTGCCTATTGGATTAACATTTTTAGAAAGTCTGAGTACACCCTATATATATATATATATATATATATATATATATATATATATATATATATATATATTACACACATACATATATAGTTTTAAAAAAAATTAATAAACGGAAGCGATGACAAAGACTTTGAAAATTGTCAAGATAGAAATAAATGGGTTTGAGATGAAGGGAAATAATTCAGAATTTTCTGATTGGCTATCCACACCCAAGAGGGTATTTCGAAGATTTCGTCGAGAACGATAAATGCGGGTATTAAATAAGGCAAATGAAATAATAAATGTGACAACAACGTTAAGAGAAGACGTTTTAGGTATGTCCCCGCCTTGAGTTCTGATGAAAGAATCGACTCTCTAGCCAGAATCGAAATTCGAGTTCGACGCGAGAACCGGTAATATGTGTATAAATATTCTAATTTAACGAGTAGAATTCATTGTCTGCGTCTTATTTTATATCGCGAAAATTTTATTACGTGTAATTTTTATAAAATTTCCGAATAATTAGTTGTCGGTTCCAATATATAAGATATCCCCCCCCCCTGCATTAATACGCATCGTCATTAAAAGTTGTACTCCCCGTATAAATCTGTCATAATTGCAGTAGCCTTAATATGTGTGCAGTTGAAAACAAGTGTCGGTAGTTTTGGTTTTTACCGCATTCGTCATCGGTGCTGTACATTCTGGAGATAATGGATTTATGACTATTCGAATAATACTCAAGGATAAAAGATCTACATGTCGGCGATACTTTGTCCGAAAAGAATCTTCTTTCTAGTTCGAATTTGGCACAAATTTTCCTTCGTCACTAATATCAATCGAATATATATAAACATATAGAAAGTGACGGAATATATATATATATATATATCATCATCATCATTCAGTCGTAACTCCACGTAGGAGTATCGTGATCAAGGTAACAGTTTCATTATTTTCTGCCTCCATCCTGGACGATCTTCGGCATCATGAACGCATTTTGAAAATGACATCCGAGCTGCAGCAGTCACTGCATCTGTCCATTTAATTGGTACTCTGCCTTTTGGCCGCACACCATTCATTCTTCCGATAACTATTGTTCTTTCGATTCCGTCATGTTTTCGTATGATGTGACCAAAAAATCTCATAATACGTGCGAGAACTTCCGTTGTTAATCTGCGGGTTGGACGAATTTCTTCCAAAATAGACGTATTAGTACGCTTTTCCATCCAATATATATATATATATATATATATATATATATATATATATTATATATATATATATATATATATATATATTATATATATATATATGTATATATAATATATATATATATATATATATATATATATATATATATATATATATATATATATATATATATATATATATATATATATATATATATATATATATATATTATATTATTTTATCGGGAGCTGATCTAGTTGGCTCAATTATTTAGGTATTCGCTATAGCATTTTTACGCTTGTCTTTGATTTATTTTCTTTTTATTTCAAGTTTCTGACATTTTTTTATTTGCTTTTCTGGCTTTTCCGATTACCTACCTGAACTATTTGTAACTGCCATAACGTTTCAGCTCTTAGAACGCTGTACATTACGAAGCGTGTGTGTGTATATAATATTGTCGCGCGGGCGTAGTTGATAGAGTGCTCGACTGTCAAATTGACGGTCGGGTGTTCAAAACCAACAGGCGACATAGAAAGTTTTCATCATTATTTAATTCTTAATTATCACGAAGAAGGCAGTGGCACCCTCACTCCGTATAACATTATATGCATGCGCATCTGCTTTGCATGTAAATAGCGCCTTGAATGCTAGCTAATTTTGTACGCAAAAATAAACGTACAATAGCTAGTCACGACGTTCGGCAACGAACAATACGACAATGATAACGATATATATATATATATATATATATATATATATATATATATATATATATATATATAATCACGATTACGATGCGCTTATATCAATCCACCGCTGGATGTAAGTGTTCCCCCTATCTATCCATCTATAGCGATCACGGACCTCGTTTATCCAACCTTGTATCCGGCCAACCGCGTCTTTTGAGCCCTTCTGTTGGAATTTATTATGTTATTCGTTTCTTCTTGCTGCATGGCCGGCCTAATTCTATTTTAACTGAGCTACATGCTCGGCTACATCCGGTAACTCTCTTATCCACGTATTGGCTTTCTGGTTTGATGTCTTGATGCCCAATATTACTCTTTCGTGGGCTCTCTGTGTCGCTGATATATATATATATATATATATATATATATATATATATGTATATATATGTGTGTGTGTGTGTGTAAATACAACGATAAACGTATATATTTACCAAGTGAAACGTAATAAACTAAGAAAGTGAATAATTTGATTACCAGCACTTGCCTCACATCTATTACAACAGTAATATGTTATAACACATACAATTTTATTTATTTTATTTTTTTTGCCTGTACCATAGATCGTTTTGGCCATTTATAGGATGATTGTTTTAAACTATTAAAGTTGGGTTATTATATTTCTATACTATTCTGGGCTATGAACTTATATATGATTTTGACTGGTTCTGCATTGTTTAGGTCACTTACTATTGATTCTACATTTAGAGGATGTGTGTATTTGTATTTTAATAATTCCCGTACCATATTATTTCGATTTTGTTTGTACTTCTCGCTTTTCCATATGATATGGTTGATATCCTCTTGACATTTATCATATAGACTATATTTCGAATTATATTCGAGATTGATGTACAGGTGTTTTATTATGTCCTATTCTTAATCGGATAACTGTTGTTAAAAAAGTGTTTACTATATTGTAACGAGTTATTCCAAAACCATATGGGGTTTTATTTTTATCTGAATTTTACGATATATTGTTTCCCTATTTCTTTTTTTGTTTATTATATTCTTCTTGCATTTGTTGATATTTAATTATGTTTATTTGTGGGATATTTTCTGTATATATTAGTATTATTATCGTTTTTAATTTCCGATTTTTATCTATTATTTCATTCCCATATATACCGCAGTGTATCCACATCGGTGTAATTGTTGAATCGTTTTTCTGTATCTTTCCGTGTAAGGTTTTTATTTTAGCGATAATATTGTCCTGTTTTAATAGTAATCAGTGACTGTATTGCAGCTATGGAGTCTGTCATTACTAAACATTTTCTTTGTTTTTTTATTTTTAACATACTCGAGTGCTTTGTATATTATATTTCAGTGCTTGTAGATGAGCCAGCGTATTTTATTCTGTACGTTCGTATCAGATCTATATATCTTCATGATATATTGCTGCTTGATATCGGTCTCTCTATTAATGTCTATAGATCCGTCAGTATATATTCGTTCATGATTAAGTTAGTGATTAATATACGTTGTAATATTTTATTTTGCATATTAATATCAGTTCGTTTAGAGAATAGATTTATTGTATTGTAATATTGTAGTGGTTGTATATAGTCTTCATATTTAATTGTATATATTGGTAATTTATAGTTTTGAATTGGTTGTATATTGTATAGCGTTCTAGTACTCGTTACTAGAATACAAATAATACTATATTACATTAAGAAGAAAAAGTAATGGGATTACGGTAAAAATATCTTAAAAAAAGAAAAACGCGAATTAAAAGATAAGTAATGGGGTAAATTATGCATAAATTCTGAATTAAATGAAGATCTTTTAAAATGATCGTTAAACAAACGAGAATGATCTAATGCATTAAAATAAGATAAACATTAAATATTCCGATGCAGAATGAATTAATAATAATCTTTCAGTCTGCTTTATGTTTAGTGTACATTCGCTGTAATTGCCTGCAATCGTATCTGCCAATGACGTGAACCGTAGTTCGTTCGCATGTAGGATAGAATTCGTAAGAAAAAAAACCTTTTTCATAATTCGTCGCGCGTGTATGTAAATTTTGTTTATAAGGAGAAACGTTAAGAGTAATCCTTAAATTAAAAAAACGCTATCGTGTTATACCGATCGGAAAATAAAATCAAGTACATTATAAATCGGCATTACTGCTACAATACAAAACAAAATAGTCTTTTTGAAGAGAGAAAAAAAAAATAAAGAAAATCTTCAAAGCAGTTGAACAGAATAAAAGAAAAGTTAAATCCTACAGCACCGGGGTAAACGTTTTTATTCGGAAATATACAATAACTATAACGAGATCCCGAGCAAGGGCCCTCTCTCAACCTTGCCCATTCCTTACGGTCCTGCGAAATTCTCCCGTATTGCTTATTATATGCATAAAATTAGTTATATTACCTACCTCTTCTTCTTCTATTTGCAATATACCAACTTTTTAATTCTATAAGTCCATCTATTATCCGTCAATCTGTCCAGCCTAATCACACTGAACACTTAACATAGTATACACCCCATTCCGACTACTCTCTATTTTCTTCTCTTCCGTTTTAGCTGTGCACCACACGTTATATGTCAGCGTTGAAACCTCACAACTGTTTAATACTTCACTTTTCGCTCTAATTCCACCTTTAAATATATATGTTTTAGAGACCAATACTTTTCAAAATGATATTCTTCTCCTTTAGTCATGTAATAATGAATTTTTTTTTTTTACATTCGTATGTAAACCAGTTTCTTTATCTAGCCCCGCAATCATTTTTTTCTTAGCTCGAATAAATTTTTCCCTACCAACATTACATCATCCGCAAAACGTAGATTATTCAGAATGATTCACTTTAATACCGCTTTCGTTTCCAATCCAGTATCTTAAATACTTCTTCCAGCGCGCAGATAAATAATAATGGCGATAATCCCCTTTTCTATCTTTCTGCGTTTTTGTACACGTCTGCTATTATCTTCCGATAAATACCCGAAACCGCCTCGATGTCGAAGTGTTCTTAACGTTAATTTATGACTTAGGGAATCGAACGCTTTAGAGTAGTCTACAAAAGGCTAAACACGTACTATTGTCTGGTATTCCCTCGATATTTTTCGGTGACTTGATTTATATAACAAGTGATTCGTATTAGAGGCAACTCGCCTGCTCGATTGATAACTGCTCATTTATAACATTTTGTATTCTTTTCGTTATGATTTTTGTAAAAACTTTCGAAATTATAAAGACTTAAACTTACTGCGGTTTTTAGGTTTCTATCATATTTTTATTACTTTTTTTTTGTTTTATAAAGTAGGATTATTATTGTTTTTTTTTTTTTCATTCATTCGTGATTTTTCGTCAAAGCATAATGCAGCCAAACTTTTTATTAGATTTGATTTTATCTGATCATTTCTTAATAGAGTTATATTTGTTTTATCGACTGCTGAATATGAACCGTAGTAGAAATAAATTATTTGTAAAAGTTGGAAATACAATTTTTCAAATTAGAAACTACCGATAATAAATTTCTACGGTCGATATGGAAAAAATTTCGAATAGAATAAAAACTACTACCGGAAGAACGGCAAACGGCATGAAAAGGATGGAAAATTGCAGACGCTTACACGAAGGATTGAACATATGATCGGAATTGATCATTTAACATGCAGGATTGAATGATAAGAATTAAGCGTTAAAATGTACAAGTTAAATATAGTGCCGGTAAAATGTTACGCACATCGCTCTGAAAGTCGGACATTAACGCGAAACGAATTGAATGAAAAGTCGGAATGGTTTTCGATATATCGCGCGAACTAATTAAACTAAAACACGAGGGTAAAGTACGAAATTTCGAAGTATTACACAGATTATTAACTAACTAACGAGTGCGGAGAACAACGAATATATATTGGATTGGCCATGTACGCGACATTAAATGGTAAAATTCGAGGAAAAAGAATCCGTGGAAGGCCGGGAAATACGTTTATAACAACTTTGTTAGAAGACACCGGGTTAAAAAAAATACACTGAATTAAAAAAAAAAAAAACCTGCAGAAAACCGGGAACGTTGGAGAACTATTGTCATGGTGATGGACTAGTCTTGATATACATACATATATATATATATATATATATATATATATTTTTAAGCTATTTCAGACGCATGATTATGCGTCATCCGAGACAATACAGCACATTACACCTTTCGATGTAAAGAAAGATGTCCATTAAAATGCTTACCAAGGGGAAGAAAAAATATAAGGTAGATGTCAAACATAAGAAGATGGCGGTACGAAGTGGTGTCTCCATTGTCGAACTGTTCTAGAATGTACAACATTGAACAGCCGTCGGACGGTTGCTCAAACGATAGCCAATATGCTCTCGGTAGTAGACACGGTATTACGATGATTTTTTATATACGCGTATATATTTATCTCAATTATGCATGTGTCAATGTGCGTATTTCGATGCTTTATCATGTATAGTTCACTTATACTGGTATCGTTATGTGAAGTAGTAATCAATGCTTATGTATAGAATTTACTTAATATATTAAATAATTATATATATATATATATATATATATATATCGAATTAGCCACTAGTGGACTACGTTGTCAACTGGTGCTGTCATTCAGTTTCTTCTAAACAGCTATCATCCTTTCATTTTTGTAATTTTCTTCTTTCTTCAGTCCATGAAGTGTCAATGTTTTTCTTGACAATCACGCAGTTTCTTCCTTAATGGTAGTCGCTGATCTATATGGGCGTAATATATGGTTTTTAACCTCCGTATGTGCCATTAATTTTGACTTTTCTCACATAATGAAACAATTTTCTTTGCGAATATGTTTTCTACACGTTGGTATACTTCTTAATATTTTCCTTTCTGCGGCTTTCAAGTTGTTCATTTAGTACTTTTCTATTCGTTACTAGACTCTCTTAAGGCATATAGTTTCTCAGGTCTGATCACTGTCGCGTATTGGCTTAAATTTTAGGACACTGCATTACGGATATTGTGCAAAAATTAGCTTTACGATTCTTTTTTAGATTTGATCAAAATTTAAATGATTAATTTTATTATATTTTGTTTGCGTTTATATTCATTTTATTTATTTATTTATTATTTAATTTCGGGCTATTGTAAATTTCGATTATCGAACAAAGCGTGTGAATTCGTACTTGATTATCAGAAATTTAACGGTGTTTTTCTAGTTTAATCGTTTCTTATAGGCTTTCGTGCATTTTTTATATTTGTTCTTTTGAATTATGCTTTGTTCAGTCAGAAATTGTCAATAAATTGATTTGACTTTTATTCGATCGTTATTATTATCGATTATTATTATTATTGAGTATTATTATTATTAATTATTCTTATTAATTATTATATTATTTAGTATTATCGTTATTAATTCTTCTTCTTCTTACGCAATCTCCAGTCGAAGGTCAACGATCGACATAGAGTTGAGGCGATGATATTTGACACCATCTTCTCATATCTGCTTCTCGAGAAAGTTTTCGCCTACCCGGTTTTTTATGGCTAATAATTTCACCATATTGTACGAGATGGAACATGTGATATTTTTCTGGGTGTCTTTAACTTTCTGGTTCGGATGATATAGAGCACCTCAGCTTGATCTGACATTTTATTCAGCACTTCTCTATCGGTCACGTGATCTAGGTATATGATATTTTTAGCATTCTGTAAATAAACGTACATCTCAAAAGTTTCGATTTCTCCAAGTATGTATGAGAACCCAGCTTTGCATACCGTATAGTAGGATTGGCCAAATGTAACATCGGAGTAATATCCATAGTTGTAATCTCAAAACCTTCCGAGTCATCGAGTTTTTCATTTTATGAAAAGCTTTCTCTATTCGCGCTCTTATCTCTACTGATTGATCCGTTACCTCATGGAACCATATGTACCGAGATATTGAAACTTTGAGACGCGTTCAATCTCTGTACCTTCGATAATTAATTTTTTTTATCCTCTATCTTACGGTGTACTGGCAGCCGTTTGGTTATATTTATCTATAGTCCGTGTGATGTGCTGATCTGCGTTACGCGGTTTAACATTTCCTGTAAATTCTCAAAACTATCTGCAACTAAAACCGTATCGTCAGCACAACGGATGTTTGACAAGCGATTTGTCCTTAATGCTGCACCATCGTCTTTAAAGTATGCTTGAAAATCCACTCGGAGTAGATGTTAAATAGAATTGGAGACAGTATGCAGCCTTGATGGACACCTTTTTTAATTGAAATTTCTTCCGATTCGTTCATCATTTCTTATTATTGCGATTTGGTTCTAATATAAATTTGCTACCAATTAATGTCAATTTAAGTATTTCCATCAGCTTATTATGTTTCGCGCAGTCAAAGGTGTTTTGACAGTCAGTGAAACAACAGTAAAATTCGTGTATTAGATCCCGACGTCGCTGAGCCAATATGTTCAAAGCGCAGATTGCTTCTCTTGTCTCATATCAATTTCTGAATCCTAATTGATAATTTTCGTCGCATTTTTTTTTTTTTTTTTTTTAATAAATTCTTCCATGAATTATTTTTAGAAAGTTCTTCAGTATATGTGACATGAGACTTATTATGCGATAGTCTTCACAGTACCCGACATTTTTTTCAATAACTACTACTAATTATGATAATAGTAATAATAATGATAATAATAATAATAATAATAATAATAGTAATCATAAATATAAGCAATCAAGCAATCTGTCAATCAGTCAATCAATATGTTGCAGGAAAATAAAGTTACAAAGGTAAATGTTATATATATATATAATGCTTGCAAATGTGCATCGTGTGCACGAGTAGCTAAATCAGATATAAATTCAAATTAGTCATTAGTCGTGGTAACGCAAGAGTAAGTGACAAAATATTTAAAATGTATAAAATACAATCTTTTCTTATTGAAACTTATATAGGAACATAAAAAACGATAAGTCTATATATGTAATTGTATAAATTAACGCATAAAACCAGAGTGGTGCCAGTTTATAATAGAAGTGTGAATGTACTGACTTTATATTATAAATATGTCGTGTGAAATGAAACAGTTAAGATGAAAAAAATAAACATGTAAGAACATAAACAATTATAAATCTATATATAATATACACAGGTGTTCAAAAATACATTATTTATTTATTTATTTTTAATAAATAAAGCTAGTATGCCAGCTTATAATAGAAATGTCAGTGTACTAATTTTTTATATTAAATACATCGTGTGAAATCAAACAAAGTAATCGGTTACGATAAAAATAAAATATTTCCTATTACTACAATCAGAGATAAGCGAAAAACGGTTAAAACTTACTTGAGACAATAAACATATTAAATTGGAGATAACACTTATAAATTATGATAATACGTGGAGTAAGGAACAAACGGATAGCGCAAGGAAATAAAATAAATGGGGGTTTAATAAATGAGCAAAATTTTGTACGCTGATGAGACCCTCAATATATTAATAAACAATATGAGTTGAGTTATAATTTTGATCGGGATGAAACATTGCATTATTACTTTACGTGTTGTTTTTTTTTTTAAGTCAATCTGGATGAGGTTAGGTAATGAATTAAAGAGAACGGTTCCGGCATAAAAAGGGACTGAATCCTTGTAATATGTTTACAGAAATTTGGAATGTGTGTTCTCTCTTCTCTTGCAGCCTTAGTGATACCATCATAGACACTAAGGTTGAAGGATAGTTTATTTTTGTATACATAATTAAGAGTTCAACAGCGTGTGAATAATGAAGCGGTAAGTATTTGCTTTTAGATATAGTGCTAGAATCAATACAAATACTATTTAGTACGATGTTTTGTAATAGTAGCTCGATATGAAAACTTGAAGCTCCTTCCCAGTGCATAATTCCGTAAGCTAGTACGGGCTGATATAATGATTGATAATAATAATAATAATAATGCGGTTTATAGCATTATTATTATTATTATTATTATTATTCGATTAAGTAAAACTACAGATGCTGTTTTCAATTGCTGTTGTCGATGACGATGAAATAATTACAGTTAAAAGGTACAGGGGGAGGGAGGCAAAATTGACGTATAAATTTTCACGGATATTAGATTCGTGTTAATTATTTTTCACGTTGTAACTAATTTTGCGTAGAATATCTCCAGAGTCTCAGGTTTTCAGTTAGTTTATTCTACTGTGAAAAGAAAACGTATACATATATACGCACCCACACACACACGCATGTATATATATATGTGCGTGTGTGTGTGTGTGATATATATATATATATATATATATATATATATATATATATATATATATATATATATATATATAATCATGAAAAAGTTCTCTTATGCTTCTATGACTTCAACGTTATATTTATTAGTGTATATGAATAGTGTGGAGAAACCTTTTTCACCTGTTAAATATATATATATATATATATCATCATTATCAGCCATTATCAGTCCACTGCTGGACGAAGGCCTCACCCAACTTTTCCCAGACGCCGCGATATTGAGCTTCATCCCGCCAATTTGACCTGAACTTTTGGACTAAATCTGTCCACCGTATCCTTGGTCGTCGTAAGGATCGATTTCTCTCAGGTTTCCACGATGTTGACGCACTTATCCAGCGGTTTTCGATTCTAGCCACATGTCCACACCATCTCCATTTACTATGTATAATAATACTTATTGCATCTTTAACTTTTGTTGTTTTTCGTATGCGCTTTGTCGTCCATTTGTCCATCGGAGTGATCCCCAGCATAGACCTTTCCATTTTTCGCTGATTAACTTAATATGGATGTAAAACTAACCCAACTGTGCTATGAAATAATTTTAATTAAAACTTATTCTGTACTTGGTATATGGTAGTTGTTTTATATCGTATTAAATGTTTAGCGAATCATATTGGCCCTTACGATTATTATCCATGATCATACGCTACTCCCTAATCTTATTTATAAAAACACACACACATAATTATAGTTCAATCCAAGAAAAGTCGTAACAGTAATCGCTCTTTTAAAATTAAAAAATATATACATACGCCAAATAAAATTGAAACAAAAAAATTGAATCCGAATTACGAACTACATTTTTTATTCCAAATGAAAATTCAAAAAAATTCCTAAATTAGCGTTCAGTTTTTTTTTCTTCAATTTTACTTCGTGTATGTATTTTTTAACTTTAAATGAGCGAATACTGTTACGACTTTTCTTGGATTGAACTATAATAATGTGTGTGTTGGTGTGTTATAAGTAGGATTAAGGAGTAGCGTATGGTCATGCATTAAACAAAAATCGTTTTATTTATTACCGTTAAATTTTTAACTACTGTCCCACACGACCGATTTCATTCCATTTACGTGAAATATCCTGCCCGACGTCGTAGCATCTAAAATAACGATGATGATTTAATAATAGTAATAATAATAATAATAAATCAAATCAAATGTATTTCAGCAATTATTTGCAATATTAGCTATTTATTTATTAAAACTAATAATAATAATAATAATAATAATAATAATAATAATAATAATAATAATATTGGAAATATAATTACAACATTAAAATTGTAATAATAAGAAATAGAGCTAAAGATATTAGATAAATAAATACAAGAAATCCCGGTTAATAAATGCGCGAGTACCGGACATTTTAAAATGTAATCATACGCAATGTAGTAACTTAAACAACTAAGATCTAATTGCAATTTACAAACTAACCAGTTTCGTGCAGTGAGTAAATACAAAGATTGGAATTAAAAGTTAGGAATAACAATTGAAAATAAACATTTAGAGCTAGGTTCCAAAAAGAAAAAAAAAATGAATTTACAAATCCAAAACAAAAAATCACACACACGCATACTACCTTCGAAGTTCTTCTTCTTTCGAATTGGCCAACTATGTAAAATATCTTCATGATGTTTATTTCTTCCTCTTCCTTTTACTCCGGTATTTCTTCATTTGTTTCACTGTGTTTTTTCTCTCTTTCATCTGTCCATTTGATACCGGTTTTCTTCTTCAATTTTTCTTCAAAACTTTGGAATATGCTAATTGCACTTCTGAACCTATTTCTATCCATAACGTTAATTTTCTTAAGGTCATCCTTAACTTCTCGGAACCACGCGATTTGCCATCTAGGATTCCTATTGAAGTACCGGAAAAGTTGTTTTGTTAGGCTGTTCGTCTCCATTCTTTTCAAATAATCGTAATAGCTCTTAATCTTCTTTTTTGCATGGTATTGACAATTTTTTCATTATATTCGTATATTTCTTTATTACTTCTTTTTTTCCCCATATTTCCCGATCAGGTCTCGGACCCTGCATAAAAAGACATTTCGGTTTAATCACACCGTGTTGTAGCGTCGTATTTTTGTTATTCTTTTTTTGAAGTGAAACTTCTATTAGCACGGTTTATATGAGAAGTTAGCCCGCAAAACAGCGAGCGGAAAAACAGATGGATATATATATATATATACCAACACCTACCTATGAAACCACATTTTGTTGCCCGTGAGGGTGGTCAATAAAGTTACGGATATATATAATATGTATATATATATATATCCATCACGTTGTCATGTACCGCACTGCCAACACCCGTCGTCAAACCACGTTTATACACATAGGTAGGCTTATTCTGTTATATTATTATATGTGTGTGCGTATATGTGTGTGTTTATATATACACAGACACGCGTAAAATTAATAAAAACCTCCGTATCGAATTTAATTAAAATATCTTTAAGCTTCACTTCTTCCCTGCGCTCCGAGGCACAGATGTTTTTTTTTACGTATAAATTTTTCGTTGACTAAAATACAGTTTCCAATTTTTTCACTCTTTCTCTCTATATTCGTTTCCTCGTCCAACGCATTTGGCTGTATCATTTCCCATCAAATATTTAAATTTCGTTACTCTTTGTGAACTTTCCCCTATTTTGTTCTCATACATTTCAAAGGTTGTCTGATGTTAGTTGTATACTTTGTATTTTTAACAGTAATTTGTAATGTTATCGTTTCTGTTTCCTCTTTTAAAATATCTACTTGTTTTTTACCGTTTCTTTCATATTATCTGACATAATAAATCGTCTGCAAAGGTTAAACAATCGATTTCTACGTTGAGAGCCTAATCTTTTCCTCTGTTCTAATTCTTCATTCTATGACTATCTTTTTTCCAGAACACAATTTTTCTTGCTCCTGTTGTTCTTATTTCGAAAGGTTTTGATACTTCTCTTTCTAAAAATTTAATTGCTTAATAGGTGCAATTAGTTTATTATCTACACCCAATTCGTTTAATTATAGTAAATAATATGACGCTATCTACGGTATCATATACGCTTTCTTCGAATCGACAAATATGTTACGATTATGTTTTTCCGTTTCATAGTTTCAATTTTCGTATCTGTTCAGTTTTTGTTTTCTTCTAAAACCAGCCTGATATTCTGCGAGTTGTTGCGTTTATTCTATATTTTCCAATATATCAGTTACCGGCAGAAGTGATATTTCTAGGTAATTATTAATTAACATTAGGGTTTTTTTTTGTTTTTTTTTAATGAAGCGGTTAACGTCACATTTTCCTATCATTAGGTACATTTTCTGATTCTCATATTTTACGAAATATTTTTTGTAGTACTTTATCTTAGGATCTGCATTCTTCCACATTTCTGCAATTATGGGCGTCCTCTTCTTCTACTGTGTTTAATACTTTGTTGAACTTCGTGTATGTCTGGTGATATTGAGTTTAGAAACTTATTTTTGTTTCGGAAACGTCTCTCTCGGTTACTCGTGATTTAGTACTCTATCAAAATATCTCGCCAGCACTTTACACAGTTATCGCGATTATTCAGAGCAAGTTTTCCTTGTTCACGGTTGATGCACAAATTGGATTATTCTTAAAAGTTCGATAAAATGATCTTGTATTATTTTTCTTAAAACCTTTTTCAAATTATACTGATCCTTCGTATAATTCCGTTTGACTCCTTTTGTAATCATGGCTGTCTCTCTCTTTAGTTCTTAAAACGTTGAATGTCATTTTTTCCACGTTTCGCTTCTTTTTTCTAAAGCTTTGTTTCGCAGTTTTCATTCCACAATTTACGTTATTTCTTTTGGACGACGCTGTATTAAATACTATGTTCACCAGTTCTGTTTTAACTACATCCCCTTCTTCTGTTTGTATATCCGTCAATTTTTCTTGGAACTCTTTGTTTTTGTTTATTTATCTTTGTTTTTTTTTCAAAATAGTATATTTATTCAAATTACAGAAATATATATATATATATATATATATATATATATATATATAATGGAAATTTTGCGGTGACAGTCCAATTAAGTTTATTGCCATCATAAGTTCCATTTACAATCTTTTAATTACATTTTTTAATAATAATAATTTTCTAAAAATTAAATACATAACATTTAAAAACCATCTTATTAGTATACTAAGTTATACTTAATTCTATTTCTTATTTCTCGAATAGCTAAAATATTAAAATCATTATATTCATTATTTACTTATTCTATCGTATTGTAATCTAAAACTATTTGTTTGCAATTACAACCTTGCAGTTTATGGTAAACCGTATCCTCAAAGTTACATACTTTGCAATTTTCAGTTTCTGCTATTCCGAAATGTTTTAAATATTTTTTAAAACTGCCATGACCGATAATAAATTGAATATTATAAAAGTTAGGAATAAAATTATTATTATTGAATCTATCATTTAAAATTGAGAAATATTGATGATCCGTTATACGTATATGCTTTGATATTTCTCGATGACAACAACAAAGTATATTTGCATAAGTAATAAACATAAAAGAAAATGTAACACATGGGGTTACAAACATTGTGTACCGGGAACACCTTACCACAATAACACAGTAACAATATAAAGAATAAAGCAAAACAAAACGTTAAATGCTGCAGGAAAAAAGCAAATAAAAGACTACAAAATAAACACGTAATTAACAGTAATACATGATAGTAAAGAAACTTAAACAAAAATATAATGTTTAGGTTGTAAGTTCTTAAATGAATACTATGTATATACACATATATATACACATATATATACACATACGCATATAAAAAGTGGAAATGAATACTATGTATATACACATATATATACACATACGCATATAAAAAGTGGATGACACGGGTGTCGAAGGTGCTTACTAAGTAAAGGGGTTAGATTATAATTAAAAAATTAAAATTAATTACTACATAATGTTATGTTTAAGTCGCCTGTGTTTATATTTGGAATACATGAAACGAAGTCGCTTAGAATCGTAATTGGCAATCGAGGAGACGGGTACATTGTTTTGGTGAGAGCATTTAATAAAAAAGTCAGTCGATAGCTTTAGAACAAAATCTCTAATATAGGGCAGGTCAGTAGCTTCGTGCATACTGTCGATTCTGGCATAGCGAGGTGCATTGAGAATACATCTGAGGCATCTGTTTTGAATAACTTGTAACTTGTTAAAGGAGGTTTTTGATATAGAGCTCCAGGAAGGACAAGCGTAGCAAAGTATTGGGTTAGTGCTTTGTAGAGGATTATCTTGTTGTTAATGTTGAGGAAGGACTTGTGATTTAGAATGGGGTACAAGGAACAGAAGGCATTGTTTGTCTTGATTGTGATATTATTTATAGTGAAAGTAAGTCTATTGTCGAGGATTACACCAAGATAACGAACCTTATCGCACCACTCTAAAGTGTTTCCCTGTACCATCAGATTGTCAGGTAGAGCAGGTCTCCCGCGGGAGCGAGATATAATATCGCTTTAGTATAACTTTAAACTATTTTGCGTCAACTATTTTTTTTTTTTTTTCATATATGAATTTTCTATTTAAATATTTTACTTGAAAAATGTATGATTTATATTAATAGTATGAAAAATATATCGATATGTTTACGATTTTTCTAAATCTATAGGGTAAATACATTCTATTACAATTGATATCCGCTATAGCTAGTGGTTTTATATGATTTAATCGTTTTAATTGCAATTATTCTTTGAAAAGATCTTATTACTGATATAAATATTTTGATTTTTAACATTTCCTAATAAATGCTACTGTTGTAAATTAAGTTCGGAAATATTATCGATTTACACAATATTAATCCTTTTTTATAATTTAGTTTGTTGTTATTTGTTATATAGTTTGTTAAATATGGGTAAAAACTTATTAGTTTTATTCCTTACGTTACGGAAATGCTCATAAAATTTTATTTTTTATTTTTTCAATTGTTACCCTCAAATATTTTTTATGCCTGTCAAAAACTGGTTATTGCTATTGTAATTTAATCAATTTAATTTATTGTTTTTGATTTTTTTTTTTATTGAATAACATATATTTAGATTTAACCGTATTAATCTTTAGTAATTTTAATTTTCGACTTATTATTTTATTTTGCGGAATAAATTTTAATTTAATCTTTGTCGGATAATGATCCGTTTCGATATTTGCTCCTTTTCTAACTTTCACATTCATTATTTCTAATAATTTTAACATTAAATGTTGAATATATTGAAGAGTAGTGATTTTATTAATTAATAATTAACCGAACAAAATATAACACAATCACTAAAAGTTTTTTAATCGCGAAGCTTTTTTTAACAATTACGTCATTTTCAAGAACGCGCCAAAATTATTACATATTTTTTTACATAAGCTTGAAAATGACGTAACTGTCGTAAAGCTTCGCGATTAAAAAAACTTTTAATGATTGTGTTATATTTTGTTCGGTTTATATTTTAACATTACTCAGGCAATGTTTGACATTTCATATTCCAGAAGTTTTCAGAATTTTAAAACTTTTTTCAGGATTTTTTCGTTTATCATTATTAGTTGGAGCTTGGCAAATGTTTTATTTGTACACTGTTTAGTCATAACTTGATGTGTTCACTTGATGAATAAAAATCTGTGATTGAAGTTTATTATATTTTCCTTCACGAATTTACACAGATTATAAGTCCCAGAGATTTCAGCCGTTCCTGACATGGAGAACAGACGCTGATCAGATGATCGTTCTACTGGAGGCAGGTGCTTCTGAATTTAGATGCTGCCGCGTCGGTAGCTGGGGGTGGGGTATATTTATACAAGCGTACACGCCAAGGAGCAAAACAAAATTTTATAGACAGTTTCTAACCTGTCTCTCTAGAATAACAGGTTGTCTCATTCAATGGTATTCCTTAGTAGTACGAAATATCGTCGAAAAACTGGTCGTGTGACGTAGTTTGTAGACCAACTAAGCCCTCTATAGTATTTAACTTTCATGTTTACTATTTTATTTGTCGGCGTGTTATACATAATATTATTTTTTTCCTTTTATTTTATTATTTTTTTTATTGCACGTAGCAATCGTATTTATTTTAATACTGTCACTTTTTTTACGCGGTAAATTAAAAATAAAAATCACTTCAGAATTATTAAATGAAAATTATAGACAAATTGAATATTATTGCATATGAAGTTATTGCTCGTGTCTCTGATTGTGGTGGCGGAAACGAACGGCAGGTGAATTAAATAACCATTCAACCCTTGAATGCTTTATATAGAATCCGTTTAATAATGTTCGATACAAATCCAGGAATTGTGCATGATAATATAAGTACGTATAATGAAAATGATCAATCATTTTTCATACAAGTTTTCAACAAAAAAATAAAAAAAAAAAACACCCGTTAACTTCCACGAAGTAAATAAAACAGAGACAGTGATGGAGCAAATACATATTAATTGAAAACGATGTTCAAAATCATACTGAGGATTATATAACGATGATTCACGAGGAAGGCTGAATTATTAGGATGAATTGCTAGAAAATTACGAGATTTTTCAGAATTAGGAAAACGTAACTTTGAAAGAAAATAATAATTCTATAAGTAATCCAATTTTCCATCATAATTTTCTATATAATGAAGGTATCATTTATTTTGTAGTTATTGTAATAATCGAATTTTCTATTTGTAAGCAAATATTTATTGTAAAGACACAATATCTAAATGTCTTTATTAAAGTAACCGAATGAATAAATTTTTCATCATGATAAAGTTAAATAATGTTAAAAGTTTCAACATATTAAATAATAAATTATTTAATTTGTAATTATCCTAGATGTTTTAGTCTACAAGTGACGTCATTACTATATGCGAGAACAAGTTTTTTCACTGGATTGAGAGCATCTTTATATTAATATACACCTTGCATGCTTAATACCCTGTCACTACTGAAACTGAAATAAATCATCTGCGAAAGGTTTTCAACTAGCAGCCACTCTTGATCCGTCATTGTTTGACTAATAGATGACCTTGTTGACGCGCCCAGTCCATGTTGAGTTTCAGTTCCTTAGAAACACATATACAATGTATATGCTACTCCCAGAGGAGTATATAATATTGTTAATATCAAAATGTATTTCCGTAATGCTGCCTCAGTGATACACGTACTTTTAATGTAAAAATTGAAAAAAAATAATTCATTTATGCTATAACACAATATAAATATTTAATTAAAACAGTATACTAGTTTCGTTGGTTACATGTTTCGATTATATATATATATATATATATATATATATATATATATATATATATATATATATATATATATATATCGTGTCGAGGTATAAAAGTAGATTTATTTTATTTAATTTTTAAAATATAATATTATTCTAATTATTATTGTTATGCTCTTTTGATAATGAAAAATATTTATTTCAAGCTGCATAAATTACGAAATTACTACCAGATAATTTCTATTTAAAATTGTACGATGTGTGTAGGTATGTATGATTAATAAATGAATTGCCGATGACGTGAATGGAAATAATTATTATTGGTAATATAAAAAATAATGAAGGAAGTGACAAAATAACCCAGAACAGTTTCGTGACTAATTCATCAATTTTCTACCTGACGTGTGTATGTGTATGAGGTGTCGACGAATGTGAGGCGTATAAAACTGTATCCCTTATAAAACAACAAATAGTTTTGAAAAAATTACCATCCTTCTAAAAATAACGTAAACCGGTTAAAAGGAAATAGCAGGTTTACGATAAACCTGAGTCTGCCCTATGGCGCGCGCACACATACACACACGCAAACATTTGCATGTGTATATATGTATGCATAAATTTACAAACATTAAAAACATTATTTACTAGGTTTTTTTTATATATAAAAGGTCGAATGTTCCTGATATAAGATATGTATTTCAGTAATTTTTCCCCAATTTAAAAAAAATTAAAAGCATTTAGTTTTTATCTATATTCATGTATGTGCGTGTGTCATATATATATATATAAAGATAAATATATATAAATAAATATATAAATATAAATAATTACATATGAAAATATATATATATATATATATAAATAAAAAGATAAATATATATATAAATAAATATATAAATAAATACCTATGAATAAATAAATAAATAAATACATATATATATATATATATATATATAGTAACTGCGCAAATATATGGAAAAAGAAGCAGATGTACACCCACCAACTGTGTCGCTGACTGAACTAATTAATATATGATAGCCCGGAAAGGAGTAGATAGAGAGGGATCATATTAAAGGATCTGTCATAAAAGCTCATGATATTTATTCGAAAATTGATTAATTTCATGGAATTCTCACATCGAAGAACTAACTTATCTCAGCATACAAACCTATTACTATAACTTTACAAGAAACTCATATCACAAAATCCGCATCTACAGTTCTACAACATTCTCCAAAGTGAACCAGCACCAACCCATCTCCATGCAAGTGGAGCTGTTCTGTTTGCAATCCGTTCAGATATTTACTTCGAGAAATTAAACATTACCTCACCAATTCTACATATGGCGGTAAGAGTATTTTTACCTTACAGAATTACCTTATGTAATATATACTCCGCTCCAGTTACTATTCTTACTTTCAATGATCTGTCTGACTTAGTTGTAAAGCTTGGAACTCCATTCATCTTAATGGGTGACTTTAATGCTCATTCACCTTTTTGGAATTGCAAACGATATAATACAAAAGGTCGTGTTCTTGAAGAATTAATTAACCATTTCAATCTAACACTGAGCCAACTCACTATAGTTTTGCTCACAACACTTGGTCAACCTTGGATTTAATATTATCGTCTCACTCCTTGGCCGTACTATTCCACGTCTTTAATCATTCAGATCTAGCTGGGAGTGATCATGTTCATCTGATTATACACATATCGTTACAATTTACTCAAACATCATCAGATAATCACTGGAACTACCGAAAAACGGATTGAAATAAATACCACAGCTTGTGTACATTAAATTTTTCAATACTATACGATAAGAAAATAGTACTACCTGTTGACAAGATTTTACTTTTTACCAATTCTTTGTTACAAATAGTCCTCAACTGTTCACCGCTTGTCCCTAACCGAACATTCCATAAAAAAACCTATTCCATGGTGGACTAAAGAATGTAAAACCGCTATATAAGGAATCACCGTAGAGCACTGAAGCAACTAAAATCTTCGTGTTTAATATCATTTAATTTGAAAGACTCTCGTGCTAAAGCTAAATATGTGTTAAAATAAGCAAATAAGTTAGCTTGGCATGAATATCAACTGTTTCACCATCTCTTTCTCGAACTATCTGGAATAAGATCAAAGCCATTGAAGATAGACAGTACATTTTGTACCATCATTCCTGAAGATAACCTAAGAGATCGTAACGTGTCAAGATCTGATAGCTACACTTTTTGCTGAGCACTTCGCAGCAAATTCAAGTAACTCCAGTTTATCAAAACATCACAAGTATATTAGTGAACAGCATGATATCGACTTCTCTTCTGATAATAGTGAACTATTATATAACCTTTCTAATTTTCTGTGTCACATATTTTTCTTTTCCTCTTCGTCGTGTCATCTACCAGGATCATCTTTTCCGTTCCGCCTTTTCGGAGCATTTCTTTCTTATTTTTCCACGAGATTCTTTGCATGCACTTGAGCGTTCGCATTTTAAATACGTTTACTCGTTTTATGCATTTCGCGTTTAAAGTTCACGTCTTCGAGACGTATTTCGCTACCGACATTAGCATTGATTATCATTTTCGTATCCATTTTTAATTTCCGATCTTTTAGTATCTGTCAGTAGATTAGTAAATGCCTGTTTCGCCATTCCAATGCGCGATCTAATTTCTTCAATATCTTTTTCGTCATCGGTGAACAAAGTTCTCAAATAATTTTGGACTTTCTCTGCAATATTTATCTTAGTATGTGACTTGTCATTAGGGGTTCGCGCAAACCTTATTATTTTAGTTTTTTCAAAGTTGATTTTCAATTCTAATTGTCTTTTCGATTTAATTTATTCGACATATTTTGAAACTCTTCAGTCGAGTACGCAAGCAATACTTTATCGTCTGCATAACTTATGTATCCTATCGGTATCCGTTAATCCTAACGCCAGTATTTTCTATCATCGCATTTTTCGTGATTTTTTCTGTTTATATGCTAGGTAATCTCGGCGAAATCGAGTATCCCTGCCTCGCCCCTTTTGTTATCGGATATCTTTCTTGTTACTCTGACGTTCGCGGTCTGTTCCGAATATCTTTAATTATCTGCAGATCTTTATTATCTATAATGTATTTCCGTGGTGTTCGTTGTTTGTTTAACCATTATTCCCCGACCTTTAAATTACGTTACGTATTAAATTCGGTTTTTATATAAATGTATCTTCTTCTAGTTTCTGCTATCGGCCTTTTATATCTGTAATTTTTTCAAAATCCGAACTCGTTATATATTTACCCGTTTTATTGTTCTTTTAATTATTTATTTTATTTAATTTTATATTTATTTATTTGCGTGTTTATCTTTTTCTATTATTTAGTAATAGCACGATCCCTCTACTTCCTGGCGGCTCTTTATTTATTTATTCATTTTTTAATTTCGTATTTCTGCTATTTTTTAATCGTGCTTTATTCTCTGGCCTAATTTTCACGTGTGTTAGTTAGAAATTTTCGTACGCTGAATCGGTGTACTATATTGCACGCGAAATATAGGCCAGAAAAGTAGAATCACAGAAATGGGGAGTATCAATTTAAAATTCATTACAAGTATATATATATATATATATATATATATATATATCTGTGTGTCTGTCTATACATATATATGCCCATGTTATCCATCTTGAAGAATATTCAACTTAATAATCGATAGATCAATAGTTGGCCAAAAAATCCCCACAAAAATAATCAAAGATTAACGAATACCTTTATTATAATTTTCCTAAAAATACTAAAATACTATGGCCTTTTTTTTTTTTCTTTTTTTTTTTGGCCTGTATCATCGGTCGCTTTGGCCATTTATACTACGAATGTTTTCTTATTTTAAGCTAAGCTATAATTGTTGGCTTATTATATTTCTATCTTATTCTGGACTATAAACTTATATATGGATGTTTGTTGTTTGCATCATATTGATTCTATATTTAGAGGGAGTGTGTGTTTGTATTTTAATCGTATGATATTATTTCGATTTTGTTTGTATTTCTTACATTTCCATATGATATGGTTGATATCCTCTTGACATTTATCGTATAGACTATTTCGAATTATATTCGAGATAGATGTACAGGTGTTTTATTATGTCCTATTCTTAATCGGATAATTGTTGTGAAAAACATTTTGCTACACTGAACTGAACTATTCCAAAATCATGAGGTTTTTGGGTATTTTTGTTATGGTATTGTTTCCCTATATCTTTTTGTTTATCATATTCTTTTGGCATTTGTTCATATTGCAATATTTTTATTTGTGGGATATATTCTGTATAGTGTCTATTAATATTATCTATAAAACGTAAATCCGTACATTTACGCATATATGTGCACTTAGCAGCAGTTACTACTAAAGGCGGCTGTTAATGGTTGAATGTATATATATATATATATATATATATATATATATATATAAAATTATATAAATAAACGTAGTATTTAAAATATTCTTTAATAAACATATTAATTTATCTATTCATTGGGTGTTTGCCGGGTTGCGTCGACATTTGCTTATTCTATGAATTATTTCTGTATCTTTAGATAAACATTTCGTACACTCCTGCTGTCACATTATTATCAAAAATCTGTTTTCTTCGTCACACACGATGTATTTCCTTTTCTATTTATTATTATTTTTATTCGTTTATTTCTTATACGGGCGCTGTTTACTCGATCGAACAAACGAACAAACTCTTTTGCGAGCATAAATCTAATGATTATTTTTCTTTCGGACTCTTTTTAAAGAAATATGACTAATTTTAAAAGTATGACGAATTAAAATTTAAACGACGTTAACAGAAACTACGGAAAAAAGTTGAAGTATCGATCATTTGGTCGGTATACGATTATCGCGAACTAAATAATATAAGTAAAGGTAAATATTTTTTTGAAGAATGTGGAATGTAGTGATTTTTATTAAAATATTCAACGAAAAAGAGGTTAAAATCACTAAAATTTTTCTTCATGAAAAATCACAAAGCTTTTCGGCTGTTAGGTCATTGTAAAGTGAATATTTAAAAAGATACAAAACATAAAAATATTAATTTAAGATTGCAATTAACAGAAACTGAACAAAATGAAGAACGTAAAATAGTTTGACATAGATTCACTGTCAGATGGTTTTATTAATACTGTTCCTCGTATTACTTAGTTTTTGTGAATTATAATCTTAAAGCAAAATTTTTTCATTTTATATTTTTACCACTCGATAATGTCCTAACAGCTAAAAAGCTTTGTGATTTTTCATAAAGAAAAAGTGTACTGATTTTAACTTTTTTTTTTCCTTTATTTTAAAGGAAAATATCGGGAGATGATAAAACGTAAGGCATATTATTGGAAAGAGGAGTATTAAGTGAGATGAATTGTTGAAGTATTTGGCGTAAGGTTGTATTAAAAAAAAAAAGTGATCGGCGTGTGCAAAGTGCACGAATCGGAAGGATAGGGAAGTAATATTGTTCATTTTGAATAAAGATGCAGGAAGACGATTCCTACCGAAAAAAAATAAAAAAAAATAGTGACGATGAAAATACCGAGTGAAAAAGGAACAGAAAAATTATTGAACCACGGTAGGTGAGGAATATTTGGTTGTAATAATTTATAACGGATAGCGAGATAGAGGGTACGCCATAAAGAAGTCCGATATTCTTCGTGAGATGTTTTTGATAGTAGACAACAGATCTAAACAGAGTACGTAAGGAATAAATAATCTAATATTATTGGAGGAATTGGCAAGCTGATCGGCTGCTAGAGTTTCCTAATGATACTAGAGCGTGACCTGGGATCTAAGAAAACTTCACATGAAACCCAACGTCGAACAAAGGTACATGGATCCTATTAACTGCAGGTATAATATAGGCGTAGAGGGGATTAAATTTAAAGTTGGAAGACAACTTCTATAGTTGGAAAAAACAATTATGTACAGGCAGTTAGATTGTGTAATAAATATTTAAATAGTTATTTAAAGAGCCTTATTCTAGTAAAAAATACGTTATCTATCTGAATGCGAACTAAAGTTTCTCCTCACAATTCGCACCATTCGGATGGCTTCGGGATTTCCGTTTTATATATATATATATATATATATTATATATATATATTATATATTATATATATATATATATATATATATATATATATATATAATATATATATATTATATATATATATATATATATATATATATATATATATATATATATATATATATATATATATATATATATATACTGGCATAGTAGTTCTCGACTGTCAACTCGATAGTCGGGGGTTCAAAACCAACAGGCGACATAGAAAGTTTTCATCACTATTTAATTCTTAATTATCACGGAGAAGGCAGTGGCACCCCACTCCGTATACCACCATATGCGCGCGCAAATGCGTCGCATAAAAATAGTGCCTTGAATGCTAGCTCAGTCACGACGTTCAGCAACGAACAAATACGACAATGATGATGATGCTGATGATTTTATATATAATATATATATATATATTACAAAATCATCTAGTAATCACGTTGCGTGTCTGGGTGAGTTTTCAGTCGTTTTTTCCCTATGTCATCCAGTTTTTTTATATAATTTTAGTTTAATTTATTTTTATTTTTTTTTAAATATTTAATAAGTATCGTTTTTCTGTGTATAATGAAATATAAATATATTTTTTTCGATTTGATTAAATATTTTCTTATCATTTACTAAGTGCAGTCTGTCTGTCTCCCTTTCTCGTGTATATATATATATATATATATATATATATATATATATATATATATATATATATATATATATGTATATATATATATATAAATAATCATCATAAGTTTGGCAGTCCTTAGGACTAATTTCATTCCATAGAAGTAACTTCCAGCCCAAACGATTCTCTGCAGCTCTTTTCCCTTTCCACTATTGCTCTGTGCCTGTATCATGCAGCAATGTTGTCACGAAAGTGTTTCGTGGTCTACCACGATCTCTTTTCCCTGGAATCTGTTCTTCTATTACATCGTGTAACAGACCACCATGTCGGAGTATATGCCCCTCATTCAGGTTAATCTTTTCTTTATCGAATATAATAAGGTCCCTTTTTCGTCAATTATTTTGAAAACTTCTTCATTCGAAACTTTTTCCGTTCAACTTATTCTTTTTTGTATCTTCCTTCAACACCACATTTCAAAAGCGCGCAATTTTTGTACATTCCTTTTGTTCAGTGTCTACGTTTCGGAACAGTAAACTAGTTTTGCTAATCTAATTCTTGAGTTTATTTCTGTATCGCAATACAAGTCTTCCGTTATTATTTGACCGAGATACTTGAATGTTTGCATTTGTAGAATTTTCTGACCATTAATTTCCAGTTGAAAACTATTAGGATGTTTACCAATCATCGTGATATTAGTTTTATCAACATTCATTTTTCTAACCCAAACTGCTTTCCTGTATCATTTAAGGTCCGTACCATTTTTTGTAATATTTTCGGAGACTAAGCAATTGTAGCTCGATCATCTGCAAATGATATCGTTTGAAGTCTTTGTCCGCCTAAGCGAATTCCGTATGTGCTAGGGTTAATACTTGATAGATAAATGTATGTAAGAGTTGTGTAGCTAGAACAAAAGAAAAATAACCAGTATAATACAAAAAAATAAATAGGAGTGTGTGAAAGTTCCCTGCAATGTATAACTTAAAAAAGATAGTATGGAATATAACGAATGAGAAACATAGTCCCTTAGACCATCAATAGTGTGTGTAAAATGAGTTTAATGAGCATATAAATATTAGTTAGAGTTTATTTAAGCACAAGTTCCGCGTATACGTTAAAAAGGAACGGAGATAACAAACAACCTTGTCGTACTCCTTTATTTTATTTTTTCCGGTTCAGATACATCCCCGTCTACTCTAATAACTGTCGTTTGACGTATGTACAAATTATGTATCAAGTTTTATATGCATTTTGGGGCATTCTATTTGCCGAAGGAACGGAAAAAGCTTATTATCCCAACTGACCTGATCAAAATCTTCGGTATAATCGACAAAACAAATGAACATGTTCTTATTTACATTCATCCAGGCGCTCTCCAACATGCCTTAACGTTCCTATTGCATCTCTGGTCGATGGATTCTTAGCCAAATTGTGTTTTATCTAAAAATTCTTCTACATATTTTTCTAAGCGTTTTTTTTTTTTTATTATTTGCAGCAATATTTTGAATGCGTGGAGGATAAGGCTTATAGTTCTATAGTCGGTCCATCTTATTGTAGTTATTTTCTTTGGAATCGGAACAATCACCGAAGTACAGTATTCTTCTGGCCATATTTCGTTATATATATATATATATATATATATATATTTGAAATTAATTTAAAAAGTCTGTCCTGAGTTTTCCATCCGCTCAATTTTATCAATAACGTTGATATATTATCAACACCGGGCGCTTTATTATTTCTTAGCATCTTTACTGTTGTATCAAATTCGTCTTTTAGTATACGGTCATTAGACAATTGATCTAGTGTGTACCGTTAACATCGGTGGTTTCCACTTTAACCGGGTATCGTGATATAAATTTTCCACATAAACCTGCCACGTTGATCTTTTCTCAATTGGGTTTACAACTTCGTTATTATTTTGTCCTATTAGCGCTGTTGTTTTAAGTGCTTTATATTTCCTAGATATATTTTTTATTCTTTTATACACATGTTCATGTTTCCTTGAATTTCTAATTTTTCAAGTTCAAGGCAAGTTTCACTATTTTCCCTTTTTCACTGGTATCATTTTTATATCTCCGCTTTTCATCGACTAATTGCAATATTTGTTCTGTAATCCACGGTTTATGTTTAGTTTCTGTCCCTTTGTTTTGCTTTTTTCTTTTAAATGCACGCAAATATTTTTGGATAGTCTTTTTTTTTTCTTTTTAATAATTTTTAACTAGCCAGAAGTCGCTATCTCACAAAATACTTCAATGAGTAAATCACCCGTATGGATAACACAACCCATGGTGAGTCCTCCTACATGTTATTGGACTAAGTACACGATCCTCGTCCTCCTCAGTGAGTATGTAGGAGCTGATTCGCCAGCTCGTTAGGATGATGCTGCAATCGTTGTAGTTGTCTGTTAGCAATCTTTTGTATTTCGTCTTGCACTGCACATATGCCCAGGTCCGAGTAAATATCGTTTGTCATACACTATGGAGCTCGATATATTTGGAGTATAATTTTAGGAACAGAACTTGATAGGTGAATATCTTCAATTCCTCGCTATGTTCTGGAATTTGATCGAAATGATTCGAAATTTGGAGATTTACTTTTCATAATTATCCGATGTTTCTAATATAATTAGATGATTTTAAATTAAAATATTTATCACATATTTCGATTATTGCATGTGCTTATTTTTACATTAAAGTACGCAATTCGAAATATTATCCTATATTAGGACATCCTGTTATTCTGTCTTTCATATGTATGCGTGTGTGTAATTTAAAATTCTAATTATAGAAATTAGGCGACTAAAAACTGGTTGTTTGATAAAAAACGAGGCATCGTGTTGGACGTGCTCCCAAAAAACGAACAAAGTAAAAAAGAAAAAAACACCACTAATTTCACGCATCAGTGGATTCGTTGTTAATTCTCCATGGATATTTTAATCCTAACAATTACCTACGTTTTAAACCTAACATTTATTTATAATCTGGCGATGTTAATGGAAATTCTTATTGTGATATTTCGTATTGTTTACGTGCGGTTATTACATCATTATTTTTCAATTTTAAATATGATAATTATGTATTACTGTTAATATTAGTTTTGATATTATTAATAATAATGAAATTGTAGATATTCATATATATATATAAAAATAGAACGAAATGTCTTGATTGATATTTTGTTTTAATTGGGAATATTTCTCCACATGGGATATATATATATATATATATATATATATATATATATATTACAAATAATGTCGCGCTTATTAGTGACACAGAATTTTTCATTTGTGATTTTTTGTTTAAGATCAATAATTTCAGTATATGTATTCATATAATTTATACAGTAGCACGAATCTAATCGCAAGTGGAGCGTATAATATCGCAAAACCCTTAAGCCTAGCCATGTGAAAGATTTGGTCGATATTATCTACACACCGATTGTAACACATTATTAGACCCCTTACGTTTAGATAAGAGCTGATGATATTGTTAATGTCGAAACAGGACTATCTCTTGTTGTTTACTGTTTGAGATGTTTATATACATTTATATATATATATATATATATATATATATATATATATATATATATATATAT
The DNA here is from genome assembly GCA_032883995.1 of Coronaproctus castanopsis. NCBI lineage: Eukaryota > Metazoa > Arthropoda > Insecta > Hemiptera > Monophlebidae > Coronaproctus > Coronaproctus castanopsis. The sequence goes on from CM065054.1 coordinate 17,824,770, forward strand.
ATGAGATTAGTTTCAGTGGTTGTTTTTTTCCCTCTTTTTTTGTCTGGCGTCTGTGTTTACGGATAATTGCGTTGCACTTGCACTTATTTTCTTTGCGCAACAAGTCTACATCCCATTGACTATAGTAGTTCTGACGATTCTTCATTCCACGCTTCTGGTTTTATTTGGCCCACCTAATAAACTGCGTGTAATACGATATATAACGTTTGGCCATCTGTTTTATGTCGCTTCTATATCGATGGGAAATTTACTAACGTGAATTGATAAAATTAGTTCGCAAATCGATGAAAATTATCGCGCAAAACGAGATTAATAATTGTCGTATGAGATCGTTCATTTGACAATTTAAAAAATAACTTTCGAGGGGTTGTTGTTAAAGTAATCTAATTTTATAGTAAAATCTAAAAATTCTTTTGGGATTATTTTTAAACATCCTTACTGCAAACGGTTATTGTTTAATTTTTTTGATAAAATAAAATTTTGTACGCGATTAAACTCGAAATCGTCAAAACTGCACTTTATTTACACTATAGGTATGATCACACTTCGGTCTCGGTCCGGTCACGTTCTCACTTACGGTCAGTATTCAGTCGGTATTCAACCGGCGGTAATCAAATTCGGTTGTATTCTGCTTTTAATCAATTAAGTAAATATTTAATTAATTGTTTATATAGGGTGACTCAGAGAAGGCGGACACGGTTTTGTTTTTTGAATAGCGCAGTTGGTAACAGTGCTACAACTCTAACCGCGTGCTCCACACGTTTAGTGCGCGCACGAGAGATTCGTTTTATTTATCACGGCATCCTATAACGAGAAAGAGGGTGCGTTTTGCATGGAACGTTATTTTCGGCGTGAATCGATTACGAAACGCACGTCCACGAGATGTGGACGACCTGTAAACTCAAAATTTCGAAAATTCAACGACCTATGCTGGGAAAAGTGTTCGAAAATTTCGTAAAGACTGAATGAGCGTATTGTTGCAAACGGAACGATATTGCGTTCCACGGATAAGCGAATCTCGTGGTTTTCCTATTTTTAAATAAAATTTCATTTAAAAAGTTTCGCGGACTAGTTTTTGAGTTATTCGAAGAAACAATAAAACCGCTCGTCATCTCTCGGTTACCGTATAAAATTTCTGTTTGGATTTATCGTGACCGAAGTAAGGCTGAAGCGTTAGCGTTAGTGTGAAACTTACATTGTTTCTTGTATATGTTAGCGGAACATGAACGGATCGTTTCTATCAGCTAAAATTTCTTTTGGATTGATCGTGACTGGTTTGAAACTCGAGCGCTACCGATAGTGCGAAATGTTTACTAATTATTGGTAATGCGACCTCGTTAAATATCTCAGCGACGTCTTTTTACAAAAGTTTCATTTACGTTATTTATTTTCTGCGTAGTTTAGTCAAATTCGTTAATTTATCGATTTTTTAAAATTAATTTACCCCAATTACCGCGTGAATGGTAAATTTCGAAAGAAACGTTTAAAAGTTTATTACGAGACCGATTTAAACTCTCTGTACACGCTGTTCATGGAGTGCCTGAAAGAATGTTTTATCTGCGAGGTAAAGTTCGGAAGAAAAGCGCTACCATGACGAAGAAGAACGTATGTGTGATTAGGATTCGGAAAACGTCAATCATACGAATTAAGGAAAAGAGGAATATGATTATCTTTTATCAAAAAGTCAACTAACCAATCTAGAGACCATCAAGCAGTTGATATGTGACAGATGACGTGTGAAGAGGAAGGAACTCAATAGTTCCGTCCGTTATTTTCCACGGAACAGTAACAGGATCGTAACTATCGAGAGCAAGTTTATGGTCTAAAGGATTTTGTCGCTTTTTCCAACCTTATTAAACAGCGTTCAGCATTTTCCTCGATCTACTCGAGAACACAGTACTTACATGTAAGTCTGTATCGAAACATTTGCAACATACCGGGGTGCTGATGTTATTTGTCTTAGAAGAGAGCTCGATTCTGAAACCTTTGTATTACATCTATATTGCTGGGTTTCACCACCACCCCACCCCGGTTCTGAATATCGCACGTTCGAGCAAATTTAAAAAAAAAAAAAAATTGTATTATATACCGGCAATTTATTATGAATTTTAAATTTTTTAAACGTTCTAATTTAACCGAAGCTCGTTTCGTTTGGTTATTACGTATCAGCCGCTTATCGGAGTGCGTGCCCAAAATACCTTGACTACCTCGTTTTGAGCAAGAGTTTCGCCACCGAAGGTTAACGAACGGCAGGGTACATATCTATTTGTATAAAGATCGTACGATTCGGTTTATGTGTTTATTTGCAACCATTATTATGATGATTTAATAAAATTATTTAGGAAAAAAAGATTTAAATATTTATCGTATTTATTATTATTTATTGTTTAATTCGTTGTTAATTTTAATTCGTTATTAATCGTCCGGTGATTTACTTTCATTTATTCGCTTATTTTTCGCAAAAATTTCCTTAATACTATAACGAAACGGCAAACTTGAAATATTTGATTACACCTATTTATATATAGGTGGCTTACGAAATTTATCTTTCGTTAAGCTGGAATATGTTAACTTTTATTTTAACGAAAATGTATTTATGTGGTCGCGTTGTAAGAATTTATATTGCAACGTTACTTTTGTCTAATACTAGTGCTTGTATATATATATATATATATATATATATATATATATATATATATATATATATATATATGTGCGTGCGCGCCTAATGTGTTTCGAAATGTAGATTTGTAAGTGGGTCAAAAGATTCGATGTGTTCATATGAGGATTAGAAGTATACCTATACACATATATTAAAGAAGAATATGGGTAGACTGCATTAGGCATCTGTAAATTTTAGAGACGGTGACATTTGACAGTGTGTTAATAGTGGGCGAAAAAAGAGGTGCTAAACTCGTAACAACCGAAACGTAATAGTCGACAAGATAACAGTGGATATAGGTTTACACATGTGACATTAGATTACACCATTATTATTATTATTATTATCATCATCATGGTTATTATGGCTATCATTACTATTACTATAATCAGCGTCGACATCAACATTATTTTAAAGCATATATAACCTTTTTTATATTCGTGTGCGCGACTTAGTGTCATGTGTGGCATTAAGATTATTATTATTATTGTAAATATTACTATTACTATTATTATTTATTTGATTAACATTATTTAGTATTCGCGCACACTTTATAAGACTCTCATTTCTAATGCTATATAACCAAGCTGTTTCGCATTTACGATACGAGGTTGTTAATGAGAGTGAATGCGAACTTCAGAAGATTGTACATACAGACGAAGAGGGAAATACTATGTACACATTAGTAGGTCTGTTACTATAGTCCGAAATTTTATTATACAACCTATATAGGCCGATATTTGGCTTATACATTTCCGGATATTATAACTATTATATTTATAGGATTTTCCTTTCGGAGTACCTTCTGGAGTGTATATACATATATATATATATATATATATATATATATATATATATATATATATATATATATATATATATATGGGAAAAAATCGGAAATTTTTACAAAATTTTATGTGGATTCACTCGGGGGTCGTCGGATTTCCTATAACAGGCAATATAATGAAATGCCTCTATTGTTGTTGTTGACGTCATTTTTGTTTCCATATTATATATGTGTGGGCGCGTATACATACGTACGAATGGGAATGCGTGTTTTTTAACGATATTACTATAAATTGATGTATATGTTATGTGTACGTATCGCTTGAATGTAAATACGAGGTTATATATTACTCGCATATAAGTGTGTGTGTGTGTATGTATGTATGTTCGTAGTTAATAATTATAAATACATTACGAACATTCTGACGTTGCGTATGTAATATTATAAATGAATAAATTTACTTTGATTTAAAATTGGATTATTGTTATTATTACGTTGTTAGATAATTTTCCTGTAGTAATTTTTATACTGGCTTCGATTTACATTCGACCGTAACAAGTGTGATTAACTATGAAGTTTTATTAATCGTATCGATACTATGCGACAATTTTATTGTCATCCCGTGTTATATAAAAAATTCTATATTCGAAATTTAACCTAGTGATTTATGTCTAAATGTGTTTCCTAACACACCGCTGATACATTATATACGTTTCGAACTCGGAAGATTCGTATATAAAATAAACATTGCCTACTGAAGCCATATCCTACTGTACGTTCGCAGAGGTAATCGATATTATATCCATCACGAGGATGTTGGTTTGTTATTGATTGTTTTTCTATCGTAAATACACTGTGTAAAGGATAAACTAATAAGTTCGAGATACAAAATGTAGATAAAAATATTAAAAAATCGGATTTTTATTATTGAATAATAAGATTTTTTTTTTTTTTAATTTTTAATGTTAGTAGTGGTGATATAAGTAATGACGATGATGATATTTTACAATCGATAAATATACGATATTTGTTAACGGGGTTTTTTTTTTCTTTAATAACGCGATTGTAAATTGTTCTTGGTTTTTATGTGTAATAATTATCATTACGTCTCTAATAAAAAAATAAATACTATTTTTTTAGTCGATGATATATTTGGTAAATCTTTTTCCTTCGATAATAAAATTGTAATTATTTTTTATTTTCAGGTAATACTTTATTAAAAAAAAAAAAAATGAAAATTTCCGAGGTTATTTTTGTTTTAAAATATTTTTTGTAGTGAAAAATAAGATATAATTTTACGGAAATATCTGGAAAGGTCTTTTAGAATCTATAAAATTCTGACGGTATTTTCTGAAATACGTCTAATATATGTTAAGTGGTTAACGAACGAAAATGAAATACCTAATTTTCAATAATATTAACCCGCGTCGCTGGTGTAATGCGAATGTTCTGTACTATAGGCGATAAATATTATCTGTTCATTTGGCTTGAATATAAGAGACTACACAACGCATCGTCGTTTCTATAGTAGAAAAACGGCTGTCCTACAATATATATATATATATGTAATATATTATATATATGTAATATATTATATATATATATATATATATATATATATATATATATATATATATATATATATATATATAATGTATAATGTATGTATATATGCGATGATAACGCGTCCGTTTTGCTTATACACACGCTGGCCTATCTGCGTTTTTGGTGTTTTAAGAACGACTTATAGTAGCAGTAGTATACATAAATAACATGGTCGTAATCATATTACACCACATCCAAGAAAAAACCATTACGTTCGCACCGGTTCAAGTTAGTCAATCGCCGGCTGCTATTATGCAATTGACGTGCTCGCGCGCGCGCGCGCAATAATCCGCAATACCTGACTAAAAGAAGATAATCGTCGTAGTCAACCGTCGTCTCTTTGCGAGACCGGTCTGCCTATGTCGCGCGCGCTGTAACAATTTTTGCTCAATCCAGACTACTCGGTCCGATAATAGTCGTCTGCCTATTATGTGCAAATTTTTTCATCGGCCTAACGTTATTAGCTTACATTCATGTCGACCAGACGGAGAATTCCTGTCCGACCACTTTTACCTTCATTTGGAATTTCTTCTTTTACGCTCCCTCGGCCGATGTCGTTGTTTCTTTTGCGCAATTACTTTCTCCCATTTGCCGTTTTGCGTGTATATATATATATATATATGTATATGTAACACGCCGCATCCCATTTTCGGTCACGTGGCATACGTCGTGATGACCGATATGTTGTAATTGTCTTTTCTTTTCTCGCAATATTTAAATATTTTTCATCAAATCCCGTTTTTTTTTTTTTCAAACTTCGTGGAATACTGCGAAAATTTTGACAAATTTAAGTTAAAAAAAAAATTTGTAAATTTGCGGAAAATCCGATAAGTCGAAAAAAATTAAAAGTCCATACGGAATATAAATCCAGTAATTCAAAATTAACCGGCGTTTCCAATCAAATATTCTACCGAACATAGTTGGAGAGTACCACATGGTGTGTACATCGCTACTTGATATATATATATATATATATATATATATATATATATATATATATATATTATATACCGAGACTATATAAAAGAAAGTGCGAGAATTTGCAACGTTAAATATATCAAGGGACCTATTTACGGCAGCAGCATCGTGTTAATCGGTTAGGCGCCGATCTTGAGGAAAACGCCACGCAATTCAGACGGCTCAAAAGACGCGTCTAAATGGAATTATTTCGACAGCTGATCATATAAATTACGAAATTATTTCCTATAGTTCAAAACGAACAGTCGCCATTGAGAGATTCGATTTGGATAATCACATCGCTGCACTTCTTATTCAGTCCACTCCTCGAAGACGATTAGGCAGAAACGAAACAATAGTATCGTCGTATTTCGTCGTCTATATCTAAAATTAATTTTAATTTCTCAGTCGGTTGTAACGGAATTTATAATTTAAAATAAAACTTTTTAATATTAACTACAACATTTTCTCGTATCTTTTTCGATCGGTGTGGTGGTGGTGGTGGTCAACCACAAAAGCCGCTATGCTCCGAGCATCTCTTTCGATACTACGTCTGTACACATCTATTCGCTATTGTCCTCAATGATGAATTTTCGCTGTGCTTCTTGTTCTGTTATCATTTATCGATGTCTTTCTATTATAATTATTATTATTATTATTATTATTACATATTCGTTATTTCTTCATACGGTAAAACTTCTTTTATCCATTATCCTCGAACCTGGGCCTGTGATGGATAACTGAATAGACGGATAAATCCCATTAACATATACGCTACTATACCGGATTGCGAATCGTTTAGAAAAGAAATTAAAAAAAAACAAAAAAACAGTACGTTTAATCGGATAACGTTTAAAGTACAATTACTTAGAAAAATTCTCTCCGCGTCAAATTGTTTACATCTTAAAATAATCGGTAATTTTCTTCTGTTGCAGCTCGAGCTTTCTTTATGACAATTTTCCGCATTTTTTTCCCCTAAAAGTAGGATCTGTGTAAAGTTCGCCTCCTCTTGTTTTTCAAACCAATCGATACACTTCGTTAACATCAGCTTCCAAATTGCTGATTGCTGGATTTTGGTTGCATTTTGATTCTTCATCGTCGTCAATTTCTCCATTATTAGACTGCTGAACGTGCGGTACAATATCTTCATCAGTCGAAATTTCAAAACCTTCATCTTATTTATCACACTCTAACCAATCTGTTACTTCCTCAGCTGTTAGCGTGTCATTGTCGAGCAGACCATATTTGCAAAGCATCACGATTTCGTCAACACTAAACTAACTGTTCCCGTTGTTTCACTAGTTGGTAGCGCAGGTTCAGGTCCATAGTCTATTCCATCCATTTTCTAAGTTTAACATTGTACGAGCGAGCGGAAAAAACGGACGGGTATAACACCCGCCCATCAAACCACGTTTTGTTGCGCGGGTATAACACCCGCCCATCAAACCACGTTTTGTTGCGTTAGGTGTGTCAACAAAATAACGGACGGATATATATATATATATATATATATATATATATATATATATATATATATATATATATATATAATATATCCCGTTCCCATATACCTGCACTACCAACACCCGTCTTTCAAACCACGTTTTGTTGCGTTAGGTGTGTCAACAAAATAACGGATGGATATATATATATATATATATATATATATACTATATATTATATATATCCCATTCCCATATACCTGCACTACCAACACCCCTCTTTCAAACCACGTTTTGTTGCGTTAGGTGTGTCAACAAAATAACGGATGGATATATATATATATATATATATATATATATATATATATATATATATATATATATACATACTATATATTTTATATATATCCCATTCCCATATACCTGCACTACCAACACCCGTCTTTCAAACCACGTTTTGTAGCGTTAGACGCGTCAACTTATAGGTAAGCTTTATATTAAAACGGCTTAAGTCTCATTTCTTCCCTTCGCTCCGAGGCACAGATGGGCTCAATTGATGCGCCTTAATTTATTAAGTTAGTGACTGCAAGATACTGTAAAAGATTTTTAACTTTGTTCGGGTTATCTTCCAATATTGTTTTTATTGTGTCATAATTTAGATTGTACTTTGTGCATTCTAATAGTATGCGGTTTATATTTAATTGCGAATTGTATTCCGGACATATGGGTAGTGCCCGTTGAGTAGGTGTTGTGGAGTAACGTATGTCCTGTGCGTAGTCTGGCTAGAGCGTTTTTTCGGTTTTTCTCTCTTTCTGGTCTGTTGTTTTTCAGTTTGCTAATCTCGGCTTAATTTGATACAAGTGTGTATGTGCACATCAGAATTTGTGATATGACGTTTTAATTGTTTTTGAAAGGACTGTATGTAAATCGGTAACGTTGATTTGATTGTTTTTATATTTGTGGGAGATGTTTTAACTATTCTGTCGATGTTTTTATTCCCGGCTATTCCTGAATGAGCCGGTGTCCATAGATGAACAAGTTCATTGTTCTTGGAGATAATGCTATCGATTATGCGTTTCAGGTTGAAAGTATCTGTATTTGTGTTTTCGATGTGTTGCAGAATATGTTGAAGATACACGTATCTGTGCGTATTATATATTTTTTCGGTTGCGCTTCCGTAGATATGTATTTTAAAGCTTTATATAGATTGCAAGAAGTTCCACTGAAAAAACTGATACTGACTCGGGTAAATGATATACTCGGGATTGGTTGGGTGTAAAATAGGCCGATGGGATTTAGTTTGTAGACTTAGATGCATCAGTGTGTATATGTGTGTATAATAGTCGTACTTTTTTTTCAGAATGTTGTTGAATTTTGATTTTAGAATATTTGTAAGTGTTGAATTTTTCTGATAAAATCTAGTTCTGTATTTATTGCGATTGAAACCTTTATCCAAGGTGGTAGTTAGCCGTGGTTTGTTTTGATTTGTGATAATTCATATATTGAAGTTTTGTTGTTAATCTATAACGCGTTCTGATATGTGTTTAGATATGCATTTGGTTTGTTTAAAAATGTACGATGAAATTTCGTTCCTTAGTATCTGCGCTATCGTATTAATATACTTCGTCCAATCTGCTTAGCATGTAGGATTTGTATAACTGGTATTCATGTTTTTCGATCAGACCCCCCCCCCCTTCCCCAAGATGAATTGTTTAACATCCAGAGCATATTTATTTTTCTTATTTTTAGTTTGATTATCTATTCTTTCCAGTTAAGTTTCGGGGTCCAATGTTAGTCCGACAATTTGAAGCGAATCTGCATTTTGTATTTGTATTGTATCCATGTTTAAGTTTAGTACAATTGTATTTTGTTTTTTGCTGAATGTTACGTGTTTAGTTTTTGATATGGATCGAGTAAATCCTCGACATTTGGCACAGTTATTTAAGTTATTGTATTTCGTAATAAAAGCTCTACAAATTTCGAGTCTCGGTTTGAGGAGTATATCGATAGATCGTCAGCGTAGATGCAGTTATTGAAGATGGTATCTATTGTTTTATAATAGTCACGGCTATAATGCTTTGTATCATTTTCTTGAATTTTTGTATCTGATATAATAGAATTGTATCTTTACTTGAAATTTCCGGCGGTGTAAAAAATTTCCTCCAAATCGTCCCGCTGATATAAAGCGAGAAGAATTCTTTGTTTCCGGAGTTTATCGAAAGCCTTTTCTAAGTCAAAGCTAACAACGGTTGTAATTTTAGTTTCTATTAAATTATTTCGTATATCTGTTGTAAAGTTTGACTAATAGATTCTGAGCGTTTCTTTGTTTACTGAAACCGAACTGTAAGGGATGCAAGAGTTCTGAGCTTTCTACCTGCCATAAACAATTCTTTCGACTAACTGCCATAAACAATTCTTTCGACTAACTTGCATTTTCTGTTTTGTTTTCGTATCGTCAGATGACGGCAAACTTTCGATGGAACTTCTTTTGTACCGACCAGCTGCTGCTGCTGCTACTGCTACTGCTACACTGGCGGATAACAGAGACTGACGGATAAAATAAGTTTTACTGTATATATGCGCTATATAGCCGCATCTTCTATCTCTATTTAGTTCATTTAGCGTCCATCTTCTCGTCGATATTTTCGGAGTACTCTCGTGTTTTTTTTTTTATTCTGTCTGTCCGTTTAATTTTTCGTTAAAACCGTATTTCGAACCGCCTCCTCCACAGTTTTGTATTTGTCTTCCGTTATTTATGGGATTCAAGTTTACGCAGAGGTACGCTCTAGACGTGTATATACTTTTCTCTTAATTATTTCCTTAGCTCTATAATACTTAGGACGTTAACAGCAATTTCTTTTTGATAAAAGTTAAAAAAAAAAAAAATATATTAGCCGATTGCATTTTATCGTATATTATTAATTTACAGTACGTTATGTTTTACTATGCTTACACTTCGTGTACATAAACTCTAGAAATTGTCTGGAATCGTAATTTCCGCTCGTCGAGATGTATGCTCATTTTCACGCTATATACGATTATCGCGGAACCTACCCCAGTTATAATAAAGTAAGAATTTAATCCGGGACGATAGGTAAATTTCAAATACCTCGTACGTGTCCACTATTCCGATATATCTTGGGACACATAATACCAATCTTGAACACTTATTTTATATGAATTGTTGTAATTTATTAAAAGTTCACCTTCGAGATAGAAGATCAGGCGGGACGAGCGTAAGTCATCTCGCAAGACGAATAAGCGCTTTATAAATGTTGAGCTTATTATAAATGTTGAGCTTATTATAAATGTTGAGCTTATTATAAATGTTGAGCTTATTATAAATGTTGAGCTTATTACGATTAATACACGGAGCTTACTGCTTTATTCGTTTCCAGAGCTGCGTAATTTACACGCGCCGAGAATGAGATGAGAATATAGATTAATATATTTTTCGTTTACTACCGATTTTTAGAAATAACTCTCCCGAACAACGTATAAAACATATTTTTATTTCTGGTTAATAGTATAAGGCTGAGATAAGTTTATTAAGACGATGCGAGCAAAGTGTTTGAAAATACTAAACTGACTGCGGAACGACATTCGGTAGACAACAATACTTTAAACGATAGTCAATTTTGGTTTAGAAAGTATTTATCAACTGTTCACACTGTAGCTACCTGACGCGATGCTGTATTAAGGTGTCTTACTTATGGTCACGGAGAAGGTCTTTCTGACGCAATAGTCTTTATTTATTACTGTCGGATGCAGTGGAATATGCAACGCAGCGGAAATCGAACTGGGCAGGATGGCCAAAACAAAAATGATAACGAGCGAAACGAATGAAAAGAACGGATAGAGAAGTCACGGTCGGTTGAGCACAAGTAGTTATAATCAGCCGTTGTAAAGTGGATGGAAATGACAAATAATCGCCATAGATAAAAGAAAACGGGGAACGCTTACATTCAGCAGTGGATTGACATAAGCGTATCGCGATCGTATGATATATATATATATATATATATATATATATATATATATATATATATAATCATCATCGTGATCATCATTGCTTGTGTTAAATTTACAAATAATATTGTTTCGACTTAGCTTTATTCGTAAACATTCTACTACTAATAATAATAATAATACTAATAATCATGATGACGATAGTAAAAATCTTTATCACTTTTTGTGTATAGTCAATTATTGGTGATATTGAAGGTCAGAAAGAAAACGTTTACAACCTAATAGATTTTTAGAGTTGTTATTTTATTTTAAAACGCTAGCGTCATCATTATCACATCAGCGTTTTCTGAATTGTATTTTCTAAATTCTCATTCTGGATTTTTCTTTATTGCCTATCGTTTGCTCTACAGCCTATCGTTCCCTAATTTTTTAAAAAGGTTTTTCCACTTCACAATCGTTTGATCTCGTCTTTCGGTACTAGTGGAGTATTTATTATAGTTTCCAGTTTTTTCTTTATCGTGCATTACGATTTACATTTATTTATTTATTTATATATATATATATATATATATATATTGGTATTAAGGAGGCTGTAAAAACTGTTGGGTTAAAAATAAATACACAAAAAACGAAATATATGAAATACGATCAACAATCAATGTATAAAATAAAATTACAAAAAAATACGAGGTGGAAAAGGTAAATGAATTTGTTTATTTAGATAAAGTTTTTACAAGAAAGAAAGAACAAACAAACCTGCATCTACTTAGAAAAATAACACACGGACGGGTCGCGTATCACAGAATTAAGAGGATGGCGCAAAAGTAAAATTAGCAAAGAAAACAGGGCGAAACTATTTAGTGCCCGTAACGACGTATGGCGCAGAAACATGATCATTAACAAAACAAGTAATTGATGGAATGGGAAAGACTGAAAGAAAAATGGAACGTGCACTACCAGGAATTCGACTCCAAGATAAAATAAAGTCAGAAAAAAAAATCAAGGGGGAAACAATGTTAGAAGATATCGGAGAAAGAATAGCGAAGAATAAATGGACATGAGCTGGACATATTGGTAGACAATGTGATGGGAGATCGACAAAAAGCTGATGGTATGGAGACCATATGGAGGAAAACGAAGCCAAGACAGACCAAAACGGACGATATTGTCAATACAGCGGGAACTCAGTGGCTTCGGAAAACACATGAAAGAAGCGATGGAAATTATTAAGGGAGGCCTACATCGGTACAATGATGTAATATATGCAAAGAAGAAGACACACACATATATATATATATGTGTGTGTGCGTATGTGTGTATATGTGTATGTGTGAATATGCAGGAAAGTGTAATCCGTATTAGCGAAATTTTTGGATTTCATTTTAATTTTACACTATTTTCTCGTTTAGGATTATTCTATTAGTCTTCGTTCGATTTTTAGTTTAATATTACATTTAACTTAGTCCGAACTTAAACTTTACCAGTGACCTTTCACTATCATTATTATTATTATCAATATTAATTGTATTATTGTTGTTGATATTATGAATATCATCATCATTATCATCATTATTATTGACATTATTATTGACATTATTATTTACGATTATCAGTGTTGTTATTATCATTAAGGGTTAGTTTCTTGTTCGGTATTTATATGCAAATTTAATATTGAAATTACTAGAAATTACGTAATTATCCGGAAACACACATTAACATTAAATATTGTATTGATTTTTTAATATTTTATATAAATATCTATAAAATATACGTAATATAGAATGATAGTCATCGACCTTTTTATCTATTTTGTAAACTCATTATTGTTAACTTCTGTTTTTAAATGCACTCACACACTCATAAGCGGTATATACGTGCGCACATATATATTTTATTTATATATATATATCCTATGAATAAATTTAAAAAAGACTAGAATTTCTATAATAATTTGTGTTAAGTGTTAATATTACGTCATTACATCTTTAATTTTATTCATAAAACATTCTACATTATATTATGATGAACAGTATTATATGATGAAAATAAGCGAACACGTCGAAAATCGATTAGACAGCATGTAAAACCTTAATTTAGTCGGGGTGATGATAGTGGTGTTAAAATAGTGCTACCTAGAGTACTAAGAAAATGACGATATAGCATTCAGCGCGAGCGCAATATCATCGCGCATACGTCTGTAAAAAAACAGTGTGGAGTTAGTTGATCGTAAATTAATGCTAGTGGGTTCTCTTCGTAGTGATTCAAGAATAAGAAGCTGGTGGCTAGCTTCGACAAATGATTTTTGAAAATTAATAAGTAAATTAAAGTAACCGTTCGTGGTCATACATATATATATATATATATATATAATAATTTTGGGAATTTCCAAAAGACCTTGAAAAGGAAACACGACAAATATCTTAAATGACTGTCTCTCTTCGCTCATTGAACACAATTTTTTAGAAAATGTAACGTATCTACAACAAAAGAATGTCTATGTGAAATTTACATGGATCCCAGCTCACATAAGGGATCATCAAAGATAATGAAATTTGTGATTAGGCAGCCAAAATAGGGGCCTCCAGAGGCCTACTGATTCCTGCGATTCCCTCCACATGTTTAGCCGCGTCTGCAAAGGCGGATATGTTTCATCGCTGGAGCTCCATGTTTTGTGCTTCTCGGAATAATTTCTATATACAAATTCGAACAAGTTTACCCAAACAATCTCTCTTTCTAATTAAGCCTCCACATTCAATAGCGATCCGTAAATTTTTCTCTAATTTAATTCGTATCAAATCAGGACATAATATGCTGCCCAGCCATCTCCACCGGATAGGGCTGGTTAGTTCCAGTACTGTGGTTTGACAGCAGACATTAATCATGTCATTTTTTCATGCAATCTATATAGTGCTCACAGAGAAACGTTAGTTAGGGGTATCTTCCCTCCGTACTCTATTGCATACCTCCTATGCTTAAATAATCCTTCTGTGTTAATATGGCCTCTTATATATGTATATATAAAACTAATATTATTTTGTAATTTTTACATTCGTGTACAGCGTATTATCCTTATATGCCTTAGTTTAGTTATTTACCTCTCTATTCTATAACTGATTTGTTAGCGTTAGCGTTTAGTTTATTTTAATTTCTATGTACAATGAGTAGTAATGGCTTTATAACATAAACTCAATTTGTGTGACAATAAAGAATAATAATAATAATAATTATATATAAAAAATATATCCATCATCGTTATGTTTGGTTTGTATTCTCTGGTTGTTGTTTCTTATTTATTTATTTGTTTATTTTTCTATATATATATATATATATATATATATATATATATACTTGTTTATATATTTTTTCTCTTCAAAACATGATTTCCAATAGGATTTTCATAATTAGTTTGTTTGGGATCTCGTGAAAATACATATAGGTCGCGAATGAAAGTAAAAAAGGAAACATAGTCATATATATATATATGTGTGTATATATTAAAAAGATGTAACGGCGGCCTTGTAACGATAAAACTTGGAAACGAATTAATTTTGACCGACTTATACAAGCCGATACAGTGCCGTGGTAGATAAGCGTAAGTAAATGTAAGAATACGTCAGTGCCGTCGGCTGAACAAGAGACTTTAGAAAATTCTGTAGAGTTGGAAAATGCGTGACGCGTAATAAAAATGAATTATAACCTTCCTTACAGTCTTTAGTTGGAATCTAGTTTTGAAAATTAATAATTATTAATAAACAATTATAACAATTATTATTACAACTGACCTACGTTCGTAAAGATTATTTCAATAATTCCATCGTTCGATAAATTGTTTTTTTTTTATTTTTTTTATTTTTTTTATTTTTTTTATTTATAAACGCTCGATTACTAAGGTCATTTGCGTGTAAGGGTAGGATTATGTAACATTAATTAATCCGGTGTCTGCGAGAAATTTTAATAATATATCTATTTTTTTAGAATCATCCTGTAGTACTTCCCCCTAGTGAACTGGGTTGATATATTGTAAAGGTTTCGATGGTTTGTATATTTTGCACATTCCAGTAGTATGTGATTTATTGTTATTGGAGTTTGGCCATTTTGGAGCAGATGTATTGTTCAGCAGGTATTGATTAGCGTCCGTGAGAGTTTGCAGATTTATTGGAAAACCGAATGTATAATTTTATTTTAAACTTCTCTGTAATTCATTGAAACGCAATATGTCTGCGTAATTCATTTTATCATAGATTTGTATGCGGAGAAAATAAATATAAATCGCCGCACAACAAATTCCAAATGCAACGATGATAACATTATTGACGATTATAAAGTGGCAGATATAATTATTTAGGTTCGTTCCACGTAAAGAACGTCCGCTAAGAAGATATCGAGAAACGCTTCCTGACAGCGGCAAGATACAGACGACGATGAAATTAATCAAGTTTCGGAGATAAGCATCGTATTTAGTAAATGAAATAAGATAAAATTCATCACGAGTGCCATTTAATACCGAACGAATTAACGCTTGCGGAATGGGGATTTATAGAGGACGCTTGTCGATATTGAATGATGTGAAAGTCGAAGTCCACTTATTGACGCGAATGAATAGGAAAGCGGTAAAAATTTTTGAACACAAAAAAAAACAGGCTCACTCGTATATACATATCCTACAGGAAATATCAGGATATCGAAACCGAGGAGGTATGCGTTTCGACGGATAGATGGTATAAAACAAAAAAAGTTCACGCACACTACTGGTTACAGTTACGAGAAAGGCAGTATGTATGAAAAAAGTGGTTCAGACGATTTCACGTTGATGTCGCACGAATGTTACCAAATACATTCGCGGTAATAAGGACGCAGAATAGAATAGTGTGTATATATATATATATATATATATATATATATATATATATATATATATATATATATATATATATATATATTAGTCATGGACATAATCGATTAATTAGTAATATCGTTTTTTAAAAATCGATTATTTAATCGATTTTTTTAGTCACATTTGCTTCGGATAATATAAAAAATAATATTCGACGTTTTCCTCATATGCAATGTCGCAATGTCACGTACTAATTATAAATCATTGATTATTTTCAATTATAATAATCTAAATAGCTGTTTATACTTTAAATATCGTTTGTTTTAAATTTAATTATCTTAACTCGCAACCTATTTTTTTAAAACATAAAAATATGTAAAATAATATACGATGCCATGATGTTTCTCGAATGTAGTAGAAGTGTAAAACGTTTAAAAAGTAATAACGAATAATGTAAATTACAAATTATTTTTATGAAAAATTATTAAAAATAAAAATAAAAAAGAATAAAATCGAATGATTTTTTTTGTAAATGAAATAGTAGTTTATCGATTTATTACTCGGTTTTGCTGAAACGATTTAGTCAGATTTACACTACGAAAACAATTTACTCGCTCATTGTAAATAAGCTACTTATATTTAGTTACTTTTCGTCAGCAGCTTTAGATAGTTACTACTCGTTATTCGATTATTGAACGGGTAATATAGTGTTAGTAAATAATTTTAGTTGGTTTATCAGATACGAATTATTCGATTCTTCAGTGTTTTTCTGTTCTTACGGACTCCCGATATAATTTGCGGGTGTTTATTATTATAATTTAAGTAATTACAATTTTTCACTAATGCTGTAAAATTCATTATTTTCAAACGGTAAAGAAAAATGAAACTAAATAATTAGTCGGATTTAGATTTTAAAAATCGAATTAGTCATTTGTTATTATTCAATTACTCCTATCTCTAATTTATATATATATATATATATATATATATATATATATATATATATATATATATATATATATATATATAATATAATATATATTTTATATATATATTATATATATTATATTATATTATATATATATATATATATATATATATATATATATACACTAGTAGTGTGCATCTTTCTATGAAGTAGATATGATTTTGATTCGATATGGTCGCTATTATTATCAATTATTATGAAATTTTCATCTGTTATTATTATTATTATTATTACTATTATCATCATCGATGATATGCCCGTTATGGGTTATTTTTAAATGATGCGAAGTTTATGCGACTAAAATGAACAAAGGTAAGAGATCCAGTTTTATAGTTTCGTACTTTGCAAGGTTAAGCATCGCTGGATGCACCTTCTACATGTGAATATTAATAGATACTATTTATTAGATAGCCTCTCAACTGGCTAGTTGTAAATTAGCATTTGACATTAAAAATAAAAAAGAAGATACTAATCTAATCTTATATAAAAAAATTACATTAAGAAAATATTGTGGTCTGAAACGCCAACAATTATTTTAGAGTCCTTTGGCTCAGGCTATCATTAAACGATTTTAAATGTACGCTCACAATATATATATATATATATATATATATATATATATATATATATATATATATATATATATATAATTTGCTCCGACGGAATAGAGTACACCCATTGATTCCCCAGGTTTAGAATTATTTAATTTTTGATTTAATTTATATATATGTATTTATTTATTTATTTATTATTTATAAATTGTTCTTGAGACCGTACCCTTATCATTGTTTGTCGTTATATTTTGTTATCTGATGATTATCTGCACGTTCCACGGCTTAATACGCACATCCTAGTCCGCACTTTTGTGTTTTTATCTTTCTAGTGTCCTGTATAGTGTCCATGGAATTTTTTCTTCTTTTTTTAAGGGAATAACCACTCTAATGTTTTTCATTGATCCTGGCACGTTGTATGATTACAGAATATGCGACGATGGCGATTATGTGACGTTTAGCTTCGTTTCTCCTATTACATCTATTTTTTTATATATATATATATATATTGATCCAACCGTCTGCCTTGTTTTTTTTATTCTCCTTCGTTTCTGGTTATTTCAAGGCCACCGCCCGCTCCGCCCTCATTTGTTGGACGCATTGCGTTTTTTCGTTCGTTCGCAAGACGCGAAATATTTAACGTCTCGTATTGTGTTTATAGTGGAACCGTTTACATATAGAAAATATTGTGGTCTGAAGCATCAACAATTACTTTAGAGTACTTTGGATCAGGTTGCCATTAAACAATTCTAAATACCACTCCAAATTACTGTACGCATATATGTATGTGTGTGTGTATATATATATATTTATATATAAAATTTACTCCGACCGAACAGATTACACCCATTGGTTCCTGAGCTTTCGAATTATTTAATTTTTATTTAATTAATTTATATATTTATATTAATATATATATATAAATATTCTATTCGTGTTTGAACCTTTATCATTTTTTTTTATAATTATCTGCACGTTCCACGGTTTGACTACATTTTTCCAAAAGTATGCGAATAGCTAATTATTCTTAGGTGTATTTTTCGGACGAGTATATTTGTTTCCTTTAGCTGGTGATGATTTCAAATGAGAATATAATTCTTGGCAGGTTTTTTTTTTTTAGACAGTTTGACGTCTTCGGAGATTCTGTTAAGATTTAGGCGCTGTATTGGCTTTTCGTATAATTTTTACTTCGGCCAAGTTAAACATCGCCCGTGATTGAAAATAAAAATCCGTGTCCTGAAGCTGAGCATTACGACGGAGTACCGCAAAAAGGTGTATACATATATACATATATATGTATCATCGTTATTATAAAGCCTTCGCGACACCAGAGTTTGAGTCAAGTAAAAAGTCCAATTTTTTAATCGGTACATAGTTTTGCATACTACAAATATAAACTTCATAGACCGCGCTGCAGTTTCCTGCGGTGGCATTCAAGCATTATGCGTCTTACGTTTTGTCGTTATGTCAACATTTTGTTTCGCAGTCGTTAAATCATTTTTTAACGTGCATTTTCACACGAGACGATTTGGAGCATTTTTTAAAAATAAAACTTCTATTCGCGCGGTACATATGGAGAGTTAACACGCAAGAGCGAGCAAGCCGAATTAACGGACGGACATATATATATATATATATATATATATATATAATCACGTTTTGTTGCTTTAGGTGTGTCAACGAAATAACGATATATACTATATATAAAATCATCGTTGTGGTTTATTGTTATATATATATATATATATATATATATATATATATATATATATATATATATGTGTGTGTGTGTGTGTTTATATATACAACCGCGTCAACGTTTTTTAAAAAAAAAAAAACTGTACCGAATTTAGTTAAAACTCTTAAGTTTCACTTCTTCACAGCGCTCCGAAGCACCAGATGTTTTTTTTTTCAGGTTCTAAGTTACGTTATATATATATATATATATCTTCTGCACGAGGTGTCGTTCGATGTCTTATTCGATGGATATTTGTCCCAAGAGTGTTCGTTTTCGAAAAACAACTTGTTCCGTCCTTGTTACATGTAATGTTGACAAACTAGTAAACTAGTACATTTGTAGACAATCAACTTCATGCATATTACTATGAACTTATTTCTAAATATTTTCCTGTTTAGTTTGTCGATTACTGTTGCAAGTTGCTTTTATTCTCAGGTTTGAATTTTGTAATCTAGGCGGATCTCCTTATATATGTGTGCATGTTTTGTGTGTATGTATATATATATATATATATATATATATATATATGTATATTACACTAACAATTATTTTATTACGTTTCGATGTACTAAATACGTAAATGAATCAGTAAAATTGCTAAATAAAAAAAAATGGAATAATGTTAAAATTCAAAAAAGTAAAAATAACACCAAATAAAAATGCTTTTCTCTGCTATATATATATATATATATATATATATATATATATATATATATATATATATAATTAATATATTATTTATATATTATATATATATAATTAATATATTATTTATATATTATATATATATATATATATATATAATTAATATATTATTTATATATTATATATATATAATTAATATATTATATATATAATTAATATATTATTTATGTATTATATATATATATATATATATATATATATATATATATATATATAATTAATATATTATATATATAATTAATATATTATTTATAAATATATATATATATATATAATATGTTATATTTATTTTTATATATATAGGAATCAAAAATAAAGATTTTTCTTTAAAACTTTTTTTTATATATAATTAAATACTTCAACAATTAAGAAGTAAATCCACCTTAGTTTATATACTTATAAGCTAAATGTATAAACGAAAATTTGAATTTAATACGAGTACTTGAAAATATATATATATAATAATAATTATTAGTACGGTTATTTTTATTCTAAGTAGTTAGGCGTCCGAACTATTATCGTTTGTTCTTAAAATATATATGTCGGTATTTGAATTAAATCAATTAAAATAACAATAATACTACTTTTTTTAGATTAATAAATTTTATTCTTTCGATTAAAGATGGAAACAGACTATCCTGCCTCACTTCTGTACTAATAAATAATAGGTAATTAGCAAAAAATGAACACGCTCGAAAGTGCTCAGATTGCGTAACTTATTTTTGTACATCGCACGCGTACTCTCGCATTGTTTAACATACTCTGATATAATATGTTTCCTTTTTTATTCAAATAATAGTAATAATAACGATAATAATTATTATCATTATTGATGATGGCGATTATTATCGTGGGAATTTTTTTCCCAATTTTTGTAATAATTTAGTACGTTTCGAAAACGTTTGCAGTTTCCATTTTCTAACTTAAAAATCGTGTCAATTTTTTTGTTTTGTTTTAATACGTTTCGAAAACACTTGCAGATTTCATTTTCAAAACTCGACAATGAAAACTGCAAGTTTTTCGAAATGTGGCAAAGTAAATTAAAAAAAAGGAAAGCACGGTTTACACGGGGAAAAAGTTTTTTGAACGTATAGAGTCGTAAAAGCTTAAAAGCGTGTGTGCACACCTATAAAGGAATGTGTGTCATGACTGAACAATAGATTGTATTTTTCCGTTCGCAGAATTATTCGCGCATAGGTTTTTTATTTTGTATATCTAAATTACTTTGAATCAAACGGAAACTTGAAATAAGTTTGAATTATTATTATTATTATTATTATTATTATTGTCATTTTATTATATGTATGTCTGTATTATTGTTTTCATTAGTGTGTCCACATGTATATCGATTTGTGCTTTGATTTTGATATGTGTATTGGAATTATGTATTTATGTGAGTATATTTATTATTGAGTTAGCCTATTAACCATTATAACCCTGCGTCTATAAGTTTATATGTACCTGTGTGCATGTATTGTATGCATTTTCTATATATATATTTATTCATTTTTGTAAATAAGTGTGTGTTTACTAATGCGTTTACTTTTATTATATCTATTACAAAATATAAATGTGATTAAGTGTACGTGTGTGTGTAGGTGTGTGTATAGTGTCTTGTGGGTGTATATACATAACAATTGCGGTTGTAAGTATGTTTATTGTCACTTACATATTCATAAGTGTTAACAATTGTTCAAACTATTTATGCAATACTAACCAACCAAGTATTTGTATATCTATTTAAGTTTCCACTACTCGCGCAAATAAATGCGCATTTGTGGATTTGAATGAATAAATTTGATTAGATTTGATTTGATTTGATTATTATGTTGGAAATAATAATAATAATAATAATATTGCTAGTTGTCTCCGATTTAGATAGTTCTAAATTTCTATATTGGACGATTTTTCAATTTTTGGATAAATCGCCAAGCCGCTAACATCGTTCCGGTTGATTTTGCAGATTGTCGTCTTTCTCACGTATCGCATTTCCACTATAGTAAAACGCGATCTTCGGTATATCTTTGTATATACATAGCGATGTGTTTTACCTTATACGGCATCATAGAAGATACGATATATTTTTATTATATATACCGAATTTCACGTCGTGTGTGTGTGTGTGTGTGTGTGTGTGTATGTATGTATATATATTTTTTTTTTCCCCATCACAACTGACCAATCTTAGAGGTCATTTAGAGATTGACTTAATGAGATGAATGATATTTTGTGGAAGGGCAGTACTCAGCAGTACTCCCTTTAAACCTATGCTGGTTGGACAAAGTCTAAAGGCTTACTTCGCCACAGCCTGCGTATTTCACCGGAATCATTCAGCAAATCAGTAGCAAGTGGATTCGTGTGAACGCTAATTCGTGCAACATGTTTGTTCGCTTATCTTTTTATTTCATCCTCCACAAACATAACGTTTAAGTCGTTATGGAGGGTAAGATTTGAGACGTACCAGGGAGCTGCAGTAATAGTTCTTAATACCCTATGTTGATATCGTTGTATTTTCTGTAAGTTAGATGTTTTGGCGCAGCCCCATAGTTGTATACCATATACCCAGATCGGTTTTAGGGCAATTTTATACAGCGGAGTTTTATTTTCCAACGATAACCCTGCTTTACTAGTTAGCATCCGTGACATAGATCTGGTTTTAAGCCTCAAATGCTCGATTTTCTTCTGAATGTGGGTAGCCGAAGTCAACCTAGTGTCCAAATGCATGCCCAAATATTTTACACACTACTGGTATTGTGGAACGACAACGTTGTTTATTTTGATTGGCAGGCGTTCAATCTTTCGATTCGTGAAAGAAATATGCGCTGATTTAGTTTCATTGATTACAACGCGCCATCGTTTTAGCCAAGTCTCTACATGCCCGAGTGACTCCTGCAGTTTTTTTGCGGCTGTGTTTTCACTCTTATCCACAGCTAGGATTGCTGCGTCATCGGCGTATACTTCTGCATTACTAGGCTTCGGAAAGTCGGACGTGTAAATTAAGTATAATATTGGACCGAGGACGCTTCCCTGCGGTACGCCCGCTCTTACTGGAAAAATATCTGAGTATTCATCAGCTATTTTCACTCGAATGTATCTCTATGGTATGTACGATTTAAGTAGTAGATAGAAAGGGTGAGGAAGCAGATATATATATATATATATATATATATATATATATATATATATATATATATATATATATATATATATATATATATGGGGTTTTTACGGCGATTTATAATTTTTTTCCGTATTTAAAATTTCTAAATCGTCGAATGATTGAAGAACAAAACGGAAAAAATATCAAATGAAATCCTTCGTTCCTGCGTCGTTGATAATGAACACTTTTTATCCAAATTGTTGCTCATCAGGCAAATTTTCTTCACCTTCTTTTGTATACGACTATATATAATTTTTGTCGAGATTTTTAAAATATGCGGTAGCATACTTAGGGTTCTATGTTCTTCGCAAATTTGAGCATTTATTTTCTTTGAGATTGCAATTATATCGGCACTTTGAAAATCGTTTGGAATAATTCTGGTAACATAATATTTAGTTCGTAACATTGCCTCTTTTGTTCTATCTCCTACTTTTTGGAGAAGTTCCCCCGGTATACATTTTCCTGGGTTTCAAATAGTTCAGTGATTTCTCGAATTCTTCTCTTAATATCACATATGTTATCCTCATGTACCGTGATTTTCTGAGTCATTAAGTTCTTCATCATCATCATCATCGAGTTTTTCGATATATTGTTTCCATTGTTCTTGTATTTGTTCGCGATTGATTAGTATTTGGTGTCCGTTACTGAAAGTTGGCATTATTGGCGGCGCTTTTTAATTGTACATATTTATCTCACGGATGCCCAGCGCAAAATGTACTATATAAAAATATCACAGACATTTCAGAATAAAACTGAGAACACTTGCAGATGACGCTTGGTACGTAAGCAACGAGACACTTCACCGTGATCTAGATGATTTGTGCCAGAAGTCATTAACAGCAAACAAGCATGCTGATAGGTTAGATAAACATACCAACTGGATAACAATTATCCTACCGGGAGATAATGTTGAGCAGGTTCGCCGACTACAACGGTCGAAATAACGAGATTTACTCTAGTTAATGGTACGTAATGACGAAAAGCCGCTATGTGAACAGTAACTAGCTACACCATCAATGGATGGAGCTACAAGTGATTAAATTGTACTTATGATAAAATGTCTACTGATAACCTAGACAGGCTAGCAGTATAGCGGAAAAGAGAAAAAAAATTATCTTTCGAAATAAATATATAATGTAAGGAATGCGTTTTAGTGAGAAATTATATTAGTATTCAACGGGGACCGGATAAAAGAATCAAATGGGGTGGGGGTAGTTTATTAAAAACTGGCGCAAAATCCTACTACCGTCTTATGTTTCAGCAAGGTCGCTGTCCAAAAGCTGCTATTTCACACTGACAAATCGTTACTTTATGGTCGGTATTTTTATTCGACGGTTAGAATCTCGAAGAAAATGGCAAATTCTCTCGTCCTTATTTATCTTAATTTCTTTTTTTTTTCCGCTTCTATATATCCTTCTTGCATTAATTGCACCGGTTGTCTCGGTCTAAGGACTACATCATCGGATCATTCATTATGATAAACGACATAGCAACTCCTATATTTCCACATGCGTTACTGTACCATCATCTCTTTCTTACGTTCGCATCACGAACTTCCTAATGGAAAGCCGTACGGCGATTAGTATTCGACAGTGACAAGGAGCTTGCCCGACTGAAAAGTTATTAGTTACCAAATTGTACGTCGAGCATTGTATACGCTATATGTTCGCTTTCAACTGGAAATGTGTGTAAGTTGAATTCAGCAGTCAGACGTGTGTATTATTTCGATACGGTTATTCTCAGCTCTATCACACGTTCATCACGTGATTTTGGTATAGTCGCGAAGCGGTATAACGCAGATCATATATATATATATATATATATATATATATATATATATATATATATATATATATATATTATAACTGTTCCTACCGAAAAATTAAACCTAAGCTGACAATTAAAAGTACTGAAATACAGGTTGTTTTATTAGTACATAAACATCCGCAATAGATGAAGAAATTGAAAAAGAGTTTTTCTATACGTATGTATTATATATTGCTGTGCACACGATGTACGACAAAAGTAACGAGTATTTATACTCGGATGGACTTCGATGTCCGATCAGGGAATAATGTACAAGTTTGGTCAAATTGGTAAATATCTTCTAATTTTTAAAACGGTGAACAATAAACTACCGGCTCTAATTGGCCAAAACGTTGATTTAATAATAAAAAGCATCTTTTTTAAAATTCAAAATTATCTATAAAGCTGCATTTAACACTGGCGTATGACGTGGTAATTATGCGCCGTGAAAAGGCAGATTAGAATTATTAGAGTTATGAAAGACGCAGAAACTAGTCATAGGCTGGTGAAAAAAAATAAATAAATAAAAAAATTCTGAAGAATACACCGACATTCGCTCGATATAATACCGGCGTCCTGAGTGATAACAATCGTAAATATGTAACGTAGCTCTTTAAATAGTCGGTACATCAGAGCTAGATTCGATTTCGAGTAACGGCCAATTTAGATTAAACGGAAGGTAGTTTTGCATTTCAATTGTAGCGAAACGCTAATGAAAAAAAAAATCAAAAGCGGTTTATTGCAAATTATAAAGAGGTTTATAAAGAGGTTTATAAAGAGATTTATAAAGAGGTTTATAAAGAGGTTACCGAGTTCATCGCGCGGAAATAACAAATTTAACAAATCTTCGTTCAATACGAACAGCGAGATGAAGATTTGCTGAACTAAAGGAAGAAATTCGAAGGAATGAAAAACAAATGGATGCAAATTCGGACTATCGCAGCGGATGAAATACTTGAAGAAACGACGTAGTTTTGGTTTAGCTATAAATAAGGAAAGATTTAAATTGCTCGTATACAAGTAGCGCCCACAAGTATAAATGTGTCAGAGTGAATGGACAGAACTATAGTTGAACACTAGAAAAGCTTAACGGAAGTCTGCCTTCAATAACGGATCTCATCGAAAATAAAACCGATAACGTACAAGTCTATTATTTCATTCTTGTGGGTACCGGGACATCGAGGAGTCCCCGACAATGAAATGGTAGATGCAATAGCTAAAAGGGGTTCTTCTAGTGGTGTTTTATTCTCTTCAGTTTCTTCTCGTGACGTCATTCATTTTACACAGTCTGTTCATAAAAAGCTCTGGGATCAGACATATATGGAGTGCATACAGCGGTCGCCTCTTACTGCATATTATCAGCTGCAGCCGTCTCTCCCTAGGTTCTCGTGGTTCTACGTTTTCAAAAACAGCAAGCGGAGAGGAATTGTGCTTATCAGCAGATCGCGGTTTGGGCATTGCTTGTTGCCGGACCGTTTGTTCGTTATGCAGCTTAGAGATAAT
This sequence comes from Coronaproctus castanopsis, assembly GCA_032883995.1. Classification (NCBI taxonomy): domain Eukaryota; kingdom Metazoa; phylum Arthropoda; class Insecta; order Hemiptera; family Monophlebidae; genus Coronaproctus; species Coronaproctus castanopsis. The sequence continues at coordinate 17,851,477 of CM065054.1, forward strand.
CCGTATTGTCCTCTACATGCTGGTCGTGTAGTCTGCAACCCTGATCACGTGTTCTTTGAATGTCCTTCATTAACAGCATTACGTTCTGAACTGTATCTCAAATTACTGTACGCATCTCGTGGTGGTCCTCCTTATAACGTAATGTCCCTTCTGCATGTTGAGAACCTAGATTTGTTCCCGGACATAGCGACTTTTCTCTAGAAGTTGTCCGAGTTCATAAGAATATGAGTTAGTGATTATTACGGCTCCGCGTTGGGTAAGCTGTAAAGGCATCCCCATAAAAAAAAAAATTATTTGGTCAACGCTCCTTTACGATTCAGAAATACCGGTTGAAAATATACCATTACTGGAAGTTTTCCACCAGTGAGAGGTTCAGCATTACACGTTCGTTAGTAGGACCGGGTAATAGCGACGTCTTAGAACGGGCTGTCTGTTGACTATTCGAACGTTGTTACGTAGTAATTATTATTTTCGGGTTAGTTGATTAATTTTTACAATTTTTTTAAATCGCCTGTTTATTTATTATGGCGATTCTTATTATTGTCGACGGAATATTTGTTACGAATCAACTTGGTTTTTCTCTGCGCTTGATAAATTTGCATAAACCTAACAAAAAAAACGACGAGTCAGAAATAATTCGATACGGCAACGTGTGCGCCACTTCTGTAAAATATTAGGGTACAGCTCATCTGCGTGCTTTAGAAATTTCGGACAAACCTAAATTTGATGCTCAATACAGAGTCATTGGCGTTCCATCGCAGGAATTACGTCTAATTTAGCCGAGATGCGAGCGATACCCAGTACGTAGTCTAAATACAGTTGATATATAATCCCCTCGAAACGTGTTGGTATAATTGTTGAAACCCCACGGCTTACTGAAAACCGTGTGTACCGAAGCGAAGTGTTATTATTTTTTTTATTCAGTTAAAATTATTTCATCCTCGGGGTATCGGTCCAATTTCACTTTAAGGTTTTCGTAAGGAACACTCGATAAATTATAATACGTAAATTTATCGGCCGCCTTCCCCTTAATACGACAATGAGAAAGGACCTACTTATTACTCAAGAACTACGATTATAATACTGAGATGTCTTACATCAAAAATTCTAACTCGCATATTTTAACTTGTGCAAGGTCAGATAATTGCGGACGATGTTCAGAAGTTTGTTTAGGGGCAATAAATTTATAAATGAAAGTTATACGCTGAACGGACGAGATAATCATAGCGGAAATACGAATTCTTAAGCATCGCGTTTAGGATAATTTTTTTTTTTTTTTTGTCTGTGAAATTAATAAGGAAAGTGTTCAGATCGGTATCGCCGAGGTTTAACGTTCCGGTTAACGATGAAGAAAAAGATTTATTTCGATATAAAATTCTATTAATCGCGAATAATTTATATGTACGGAAACATGCGCCGAGTATCATTAAAGTTACCAAAGCTTATAATGTGGATGTTGTAACAGTGGTGTATATATTCATTTCTTGTTAACCGAAGAAAGATGAGAGCGGTAACTGAACGCTGGCATGTTCGAATGGCTTCTTTCGCTTTGCCAATAGATTTATCAATGCGCTCGTTAAATAATAGCGTAACTCCATAGTTAATCTGTTTCCGCCGACAGATGCGTTTTAATTACTCGTGCAAAATTGCTGTATCCATTATTAGGTCGGAAGTCAATTTTAAATTTAACGACTAAACGGATCATCTATCTTTCAGTGATCGCTCCTATTTGGCGTTACGGAATAGAGCTGTATGGAAGTACCTGCAAGAGCAATCTTCGAAGAATACAACAGCAGCAATCGAAGATACTTCGTACCATCACGTCCGCTCCTGTCTACGTCTGCAATCGGACCTTATATAACGATCTTAGGATTCGTTATGTCGGTGACATACACGTACAGCAGTATAAAAAATTATTCGACAAGTTCGAGGTTAGCAGCAATCCAATCATCCGCAGAATGCACACATCGTGTGTCTTCCAGATAATCCGCCAAGACGTTTGAGAAGAAAGTGGTGTTACTATTCCTATCACCTAATTGATTTCAGTCTCCCTTCCAGACGATAGCGTATGTCTTTTTCTCCTATTATTGTACCTGTTTATTCCTATTATCATTATTTCGTCCCAATCTCATTCCCGTATTGTACATTCCTTCTTCCTCATCGTAGTCTTGTGCCTTAATGGAGGCACTTGATTAAACCCCTCTCTTATCCGTGATCTACGTTGTTAGTAGCACTAAGTGCTGGTACATCTGGTATAGGGAAGGAGGATATTTTTTAGGTAAACGGTATTGCGATTTCAACTTGTTTAATTTTAGCCTGCAACGTTTATATAGTATGCGACGCTTTTTGTAACCTATTGTAGATTGTATCAGTTACGCTAACGCTACACATCGTCAGCGATAAAATCCCCACACGAACGAAGGGTATATTAGGAAAATCGTTTAATAATGTTAAAAACAGGTAAGGACTTAAAATACTTCTTCGCGAAGAAACATCTGCAAGAAGAGCTTAAAAAACTCGTGTAAATACAGGCGATGAAAATGTTCTCTATCGCTTAAATAGGACCTAATTAATTTAATGAGAGGAAGCGTTGATATCGTTGCGTCAAAGGCTTTCTAAATATCGATTAATATTTAATATAAGATCAACAAAATTGTCGGCGATGAAATCAGTTATTCTGTCAATTTGAGGCGGCGCAGCCCTAAAACCGAATTTGTTCATTTTTGAGAGACGGTTGCCAGTTAAGAAATAAGATTGTAACCGGGTTTAGTAGAATTTTTTTTCGACGACTTTACTAAAAGTACATAACAAATGGGACGAATATTACTAATGTCATTTACCGGTTTTTTCGAAGAATAATAATTTTCGCTATTTTTTCACCTAGTCGGAAAGTAAACTTAAAAATGCTACGGATTAATTTAGTAAAGATGAACACTACCGCTTTACGAGGAAGGTACGTAAACCGTAATTGCGGAAATAACATCAGCACGGGGCGACATTTTTTATTTCTTAACGATTTAATGTATTTATAAGTTTCAGATGGTGTAACAAAGGAAAATGTAATTAACGAGTTATTATTGATTCGGACCGAATCATCACAAAATTTACCGGCGGTAGCCGAGAGGCGAGTAGCAATTTCTGATTAGATTGGTTAGGTTGAAGCGGTACATTTTGCTTTGACAATCGGTTACATACGTGTTCAAAACAGTATTAGACGATAAGGTAGATTATTATTTTTCCAAAAAACCGTCGAAAAATTCGTGCTCTAGCATTAAATATTTAAACCTGACGTTAACGTACGCAGGATCTAGCAGTCGGGCGCTCATAGTAGTTTTTAATAGAGATAATTTTAACAGTAACTGGAGGAATATTACTTTCGAGAGTATTCGAGGAAGGATCATATTTTTTTAATAGTTAATTTTGCGGAATCTAAAGTAATTTTAGTTAGATTAGCAACATTAATTGCACCGATATAAAGGGAACAGTTTCTGCCAGACTAATGCGTTTCTGTTAAATAGTCCGTTAAATTTTTTCTAATCCGCATTTTTGAAATTCAAATAATTTTTACATTTATAAGTTGTCATTATATGCGATATGATGAAATTATATATATATATATATATATATATATATATATATATATATATATATATATATATATATATATATATCATCGTGACTAGACGTTTATTTTTACGTACAAAATTAGCTAGCATTCGAGGCACCTATTTATATGCGACGCAGAAGCGCGTGCATTTGATGTTATACAGAGTGCGGTGCCACTGCCTTTTCTGCGATAATTTAGAATTAAATAACGATGAATACTTTCATGTCGCCGTGTTGGTTTCCAAGCCCCGACCGTCGAGTTGTTCACAGTCGAGCAGTCTAGCGACTACGCTACCGCGACAATATATCGGAAGACAAACATAAAATTGAAGCGGGAATAGTTATTCAAATTTTTAACTAAAACTAATGCACTCGGGATTTTACTTCTACCGACTAATAAATGTAAAATCGACGGAGGATAATATTTTAAACTTATATTTGGACGATGCTCGAAGTAACGTATTACCGGCGACATTAGTATTGTAACAATTCCACGATCTACGCTTACTATTGATATCGCCTATTATAATAACAGATACGATACGCATATTAGACCTGAATCATAGTATAAATACTTTTAAACAGTGGCGGTTAAGGAGCAAACTACGTTAATAACGAATTTACCTAATTGCCACTCAATAGCCATTTCAGCGGTAACGAAGGTAAAACGTCATTGCACTTCAAACTATTAAGGCTATTCCAACATTACGTCTCTTATTGTCTAATCGGGTTTAATCTTTTTCAGCCTTTTTGTCACTGGAACAACACGCTCTAGTTGTGAAACTCATTTTCGTGACCTAATAGGATGCGTGTAGCTATCGTGTCTATTTTGAAGTGTGAGCATCCTGTTCTCTAAGGATAGCTCAGACCTCTGTCCTAGGAGCCGGTACTTTTTTTCTGACTTTTAGATCGACCTCTAAACTTAAAAATATAGTTAGCAACTTTTTTTTTTTTTTTTTTTTGTAATCCGTGACTTATTGGTCTGTACGAGATACAATATAATGTTAATTCATCGGCTATAATGCACCTACAACATATTGTTAACTCAGCTGTCATCATCATCATCATCATCATCATCATCATGTTGCATCTCCTTCAAAGGAGGTTGCGCATCAAGGACGTTGGTCTTTTCATATTTTCCTGAATCCTGCTGTAGCTACTACTTCCCTGACTCTGTTGAATCCTGTGTTTGATGTTACATATTCTATAACCTTTTCTTTCCTCTTGATCTTTATGCAAGTATTTTTCCTTGTACTACCAACATAAACAGCCCCTCTTCTCGAAGTTTATGACCTATATATTTCAATTTTCTTTTCGTGATATCTTGTACTATCATCAGCCTGTCTATATTGCATTGTTTTAGCAACTTTTTGTTGGAAACGAAATCCTTCCATGATATCCTTAACAATCGTCGATAAGTCCGTATTTCGAATGCGTCCGACAGGTTTCGGCCGCATATTTCAGCACAGGCCGCACGTAGCATTGCACAATCCTTTTTCTTAGTTCCATTGACAACTTCCTGTTTTTTAAAACGGTTTCCAGGTTCATGAAAGCTTGTTTCGTCATTGCAATTCTTGCTCTTATTTCTTTGATATCCCTTCCATCATTTGTAATTATTGCTCCCAAATATTTAAATTGGGTTACATTTTCTATCCATTTGTTGTCGATTTTTATTTTTGTATCAGCTATATCATTTATGAATATTAAAATTAGATACAACACTTAACCGTTTCAGTAATACATTATAAAATTTTAACATTAAACATTGTAAATTTTATAAAGGTCTTCATTATACAATAGTGCTTCTTGAGTGAACCTTAGATAATTTTCATATATAAATATTGTTAAAATTGAGACATTTCATGTATAAAATTTTTTATCAACATTAAAATTTCATGTTCCGTATAGTGGACAATGTGACTAAAAGGATGAATACACTGTTCGGATGAAGAAACACAACCGTGTGTTGTCATTTCGGACTAGACGCTGATCAGTTTGAAATTTTAACGTCAGCGTTATCGACATTTAGCGGTGATGTGTTTTCGCGGTTTGTCGTTAGTTAATGGCCGACAATAAATTATTCTATCAACGTACGTGACTAAGATAAATTTACTTGATTCGTCAAGCGTGGATATACACACAATATACTTATTGTTATCTACTGATTTAGAGAAGTTTACTTTCAGTCAATTAGAAAGAAAAACTAATATATATATACACACACACACACACATATATATATATATATACCGACTTACGACTAACGACTAATCCGTTTTTTTTTTTTTTGTTTTTTTAACGAACAAATCAATCGTTTTTTTGAAAATATTTTTTAAACGAATTTGTTTATTAATTTAAACAATTGATTAAATATTCTTCTTTCTTTATATACGATGTTTACATATAGTTACAAAATCCTGTTTATCTTATTTAATTTGTACGTAAGATGTGTGCGATATGCTTTAGAATATAAAAAACCCGACTACTTAATCGGATGACGTAAATCCGATTGAATTTAGTTGTCTTTCGACTAATATCCGTTAGTAGGTTCTATTATTCGGTTATTTTGGTTCGATTAAAATAGTCACAACTGAAGTATTCTATTGCGTGATTTTTGCTGTGTTAATCAAAGTTTACTTCGGATTTAATAATAAGGGTTTAACATAATTATAATTTGATTTAGGTAATTTATTTATTTATTTACAAAAAGATTACGGCGTACACAACAGCAAAGCGCCAATTACAGTGTATTACAGAATAATTATAAAGTAAAAAAGGATATGGAACGCCGACTATATGGACATTAGTAGGTTAGGTTAGAGAACTGATTGGAAATTAGTCGAATTTTAAATACGGAGACCATTCATAGTTATATTTTTTACTAGAAAAAATTACTGATTTTGCGAAACATCGATTATCTACGTACTCGCGTTGTATTAAAAAATACATTCGATTTATTAACGAGGTTCTAAAATTTGTACGATTTCACGATTCATTTCACAAAATTTCAAACATTATCTTATATTAGTAGATTTTATCAAATCGACTGGAGAATGTATATCGCGATTTTAGTAGATTTCGCTGATTGAAAATTAGTAGTCGGATATACTGCGCTTTTAGTTATATTTTTTAACGTGGAATAAATTATTGATTTTGCGAAACATCGATTATGTACTCGGGTTGTATTAAAATTCGATTTATCGACGAAGTTCTAAAATCTGCACGATTACCCGATTTACTTCGTAAAGTTCGTACAATTCCTGATTATCTGTTAGTTTAGTCTTCAACTGAAATATGTTTTTTTAATTTATTTTAAATACATTTAGCGTGTTTTACGTTATTCGTTATGTAACTTATCATTTAGTGATATTTCCACGCCGCGTTCTTTACATTGTACTTGTAAGGAATTAAAATAAATCTTACTAAGCAAAAAAAAAAATTACAAAAAAAAACCGAATAATTAAATCAGTTGGTTTTTTTTTAGAAACGGCGTCACTAATTAGTCGGTTGTGTGACGTAGTCGGTTCTGCCCATCATTAATATTATATATAATATGTGTATAACGCTTTACATTTGTTATAGACAATGTTTATATAAAATTAATATTATACATTTATGTCAGGTTATATACGTCAAACTTTTGAGAATATGTACAGATATATGTATTTAATTATAACTGTAACGTACAATGGGTACACTTAATAAAATAAAACCGGACATATGGGCGATATGTTTTATCATAAAGAAATTATAAATGTCGTCGAAAAGTCGGTATATATATATTTTTTATTATTATTTAGATAACGACTCTAAACGGTATATAAAGATTAAAAAAAGATTCGATTCCGAAACCTATGATCAATTCTCGAACGATTACGCCTCTCATATTACACGTGTTCATTACCGATCGATGTAGAAGCACAACAATAATATGGATGCATCAGATAGACCAAAGAACTGTTCAGCATGATAATGAATATATATATACATATATGTTCGTTAAACTGGACATAGTGTACGTTCTACATGCGTTTTGCTATTTCACATTTTAGTCGCTTAATAATAATAATAATATAAATAAAGCGTGCTTGATAGTCAAAAAACCAATCGCGTAATCCTATTATAGAGTAGGATGATATGCGTCATCTGGTAAATATACTAGTCGATTTGTATTATTATTTACAATTTTATAAATCCGATAAATTTTAATAATTTTAATACCTTAAAAAAAAAAACAATTAAAAATTGAGGTGTTTTTAGAAAGGTTAAAATACTATGGACACACGCATAGACATTCAGAAAAATATCACCCGTTCCATCTTGTACAATATGGTAAAACTAATTCGCTATAGAACAAACTTGATGATAGACGAAAACTTTCTTGGGAAGCAGGAAGATAGTATCAAATATCACTATCCCAACTGTAAGAGGTGTCCAGAGATAAGGCTGGTATAACGAGAAAAATTATTAATGATTAAATTAATTTAAAAAAAAAAAATGTTTATAGTTGGAATATTAATAAAATTCCTGTATAAAATACGAAATATAAGAAATAATATACAACCCCCACTCGCTACAAAAGCCGGATTACATATTTACGGAGACCATATAGGCCGAAGGTTTAGAATATTAAAATCATCGTATCGTCGTTTTTAGTTTATTTTTATTATTTTATTTAATTATTTTCTCTAATTACAATTCGTTGGGATAAATGTGTATAGATTAAATTTTCTACAATAGAGGCGGGGTATACTTTAAGTATAAATGTGTAGAAGTGCTTGTAAAGAAGACGTGAAAATCCCCCTAAAACAGTAATGCGTGTCAGAGTTTGCGCATAAAAAAAAATTATAGATAACAAATAGTAGTTTATTTAAATTGTGTGTTTTATTAATAATTTAGGTTAGGTTATGTAATAGTTGACCCGTTATTATATGTCACCTTATATGTATTGCGCGTGATTATAGATAATTTATATTTTTATTAAAACTTTCGTGGTTGTTTTCCATACGTCTAGAATTATTTTCGGTGAAAACCACGTCCTGATTATTCAAAAAACTTAACGTTTCGAATGGGCTTACACCACTCATCATCAGAAACGAACTAAACCACAAACCCTTGAGTTATTTCCTTTTATAGGCACTTCTCAATCGGAACTTAATATTTCCAGGGCTGTGATTGGTCCTACCGTCAGCTGATACATCACCTGATATTACTGTATGGTGATTGGTCAATTCTTCTGTAGTCATTATATTTCCAAGGCTATGATTGGTCCTACTATCAGATGATATTCCTGTATTGTGATTGGTTAATTTGTCAGTAGTAATTATATTTTCAGGGCTATGATTGGTCCTACCATCGGCTGATTCATCACCTGATATTCCTGTATTGTGATTGGTTGGTACTTCTGTAATCAATGGTTGGTTGGCCACTTCAGTAGGGTATTTTAATTTTTCTCTATTGTTAAGTAATACTGGTTTCCAAGCATCAGGTAGCCGAAATCCATCTTCTCTGTTGAAATTATTATGCTTTTCTATTTCAATAGCCTCTCGGACAATTCGCTTCCCATATTTTTGCTCCTTTACCAATACCTTCCTCTCCTCGAAGTCTATAGAGTGACCCGCTGTAATTAGATGTTCTGCTACTGCTGATTTACTTGTGCGTTTATATTTACAATCTGCAGCATGCTCTTTAATGCGTGTATTAATAGACCTTCCAGTTTGTCCAATGTAGTTTTTGCCACACGAACAAGGAATTTTATACACGCCAGCAGTATGACCATCGGGAATTTTATCTTTATTATTATTTAACAGGTTCTTTATCTTTTTATAGGTGTCAAATACTGTTCTTATACTGGTTTTTTGTAACACTCTGGCAATCTTATCTGTTGTTCCCATAATGTAAGGTAACTTTATGCTTGCTCTATATTCTTCTTTGTTTTCCGCCTGTTTTTTTCTAGATGTTGTACTAAATTTATTAATATATCTCTCAGACTGTTTTATACTGTACCCATTGTTGATCATAGTCTGCTTAAGATTAACCAGTTCATTCTCAATACTACTGCTGTCACATAAACGCTGGGCTCTCACTGTTAAAGTTTTGAAAACACCCAATTTTTGACTTGGGTTGTGGTGTGAATTTTTATGTATGTATAATCCAGTGTGTGTACTTTTTCGATACACACTAGTTGACCATGTGCCATCTATGTTTCTTTTTACTAGAACATCTAAGAAAGGTAAAACACCATTATTCTCCTCTTCCATGGTAAACTTGATATTAGGATGGATATTATTTAAACTTGTTTGAAATTCTTCTAATTTCTTACGCCCATGTTGCCATACTACAAATGTGTCATCCACATATCTGAACCAACACTTGGGATTCCAGTTATGAAGCACAAATTTATCAATTTCTTCCATATAAATGTTAGCAAATATCGGAGCTAGTCTTGATCCCATTGCCATACCTTCTATTTGTTTGTAAAATATTCCATCAAACGAGAACACATTATCAGCAGTTACTGTTTTTATAAATTCTACAATTTCACCTGAAACGCCTTTCTTTTTAATGATTTCTGTAGTTTCTGATACTGGGACATTTGTGAACAAGGAAACTACATCAAAACTAATTACCAAATCATCTTGTTCCACTTTTATTTCCTTCAATTTTTCGATGAATTGCACAGAATTCTGTATACACGATGGTAAACAACCTACTAGGGGCTTCAGCTGTTTAGCTATAAAACCTTCCAGATTATACATAGGACTGTTAATAGAACAAACTATAGGTCTTAATGGATAGCCAACTTTGTGTATTTTTGGTACTCCATAAATCCTTGGCATGGTAGGTACCTGGCAAATCAATTCCTTCTTAGTGCTTGCCTTTAACTGTGATGTTTTTATTAATCTTAATACTTTAGCAGTAATCCTATTAAGTGGATTTTTTTCTAATTTCACATAAGGACCTTGTTCTAATAGCTCTAGCATCTTACCTTTATATTCATCTGTCCTCATAATAACAGTAGCATTACCTTTGTCAGCCTTACATACAGTTATTTCTGGATTATTTTTCAATGATTTCAAGGCCATATACTCAGTCCGGGATATGTTCAGTCTGGGTGGTTTACACTGTCTTAATATTATAGAGCAATCTTGTCTTATAATTTCTGCCTTGTGTGGTGAAAGATTTCTGCCTATAAAAGGAAATAACTCAAGGGTTTGTGGTTTAGTTCGTTTCTGATGATGAGTGGTGTAAGCCCATTCGAAACGTTAAGTTTTTTGAATAATCAGGACGTGGTTTTCACCGAAAATAATTCTAGACGTATAATTTATATTTATTGAAATGTTTTCAAATTACGTTATTATGTGTGCGTATATACATTAATAATAATAATTTTCGTCAGATATTATTTGATTAGTGAATGAAGTAACAAAACAAGAAGGAAGTAAAAAAAAATCTTAAATCTAAATATTATTAATAAAGATTTTTTACCCGGCAAATATCGATTTCCAAGGTCAATAAAATATTAAACAAACAAATAGAAAAAAAAACCACGATAATCTCACGTTCAGCTATAAATTCCGTATTCTTGGTCTCTATCTACGAACATCCGAACATTTCTGAAAAGTTACAGGTATATGGCTGGAACAGGATGTGTCTGGACAACGTAGGAATGTTGTCGTCAGTAGCTGCAAGGATGATGAAAGACGGTAGAATGATCTCTGTAGACAGTATTGAGGGCACGTTATTTTTCGCTTGATGGATCGTACTTTGTTTGGTGTTGGTATGGAGTGTCATTCTTCTTGCCGCTCGTGCATCTCTTGAGGTCTGCGAATGGAACTGACGCTTTTACACGTTGCATTTATGATTTGATTAGTACATAAATTGACGATCTGATCGATATTCTCATTGGTTTTAAGCAAAACAGAAATATATTGACACCATTTCTCAGCTTGTAGATTTGTGAAAGCAGGTTTTCATTTTTTGATTCGTTTCACTGACGTTTAATGTCGCGATTGAATGGTCAAAGGATGCTAAGTAATGGATAAAAAATAAAAAGAAATTGGGATATTTTATTTGTGTCTATCGACTAATATGCGGGTAATTTTCCTGAATATATATAATATTTTGTCGAGTCGTTGACCATTTTAAGGTTTCTACCTGAAGTTAATCCAGGACCCTAGAAAGGTGTTTTTTTTTTTTTTTTTTTTTTATAATCTTTTTTTATGAAATCGATTTAAATTGATGTTGATTTATGGAGCGCAGTAAACTGTAGCCACGTTCCATTACGATGACCTTAACTTTGGTAGTTTGTGAATAATGTTGCTCATAGCTCTTCGTAGATTTACGCGCAATACGTGTTTTTATAATTAAAACCGTTCCCCCGGTATCTTTCTTATCGATCGAATAGACTTCGTAGTTAGGTATGTTGATATTGATCTGTGACACCCGGCTTCAGAAATTAGCAAAATGTCAAATGTATTTATCATCGAGATGTCGAATTCAAATTCTATTGTACTTTGTTGTTGAATAATTTCTTCGAACAGAGTTTTATGAGTTTTTATTTCTAGATGAAAAGCATTTATTGAATATGTGCGGAACACGTACAGCTGTCCGTTTGAGGAGATAGGTATAGTCGATATTAGTAGCTAGTTTTTCGTATTTAATTTAGCGAAGGTATTGTCTAGCGAATTTGTCGAAGCTGCTTGTAAAATTAGCAATTATTGTCGGTTATTTCGACAATTTATGCACGTACGATCGATTAATAAAATATGTTCGATGCATTAACCAGTTAAATACGTAAATAATAACTTGACGGTTTTTCGATGTGTATCCGTCTGTTTGATACGAGCACTGGACAATCTTAACATTTGATACATGTAGGCTCGATTAGCCGGATATTGAACGTTATTAATATTTTCATTGTTTTTATTATTCGATTTAATGTTCGCGAAAAAGACGGTCGACGGTGATTTATTAATTCGATCTTGTACGTTAGACAATGTTTTTTTTAGAACAATTTTTTATTTTATCTTATATTTTCGAATTTTTTAACCTTAAAATTCTCAAAAAGAGGTAATTGTAGTTTCGTTTTAATTTTCCAAAAACTTAATAACACGTAACTTATGCTCTATGTGAAAAAAAAAATTAAATACAAGAAGTACAGTATGAACTTGTACAGCTTTGGATAGTTTTTGGAATCCTTACTTTTCTCCTTCTTTTATATGCGTGTATATGTACGCGCCCTTTTGTTCTTGTAAGATTAAAATTAAAATATATGTATACATTTTTTTAGAAGATGACATGTTGCCCCCGGCTTTGCAATCAAATTTAAAATAATTTGGTTTTTGCGAAACGTCACTATGGTTTGAACTACCGGTTCTACGCTATTATTGCTACCGTCTATCTCGGGGTGGTTTCTGGGGCTACCATAATAATAATAATAATAATAATAATAATAATAATAATATGATGATGATAACAATGCCGGTAGTAATATTCTCTAGTCGTGCGTAAAGTTTGAAGGTAATCCAGCACCACAGCAAATCTATGTTTTAAAATATAGCTAAAGAACCGGATTAAAACGGATGTATAGATTGGCGCTTGGTTTTTGTTTTTTTTTTTCAATTTTTCCCCTTACTTTCTATACACGATGATAAAGTAAATAATAATAATCATATTCATAACGATGATAAACATTCGCGATAACTTGTTTCTAGAAGTATGCCGGATAAAACTACAGAATTGAAGCGTGTGTCATGTATGTGGAAGTAATTAAAGTGGCAGTGTGAAAGAGAAGATACCATCGTGAAAATGTCGTTTTATGTCCCTTATACTGGACTAAATTTAAATCACGATAACAACAATAATAATAATAAATATTATTATTAGTAATAGTGGATAATATGATTAATAATAATAACATGATTAATAACGGCGATGAATCGTTTATGGTTGCAGCATATTTTCACCCTTCGTTTCACAATTACAACCATTTGAAATTTGATATAATAATCTTCGACTGAACTCTTACCTCATTCAGCGATGAGTGTATTCTCGATTTGAATTATGTTCATCTTCTCAAAAGAGTGTACTGTTCTTATTTATTTATATATATATATATATATATATATATATATATATATGTATATATAAAGAACATTATGCGTAGTGATAATTTTTAATGTTATTGCGGTTATTAATCCCGCCGAAGACGTGAAATTTGTTTGTAATATAAGCTTCTAGCAAATTTATCTATCCATCCAATTAGTCAGCAAATGTATATCTGTTAATTGAGAAAGCAGAGAACTCCCGGAAAAGACAATGACAAAAACTAGCCTATATTGTTTGCTCAGGATGCGTCGACTGGTCCGTCTCGCTTCATCAACATTCAACAGTTGTTGGAACTTTACTTTTATTTATAGCATCGCACTTGTTATTGAAACTTCACTTTAATTGTACTCATCGGTAGATTACGATTCGGACTTTGGACATCATTCGTTACCTAACCATCGTACGCAGCTTAGAGAAAATCCCTTCTGTCCTCTGGCAGTCTGCAATTCTGATCATGTTTCTTTTTTTTCGAATGCAATGCTATGACGTATGCTATGACGCAGTTGCGTTCTGAGATTTACCTCATCTCGCTACGTTCTCCATGTATTACACATCCGTATAATGTATCGTCCCTTCTCCATCTAGATAATCTACAATTATTCCCCCATATAGCGACATTTCTACAGAAGTCATTTGATTAAAACACAAATAATCCCTACAGTATCATCGTTGGGTAGGCCGTAAAGATATCCCCACTTAAAATAAAATAATATACATATATATATATATATGTGCGTGCAAGTGTGTGTTTTATCTATATAAGTACCATAGAGCATTAGCTTACTGCATCCAGGAATTATGCTCGAGTCGAATTTATGTGTTGAAATAACTCTGTTAAAATAGTAATTATTTTTCTAGTAAACGGAGTTATTAAGCACCTTGCGACTAATGATCGTTGTTTATGTTTCCATCTACAAATAGCCTTGTTTGTATTTTGCAGATAAAGTAAATGTAAAGATGAACTGACAATTCTTAACTTGGCTTATCTGCTACGCTGCCAGCAGATTCATTTCGTTCGGATTTATTTATAATATTATCAACGTCCTGTAAGCACGTATGACTGTAACAACAGTGGACCAAGACTGTCCCATTTTTAACTAGTGGACTAATCGGGAAGTCTATTTTTAACTTCAGCTTGTTTATAGTAATCGCTTGTTGTCGACATAATTATTTAAGTTCATCATGCTGTAAACGACGGCTCCAGCGGAATAGTCAAAAATCGATGTGACATCCGTTCATAAAACATTGCAATCAAACACAAGACTGCATGACCACACTAATGAAGAAGTTGTAATGATGTGAAGATGCCTTAAGACATCCGTCCGATCTAATTCGTAGTTAAGTAATAATTAAAAGATAATGGTTAATTAATAGCTTTTATGAATGTCGTATTCGTAATTAATATTTATTATTAGGATTAGTCTAATAAACTAGTCGATTCACCAGCGTACATAACGCGTAAAATCTTATCACAATTACTAATTACTTAACCTACAGGCTACGATTGTAGTATGTTAACTGCCTTCATACAAGGTAATATATTATTAAAAAAAATACAATAAAAAAAATACAGTATAAATGAGGGACCCTTCCCTGCATAGTTCATCATAATAATTTTAAATATCCACCTTCGAATATGTCGCTGCGAAGTAATAAATACCAATATTCTTTGTATTCAGTTTTAAAAAGCCAGAAAAAATACCCCATCAAACAAAAACTAGATTAGCTTCAATAGAGACGTATATATATATATATATATATATATATATATATATATATATATATATATATATATATATATATATATATATATATATATATATATATATGGCGACCACATTGTTAATCCGGCCGTCGAACGTTCGATCCCAGCTCGCGGCATAAAATTTTTTCATCGTCATTTAATTCTTATCATATAGAAGACAGAATAGCATGCCACTCTATAACATCGTATCGACGCGCATCTGCTTAGGGGGGGGTGAAAGGAAAAAAAACTACGATATGGTCTAGTCACAATGTCTGGCACAGATCAAAACGACGGATTCGTACACGCTGAATAATTTGACAATATTTTCGGATTGATTAATTCGATGTCGGACAATTTTTTATTTTACTTTTTTAAATGCACGCAATCTGTCTTCAGTATAGCGACAGTGTTGACGAATGTGGGAGTGTAATTTAATTGAAAGCTTCCCGATGGAAGTCAGTCCTCGTTAATGCGATGAATTAATTAATTACGTTAATCCGTTTTAGTCGTCCGAATGGAGTACCATTTACGACTAATATGCGAGCTAGATAATTACCATTATACTTATAACCGATCTGCGTATTTGCTTCAATCTCTTCTTTAAAAATCTTTCTGTATCTCTTCGTTGCGTACACATATACCAGAGGACTTGCCAACTATCGATCGTAACATGTTCGACTGAACTGTTTGAATTTTCGTTATATTAGATTTGCTCGCGATTCTTCAAAGTATCCGTAACATCGTGCGGATTTTAGGATTGTTTTCCAATGATAACATCGACTGTCTACCAATTAGCCGATTTGCGGAATATTATGTTTGTTTCCGTTTAGCGTGTATATGATTTCTCCGAGCTTCTGATCCACAAGCCGAAATACTTTACACTATATGGTTTTTTTTTTTTTAACGATTTATATCTAACTCGTTTAAGTGAGTTTGTAGCTGCGACGCTGATGCGAAGTCGTAATTCGAGGATGGCGTAGCGTTCGTTGTATCGGTGTTTACGGGGAAAATCGTACGTATCTCTTATTTGATACAACTCGGCTCCAAGCACTTTTACATAAAGGTTGCAAGGTTGCATGCTTGCACAACTACTAGAAATATCTAGAACAGCGTAGAAAATAGTTAGCTAATTATTTTATGGAGATGAAACGAAATAAGTAAATTTTAATTATATATTTTTCTTAGAATATATTATAAAAAGTAAAAAATTAAAAAAAAAGAAAATTGTTTTGAAATGCTTAGTTACAACGGCGGTTGGTGGTTGCTCGCTCGATACAACTCGAAAAAGGCATCGGAAAGTCTCGTATAGAGCGTTATATGGAGATTTTGCGCATTGTACAGTTTACATCTGTATTAGCGATGGTCGTTTTGCAACCAGAGTCTTTGAAGTATACACACTTGACGCGGCAGAATAGGTTTTTCCGTTATGTTGTTCATAACACTTAAGCGCGGTTGCGTGCGTATACTAGGGACTAACAAACGAACGAGTCTAAAACTTATATTTTTCATCTTTTCCGGAGATTACTTTTTTCCTCTTCGAGAATTTCCATCTGCGTTTCTTTCTTTTACTACCGTGTATGTTCATATTATTACTGACCTAATATAGGTAGAATAATTTCTTTGCCGAAGCTTTATTGATTTATACCGGCAACTGTTCGTTTCATTTTCAGAGCATTTGTGTGAAAAAATAACAATACTTAACTATTTATACACGTATAGAGTTTATCGAATTGTGTTTCGTTATAGTATTTAAATAATTTTTCTATAATTGTATAAATTCTGTACTTATTCATGCGGAAGTAAATTTTTAATATATTTCGGTTTAATGTAATACCATTTTTTATCTCGGGATTGATAATCTCTGGCTTTGTAATTTTTAGTTTTTCTAATTACGATCTGAGATGGTTACTTTTATTACACTTTGTTAACTTTGACATTATTGATGTTACATTGCGATGTTTTGTGAAATGAAAGAAAAAAGTTCTGTCTGTGTGTGTGTGTATTTAGGTGAGGGGAGGTGTGAGCGCTAGATTTGTTAACCAGGAACCACCACTGGGTCCAAGTATACCGCCTGGCCGAACATTCTTAAATGTAATTTCGCACATTACTCGCTAATCCGATTGTTTTCCGATCACGTATGTGAAAATTAGTTCTAAAGTTTTTTTTTTTTTTTTTTAATTGCTAATTTACAACTAGCTCTGTAGGCTATTAAGTAAATGTAATATCTCAGTAGTATCGTGGCTTGTTAAAGAATCTTGTTCAGTGACAGCATCTCGTACAATATGTATACGGAATGTATACTTTATACCAGATCCATAAATTTTGTTCTCTTTAATCTGCGAATGTCTGCAGAGTTATCTAACAGTGCAACTGCCATATTATTTAGACTCCAGTCTTGCGGCATGATTTTTAGCTGTTTGCACGATTTCATCCGTTACGTAATTTATCTTTAGATCTGTGTGCAGAGTTTTGATTGGTCACATACCATGGCGCATTTGTAATGATTCTTAGAAATCTATTTTGTAATGTTTGTATAATTGCTATGTTACTCTTTTTCGAGCAGCCCCGTAGTTGACATCCGTATTTCCCCAGACAGGTTTGACGACCTGGTTGTAGAGCAATAGCTTATTTTCAACTGCTAGTTCTGACTTTAAAAGCCAGTACGTCTGATTAATTTTAATGCGTATTTCAGTACGCTTCGTTACGATATGTTTCTTCCACGTTAACCGTTTATCCCCAACTATATTCCCAAATACTTGACTTCGTCTTTTAATGGGATAATATTTCCATTCATCGTTACATTACTATCGTTTAATCTCCGATTAGTAAAAGTTGTGTGTACCGATTTGTTTTCATTTACTTCGATACGCCATGTCATAAACCAGTCCGATAATTTGTCAATCGCTAGTTGTAGAAGCGTATTTGCCTTTATCGGGCACTCGTCTGAACACAAAATAGCCGTGTCATCTGCAAAAGTAGCAATTTCAACATCAGGCAGAGTAGGAGCATCAGCCGTGTATATGAGGTACCTCATAGTCTTCCTGAAGTGAATTTACCCGTTTTTGTTCTACCTACATCGAGAAAAAATACCCGCTATAAAAACGGAAGAATCGAAAATTGCGTGAAATTTTTAAAATGCTAAGGATATTAAAAAAATTTATGTATATATATATATATATACATATATATATATATATATATATATATACATATATATATATATATATATATATGCATTTGCATATGCATGCCGGTATCATCCTGAAAGGTACGTGCTTAAATTAAAACCTATCCAGCGATGTGTATTATTTATGAGTTCCTTTATCTTAAACCACACTCGCCAAATATGCCTGCCTGTATATATAACTGAGCTACATCTAAGTTATTGAATAATAATTTTAATAGTCGGCTGTCCTCATTTGTCTCTCTGGTCCTTTTTGCCTCTTTTCGCCGGAAAATTACATTCCAGCAAATGTTCCGTTCGGTGCGGAATTTCTATTAATTTAAAAAAGGATCGTGGTGCTTGTGTGCTGTACAATTTACAACTACTTTTACCTTTACTAATATAAAAGTTCGAAGGATATTTTATATATATATATATATATATATATATATATATATATATATATATATAATATTATTAATTTAATAAAGGGGTGTTTTGTAGTCATTTGTCTTTCAAGAATCCGCCGGTTAATAACATTAGTCGGCTGACAGAAGCTAAAAGACGGGCGCATTATTATTGTCGTCATTATGATGGTTATTTTAATTAAGTATATTTAGGTCAGTTGGTATAATATTCTTAATAGCAGTACATTCGCAAAGGTCGCTTTCCTGTTAACTTTTCCGTTTAGGTCGTTACTTCATATTTCCTTTTCATATTCGTCAACCGACTTTTGTTCTCGTTCGATTCTTAATTGAATACGTTTACTATAACGGATAAGGTACGTAATGTGTAATTCTGAATGAAATAAAAGAAAATATACTATACAATTTTTGAAAATGAAATTACTTTTAATTATAAAAGGGAAATAATTTATAAAACGACTTCGAATAGAACTAATTATTCGTTTTATAATATCCGAATAATGATGAAACAAACTTCGCCGTAAATAAGAAACACGAAAAATATTTAATTAAAACGTAATAATAATAATCGAATCGAATCGAATCAAATTAAATAAAATTTATTTGAAATATTACATAGAATGCTACAATATTAGCTATTTATTTATTTATTTGAAACATTTAACTAAGGGTTCTAGCTAAGCTTGATACCCATTAGCGAGTTCCTCTTTATTGTCTCCGCAAGTTTGGAAGGAGGGGTGGTCATACCATGTCAGCCGCGCGTTGTCACGTTTTTACGCGAGATTGCTCATTTCGCTTTATGGAATAATTTCCCCGAGAAAATGACGGGAGAGGAGGCGAAAATATAAAATTACCATTTAGTAGACGACTGAACAATTTTTAATGCGTTTTATATTTCTAGAATCGAAACGTTTAATGTCAATCGAATATCCCTGGTTATGAAAATGTCAATTAAAAGTTTATATAACGTATAGAGGAGGACATCGTCGTTGAAACGGTGAAACGTGTAATTAATATTAATCCATCGTCATCATTAAGTACCGTCTCCGTATCGGAGGTAGGCGACTACTTACCTATAAATATTTTGTCGTACAGTGTAAGTAGTGTACAAGGCAGTTATAATATGGCGCTGATGTAGATAGACACACACATACACACCTAGGAAAATTGACTGTAATCGCTTTGTTCTCACCACATTATAAATGCAGCTTCGCGTGTTTTTGTACTGTACTACATTATTACCAGCGCGCATATGGTGTTGTGCGTGGTGATTTGCCATTGACTTTCACGCGATAATATTACGATTATTTATATATATATATATATATATTTTAAATTTTCTAATTATGATATTTTTGCGTCATCGAGATCGTATTCGAACTCGGTACCTTCCGTATAGAAATCTGTTTTCTTAGCCCACTCGGCTATTTCGACGATATAACGCCAATTTCTCTCGGACGGTCACCCATCCAAGTACTAACTTGGCCCGACTTTGCTTAATTTCGGTGGTCTGACGAGAATCGGTGCATTCGACGTGGTACGATCGTATTAATCCGACGAACAAACCTAAAACT
This sequence comes from Coronaproctus castanopsis, assembly GCA_032883995.1. Lineage (NCBI taxonomy): Eukaryota > Metazoa > Arthropoda > Insecta > Hemiptera > Monophlebidae > Coronaproctus > Coronaproctus castanopsis. The sequence continues at coordinate 17,872,102 of CM065054.1, forward strand.
ATCTTTTTCAGCCGTAGGCATCCAACAGCACCTAACAGAATTTTCGTAGCGATAAAAACCTATTAATTGGACTAACGGAATACGCTATTTTTATATGACTTTCTCTCCCGATTGCCGCCTAAATTTTCTCGACACTTATCTCGTATTCATATTAAAGTGAATAAGCAATTTCCGCCATCTATCGTTAACCGAAAATCCTTCCAGAACTCTCACGATAAAATGATTCCTTATAAAACTCTTATACGTCCACGATAATAACTTACGCGTACCCGGTATGGTCTTCTATTTCAAATTCAGCATATAAACAACTCCAATACAAAACAGATGTCTCCTCGATGCACATTGAATAAGTCAAAATACGAAAGAATCGCATTTATGCATGAAATTACCCTATCTTAAGGATTATATATTAAATAAATTATTTACAGGGTGTCCATCTTACACTAATCCACACATTTAGGCCTGTTGGAGATTACGATTCCGGGCGACTAATAGCTATGTATGCGAAGTATAATTAAATTACTTTTAAAATATACCGATTTTAGAGGTTTTAGTGGAATTATCTTGTTAATTTTTATTATATATTTTAATTGTAAAATAACGATGATAAATATATTACTATAACAATTCACAGTGATACGATATTTTTACCGGTACACAATTATCATTATCAGTATTATTGTGTGTACATTTTACTCTGCAAATATAACATTGTTTTATTGTTATATATATATATATATATATATATATATATATATATATATATATATATATATATAATACACATGAACTGCAATTCTCAAAAGAAAAAAAATATATATTTAATTGAATCACTGACGAAAGAGTATAACTACTCATGTTAATACTAAACTCATCTTTGAAAAGAAAGAGAAAGAAAAACGTATATTTCCACATTATTAAACATTATAAAAGAAAAACAATAATTATGACACTGCGTACCGTTTAAAATAAACTTATAAATATAACAGGAAAAACTTAATTTTTAACAACGAATGTTTAACATTTATACAAAATGCAGGAAAAATAAAACATAATAAACCTGCGATAAAAAAACTATACAAAGCCGACCGTCAAAAATAACGATAAATCAAAACGTATTTAATATTTAAAATGAATATTTATTTGACAAGCTATAGTAAATTATGCTCGAGTCTGCGATGCTCATATACTTTTAGTATATTTTGTTCTTAACTGCTTGGAATCGTAATTTCCAATCACCGTAATTGGGTCATTATCATGCGTAGTAACACATTGTTTGAAAAAGGTAGTAGACATTTTCAATACATGATCTTTTAGTTTCAATTGCTCGTGCAATTATATTACTATATATGGGAGTATTGAATATACATCTAATGTATTCTGAACCAACTGAAGTCTCTTGTAGCTAGCGTTGCTAATCGAACTCCACACTGTACAGGCATACGTTAATATCGGTCTAATGAGCGATTTATATATTATTAATTTATTATCGACATTTAGGGAAGATTTGCGCTTAAACAAGGGATAAATGGTACAAATTGCTCGATGTGTTTTAATTGACGCGTAATCTAAATGCTTGTTAAAAGTCAACCTTTTATCTAAAATAACTCCTAAATACTTTATTTCGTCCGACCATTCTACACTTACATCGTTAATCGTTAGGGTAGTAGGTAGAAGTGGCCTCCTACGAGTAAACAGTATTGCCCGAGTTTTGACAGGGTTAATGGCTATCCGCCATTTAACAAAATAACGAATTAGCCTATCTACTTCGAACTGTAATTTATTCTTTACTGCCCCTGGAATGTAAGAACTAGAAAATAATGTTGTGTCATTACAAGGCTACATCTGTGTTATTTGTTATAGGAATATCGTATAAGTAAAAGGTGAATAGAAATGGACCGAGTTCACTACCTTCAGGTACTCCTACAATGTTCTGCGAGAGGATAATACACCATTTATAAACACATAGAATGATCTATTACTTAAATATCTTAAAATAAGCATAATTAGATATTTCGGAAATTTGCATTTAATCATTTTATATATTATACCATTGTGCCAAGTAGTATCAAATGCTTTGGCCACCACGTCGAATAAAACCATCCCCCGTATGTTTATTACAGTTAAAGTTGTGAGTAATTCTGCTATTCTAGCGATTTGATGAGTTGTAGAATGGCCAGGACGAAAACCGAACTGTACTTTTGGTAATAAATTATTTTCGTCCGAGAAAGCGCGTAATCTTTTTAGCATGATTTTTTCAGCAATCTTACTGAGATTACTCAACAAGCTTATAGGTCGAATGTTATCTGACGATGAACAATCTTTTCCAAGTTTCGGAAGAGTTATGATTTTTGCTACTTTCCCGTTAGAAGGAAAATACTCTCGTTTAAACATACTATTGATAATATTACTGAGTTGTACAATCGCCTTGAAGGGTAGTTTTTTTTATGATAATCGAGAAAATGTTATCATCTCCGATAGAGTGCTTGTTTTTGAACGATTGAATATGTTGGAATAACTAAGGCTAATAATGATAAGAAGATATGTACCTACACTTTATTGGTGGGCGTGGTCAACACAATAATCGTATGAGGTGTAAATACTAATTGTTGATCTATAGGATAGAAATATAACCATCTCGTTTATAACGCGTAATTCAATATAAAAAAATTATTTCTCGTTAATAGTTTATTATTCGAAATTTCTATCATTAATTAATTTTTATAATTTTCCTAAGTGTAAGTTACTTTTCTGTGCAATAAGTTACATTACCGAGTATTGTTACCAAAGTAATACACAGCGCAGTGTATGTGTCATTTGTAACTGTAGCCGTATTGACGTTTATTTCCGGCATATCGTACGTGTAATAAATGAGGTACATCAACAGTTTCGATAGGCTGCCTCGCGGTAATCCGGTGGATATTTTTACGTTTTGTAGATAAACAAGTGTTTAATTCAAAAAGTGAAATCTTTCTCGAATATGATTTTAACAGTGAACAATAATTAGCTAGTAAAATTTTATTAAATTTGTGGATTAGACCAGTATTCCACTCAGTATCTAGCGCTTTCCCTACATCCAGAAACACGAGAAGAAAATCTGTTCGGAAAATTCCAAAATTCGTTTCGGGGAAAAAAAAAAGGAAAGATGCTCCTCCGATATTTGTCAAAACTGAATATTTCTGGTTATAACTTAGAACTGCTCGATTTGGTTTTTAATTGTATGCTGTTCTTATCTAAATTTATTTTCTGAAAAACATGATTTTACACAAAAAAAAAAAAAACAGAAGTCGTCAGCAAAGCTGAATATGATGTTATAAAAGGGGGGTTTTTAAGAAAATATTTTGATCAAGTGCCACGTTTTAAAAACGAATTTTTGAAAAATTTGTATTTTCTGAAAAAATAAATGTAAAATACTTCAATACAAATATGCCCGTTATTAATTCATACATTTCTGACAACTACCTCGAATTGGATGTATAATATAAATCATTCCATAAACAAGTGTATGCGTGTGTTTGTGTTTATATACTGCACAACCAACGCATACCTTTCTTAATTTTTATTGCCTTTGGAGCAGGTGTAGAAGATTAGTCCTTGGGGAATATATGACCAGTATTTATTCTTAAACATTTAAAATATGAAATAAATTTTTCAAAGTTTCGCAGAAAGAATTCCTCTTGCAATCTGCAGGCTGCTATTTTTTTAATTACATAAATTTCATTGCTATTTATTAAATTTTAGTATATTGTTCATTTAGTATTTCTATATTTTTAAACGTCTTTCTGAATCTATAAAGCCTTTCATATCTTATATTCATCTCTCTCTCTCTCTCTCTATATATATATATATATATATATATATATATATATATATTGGGGATATGTATGACTTATTAATTTGTTTTATCTCTTCCAATGATCGTACTTTGACTTTTCAGGACAGTCGAATGCTTTGAGAAATCTACAAAAGCCCTTGATAGTATATTATGTTTTTTTTGTGTGTGTGTATCATGTATGTATCTTTTCCTAAATCATATTTAATAGTATCATTATTTATAGGATAATTTGTAAAGTATATATTTTTCATATTTGACATCGTTTTACGTATTACCGATCAAAACTCCCAGATAATTTTTTTTTAACGTGATGGAGAATTCGACTTGGATAGCAGACCGAAAGGCCTGGTTATATGAGACTTCTACTCACTAAAAACCACCACGGTGCTCATCTGTATCAGTCTGTACCGACGGGACTGCTTTCAGCATTACTTCAGTGGTATAGACCTAGTCAAGGCAGCACTGATTGTCTGCCATGTGACTTCAGTTAAGAAGAAAGGAATAAATATAAACATCACATGAAAACTAAATTCGTGATAATCTCGGGGAAAACCTAATCTAAACGAAAAATTATACTTGGATGTGAAAGAAATTGAAAGACGGTAAAATATAAATATGTGGGCGTTTCAGTGGCATAAAGATTCTGATATAGAAATACGAATTCGTATTGATTTAGTTAGAAGTACGTTTATGGAATTAAAAAACACCCTTTGCGACAGAAAGTTAAGCTTACAAATCAAAAACGAGATACCGAATATTACCGATATGGATGTGAAACGGAGACTATCAAGGATAAAGATACGGATATGATCATTCGAAATGTGGTGCTACCCCGAAGAATGTATAAAATACCTTGGACTAAAACTATCAAAAATGAGGAAGTTTTAATGACAAAATGTTTTAACGACAACAGTAAAAAACGGAAGATAAGTTTTTTTGGGAGCATTTTATAAGAGTAGAAGAGTACGAGCTAATAGCATCGGGTACAACTGAAGGAAATACAAAAAAGGAAAAGGTGTACATCGTGTCAACATCCAAGATAATGAACCGGAATTAATAAGACGGAAGAATTAGTCAAGATTGCAAGAAATAAAAGCCGGCTACAGCAGATTATCCATTCGATGCAAGATGATGGTTTGGGTTGTAGGAGATACAGGTTTACTCTGTAAACTGAAACAAAAATGGCCTCACCCATATTACTGACTATTCAAGTCGTATCTAACTGACAGAGGCTTTCAAGTTGTCGTAAATGATGCACATTCGCAAATTTATCCAAACAGGTGTACCGCAAGGTAGCGTGCTTGGCCCGATCTTATATAGCATCTATACTTCTTGAAGAAGAAAGAAATTTATTTATTGACATAAATTCATTAAAAGTACAAAAGTACAAAATAATAAGAATTACGCGTACCGGAATTATAATATCCTTACCGCTAATAAACAAAATTCTTTATACGTAATACATCTTATAGTATATTTACTAAATTACAGATATAAATATATAAAACGCGGGAAAAAATTTGAAAAAAAGCCCACTCCATAAAACGGTTTGTATCACATTAAGCATACAAAAAGGAATATTATTCGATATAATAACAATTATAAAGGTATATAATATAATACACATATATTTACCTATATATATATATATACATACATACACACATGTATATACACGGATACATTAAATATTAATCATTTACAGTAAATTATGTTTAAGGCGTCTATGCTTATACTTTGTGTACATAAACTGTAGCTGCCTGGAATCGTAATTTCCGATCATTGAGATGTACTGATTTTCATGCAATACACAATTATCGCAGAACTTACGAGTTATAGTAAGAATATAATCCCGAATAAAGGGTATGATTTCCCAGTTAACGTCAATACAACAACGGCCATGTTCGCTGACGATACATCCACATTGTCGACAACTAGTGATCTTGCAATGGCAACTAAACATCTTCAGCAACACTTAACTGACTTAGACAAGTGGTTTGAAATGTGGAAGATCGAAGTAAACGAATTAAAGTCAGCATGTGTATTATTCACATTAAATAAAGGAAAGGATGTATACATATTCATCTTGACGGACAAATGATTCCTCCCAGACGCAAGATTAAATACCTTGGACTACATTTAGATCAAAGATTAATTTGGAGGAATCGCATTACTGCTAAAAGAAAACAGCTTAATATCAAATATCGAGAAATGCTGATGAATAAACGTTCTACATTATCAGTAGAAAATAAAAGGCTGTTATATAATGTAGTCTTAAAACTGATTTGGACTTATGACATCCAGATCTATGGTACAACCAGCAATTCTAAAGATCATTGAACGATTCCAGGCGAAGGTGTTACGAAGTATAGTGTGTGTTGTCAGAAATGACGATTTGTATAGCGAATTACAAATTCCTACGGTAAAGGAAAACCGTCAGTTAGACAGAATTACAAGCAACGACTTGACCAACGCGCTAATTCACTAGCTGTCAATCTAATAAATAATGGTATGCGGTTAAGACGTTTGAAGAGGTTCTGCCAAACTGAACTGCACTACAGATCCTGACTGTGTATCTATATAGTTATAGTAGGTGTTCGCGTCGCATGAAGCATATATACGCTATATTTTGCTATTTTTTTGTCACGTATACTATAAAGCTTCAATATTGTTACGAATCCGCTAGATAAATTTGTCGTTCTTCACACACGCTCAGCTCTTCTAGTGTTTTTATCATCAAATTGGACACTTCGGAGTAAGAATTTGAAGCGATTTTTCCCGAAATTTGCACGCGGAAATAACGTCATCGTTATTTCCAACATAGAAACTATAATCATTCCACTCCTTCTACCTTCGTGATGTCTATTGCGACACATTCGAGTAACCGCTGTGAATATCTTGGATGTTGCTGTTTTTTTTTTTTTTTTAAATTACAAAATCAACGCCCTAAAGAGATACAGCGTATAAAAACATCTTGCGACTTGGTTGACTAGGGCTAATTTTTACTTGGATAAATGTTCATCGTACCACACCCCGGTATCGGACGCCGGTTAAAATACCTATATCGTCAGATGTAAAAATTTTTATTGTTTTCCTTTCAAACGTACAAACGTCTCGGTTACATTCGGAATTTCTAGTCGAACGGTTGTAAAAATAATGAACATGGCGATCGAAGTAAAAATTAAAATCAAAAAAATCAAACTCAGACAATATTCACATATCTACTGTGACTAATAAATGAACAATAACTGTTACATAAGCGACCGCGTTTGGGCGTCGCGATGATATAGTGTAAACTTTAAAACCAGTTCTCTCCATCCTAATCGACCGGGTGAATACATGTTTGTCCTCCGATTATTCTAGCCCTATCAATTCGAGATTAGAGAGACAGTTACATTCGGTTTTTTAAAGAAAGAAAACTAAAGCCCGACCGCTTAAGAATTAACTCTCTTCTACGTTATTGAATGTTGTAGATATTATATTATTATTATTATTATTTATATATATATATATATATATATATATATATATATATATATATATATATATATATATGTATGTTGTATGTGAAAGAATATTTACATTTGTTAAAATTGGATTTGAGGTTTCAATATTTAAATTATTCGTTTCATTAAGTAATTGTATAACTTGTTCCGTTTTTGTAATTGAATACTGTAGGTTATTTTATATATATATATATATATATATATATATATATATAATATGCGTTTGTGTCAGTATTTTGATAAAGGTTTTTATGAAAGTGAAAGTTTCATTAGGCCTGGTTGTTTTTGAAAATTTGTCTGGCTTAGTTAAATTAATTTTGCTCAATTTTTAAAAATTACTCGGTTTCTTTGTTTATCGTTTGACTACCACTACTATACTAATTACTATTATTACTAACTACTACTCTTTACACTACTACTACTACTATTACCGCTATCACTACTACTATTATCTGAAAAGAACAAATATACTACTTGTACTACTACTATTGTGTGGTAAACTTTAAAAGATCGGTCTGCGTCGAGAATTTATAAATATGTCGTCATCGTTTACGCGCAGGTGTGATTACCGGTTAGGTAGTCTCAGAAATTCACCTCCTCTCTGCCCCACGTTACCTTTCCTGTTAATATGATGATGATGTTTATTATTATTACTACCACTGTGGTCGTGACCATTCCTTGGGCACCTTTTTTTTTTTTTCATATAAATTCTTACCTATTCCTTATTGGGTTTTATTTTTATTTGTGTATTTTATTTTTTTTTTTACTCTCTTATTACGTATGAAGTAATTTATATAGCGGTGGTTGGGGGGGCGCACGGTATTCTCGATTAGTTGCGTGTTAAAAGCCGAAGACACATCCCGGACTAGACCGCTTTTGGATGGTGCTTGCTGGGTGTCTTATTTTATTTTTTTTTTTTTTTTTTTTTTTTTAAATATGTTTTGATGACTGATCGGTGGTGTAAAAATGTTTCCGTTGCGTTCTATATAATGCACAGTGGATTTGTAGGGCAGGGCTATTTTTATTAATAACGACCGTAATAATAATAATAATAATAATAATTGTAATAGTGTTTTTTTTATTATTATTATTTAATAGGATAGCTTGTGGAGTATTATTTGTAGGTTAGTTCGTTATTTCATTATCACGGTGTTTTAGAGTTGGTTCCATCGTCATCTTCAAGGACAAATGGGAAAGTGTTTCCTCTTGTTGCGTTTCGTCTTTATGAACGGGTTGCGTTCGCTGCGCCATAGTTGTATCACTCTCGTACTCGCACTGCCGGTTGGCTTTGCGCTTCGTAATAATTTAGTGTTGGAAATAAAACTGGTGGTAGCGGCTTGTAGTTAAAACTGCGCGTCTTTTTCGTTAGAGTTACGAAATAATTTTGTGGAATGTTTCCCCTCCGCCTGTACGATACATATTGTGTTCTAAAACTTGACCACCATTACGCGTTAGTCATTTTTTAATAGTACGGATAAATGGCTCTAATCTAGTTAATATATTGCGGGCGGCGAAAAATGATGAATGCTCTACAGAATGAGCTAATAATCTCGATTTTTATTGTTAGACGGGGTTTACACCTAAAATAAATACGAGTGTGCGGGGTGATTTCGATCTCAGTTTTGTCGCTGTACACATTTTATGTATGAATTTATCTTCTAAATTTCTGAGGAAAAATGTCATTTCGCAAAATCATAAATCTCGACTAGTGACCATATTATTGATGGTCATTGATGTATTCCGACTGAGAAGTGAAAAATTAAAAAAAAAAAAAGAAGAAGAAAATAAGTTGACTCGTTAAGTATTCGGTTCGTTGGCGTTCAAAACAGGGACGTCTTCGTGCAGAGGCCTAAGAGCCCTGAAGGGCTCCGAGCACAGAAAGGAGACAGGTTTGAGTGATAAAAAATAATAAAGCTAACGAATTAAAACTTTTATACAAAATACAGAGGTTGTGCAAGTAATTACAAAATAATATAAACTAGTATGAAAAATGGTAGAAATTAATTATAAAATAATATCAAACTGATTTGATCCTCTTTTAATAATTTTTTTCTCGCCACTTTTATTTTACAACTTGTTTCCTGGCTTTTTTCTTTCGCGAAATTAATTGTTATTAATTAATTAATTTATTAATTAATTAATTTATTTATTTACGTGTCATGCGCAGCAACTAAGGCTAGAGACACGGAAATGGGATTAAAAAGTTGTAAATGGGGTGGGGCAAAAATTATATACATTAAAATAATTTCAATAAATCGTAATGCTTCAAAAGAACTGTTGATCATCGCGCAGCAGATCGCTTAAATTCGATGGTATTCCACAATGTCCCCGATAACGACACATTTAATCAGTAGGTGTTCGATCGATAATTGACAACTGCATAAGGGGAACACTGCGATTCTTGTTCGTTGTTTAGCAGATACGAGTGTGTAAGATATGCCCAAGTCGCAGTCTGCACAACGTTATTTTTCGGTTCCTGCTTACAACATATGAAGAACGACGAGGCTTCGTTGACGGTTTTATACGACGTAATTTGTTTCCTGTAGTCAGATTCTGCCAATCGTTATTCCACACGTTATTGAAATGGCGATTGAGCTGATGTTTAAAATCAATAAACCGCATCGTTGCATTAGATGGCGTCAATTATTTAGCGGATGTATTGATCGTTCTTTCGGAGCCCTGTACATTTCACTTCATTGTGTAAGACCATGACGGTACAGCAGAAATCGAGCTTCTTATCAATGTTGGTATTTCGATATTTAATTGTTGCGAAATGGACATCATGTAGTGGCTCGATGACTCGTCGTCCTCTCCGAACGTCTTATTTGTACATTTTAGGTTGGCAAAAGCTAAGATGGTTATATAATTCCGGCCGTAAATCTAATGGCCACTCCACTGCATCGCATAATAAGCTCGGTATCGGTGGGGCATCAAAGTGGGAGGATCAAACATGTTGATGTTCCGGGTTTTGAAATAACAATCGAGCGGGAAATAATGAAATAGAACTTGAAGAATCGGTAAAACAGCTAGCAAAAAAAAGTATAATATGTTAATAAATGAAGAAAAAACGATACTTATGAAATGTGCTAAACAGCAAGATATAATAGATGTAAAAATTAATGCAAAAATATTGAAACAGTAAATTGGTATAGATAATTCGGTAGCATAATCACTTAAGATGGAAAAAGTGACAAAGCCATATCGACTAGAGTTAGTCTAGCAAAAATGGCATTCGATAAAAAGAGATCTTTACTAACGTCGAGAAATGTAAAGAAAAAACCTAGGATTTGTTAAATCATACGTACGAAGCATAATGATATATGGATAACCGCCAAATGTATATAAAAAAACAAAAACAAAATTAAGGCCCTCGAAACTCGGTGTTGGCGTAGATTACAGAAAATTAGAAAAAGCGACAAATGAAAAAGTTTTATAACATAAACGAGGAGCTTAATTCATAAGTTAAAAAAGCAGAAGAATTAAACAGTTATGCCTTCTTATATCGACACAATCCAACGTACAACTATTTGAAGGGAAAATGGAAGGAAAACGATACAAGAAGAAAGTCAAGGAATAAATATATAGATCAAATAATAGAAGACACGGGAGCAACGAGTTATGCAAAGCTTAAAAAGAACGATAGAAAAACGACAATTTTAATTGAACTCACTAGGATCATGAGAGTCATAAAGGTTATCCACCAATATACGGTTTGACGAGAAGACGATACAAATCTAAACTTCTTCACTCCTTGTTTCTTTAAAATGTAACGTTTGAATTGCTAATATTCAGAGGCTAAACATTCTTTAGATAAATCCTTATGATAAATATTGGAAATGATGTCGCGGTTTTCTTGAATTTCGATGTCACTCATTTTACGAATGTTAGTAAAAAATGCAAATTTTTATTTATTTCGCAGTAAGCTGCTTTGCGCTTTAGAATTTTGCACTAGCAGTTGATACGACCAAAATTAGGGATTTTTTTTTTTTCAAAAATTACATTTCGAGAAAAACGAAAATGACCAGCGTTGAATGTACTGTAATTTTTCGAGAAAATCAAAATTTTGAAAAACTAGATCTTCCTGTAAATTTCGATTCATCAGTCATCCGGGTAATCTGTGTCACTCTTGTTTTGTCCTTTAATTCTACCTCTAACTGAAATAAACCTGATCGAATCTAACTCTTAATCTAGCCGGGTAATGTACTATTCTCGTTTTTTCCTTTAATCATACTTCTAACTAGTCGAAATAAACCTAACCGAATGTGATCTCACCCGATCAACCGAGAATATCGGAAGTTGACCGCTACACTACCACTACAGTGACGAAATTTCGCTCTATTTCACGTTTGTAAACATAATTATGAGTGAAAATTTTCAAACGGTGTTATCCATTTTAAGTCAGTCGCGAATTTCCGCCCATCCGTAAGTATAAGTATATTTTTTACCCCTTCAAAATTAATTTTTTAATAATTTTCATAAAATAAAACAAATTGTCTATAAAGTAATTTACTACCATTAATTTTTACGTTGTTCATGATACTTGTGGTCGTTGTGCAACCATGCAACCATGTAACCTTTATATATGAGCCGCTGCTGACATATTATCTAGTTGTGAAGTAAATCACATAATTGTACAGATTTTAGAACTCCATCGATAACTTGAATATATTTGAATACAACACGAGTATATATATATATATATATATATATATATATATATATATATATATATATATATATATATACATATGTAATCGGTGTTTTACAAAATCAATAATTTATTCCAGTAAATATATAACTAAGAATACCCGTTTTCGAAATCAGACTAATTTAATCGATTCTAGCAAAACTACTATACATCCGACCTACTTTTCAACAGTTCTAACCTAACCTACTAATGTCGATATTTTTAGCATTTCAGGCACACGTGAAATTTTGACAGATAACTATAAAAGTTATAGACAGTTTTTATGATATTATGCTCCTTTTTAGATAACTGTAGATGATGTTGATGGTTTATATATATATAAATAATAATTAGAATTAGAATTGGAGACATTTCACGGTCAACCAGAAAATATATAATTTTGTTACTATTAAAATTTCATGTACCATGTGGTGGACATGGTGACTGAAAGGGTTAAGTTACTTAGATCAAATTATAATTATTTACAAAATAACACACATGCAATAGAATATTTCGGTTGAAATATGATTACTTAATTTCAATCGAAACAAAAGAACGTACTAACAAATATTAATCGAAATGCGATATATATATAAATAAAATATGCGTGTTAAGGAAATCGAAGATAATGCGTTCGGACTAAAGAATATCGAATATTAAACTTCAGTACAAAATAACCCCGGGATGAATTTTATTTTATCATGTTGAGAAAGAGTCGTTTAAAAATTACTCAATACATCCTGATCCTGTCAGTATATGGTACAATGAATCGATTAACATGGACGGTCTATTACATATTCCGATGACGTCAATAGATAATTTTAAAAATACGCAAATACCGGTGACGAGTTATTGTGACATCGCAACTGACTAAATTTTTTTGTAACCTCTACACGATTAGTATAAAATTTCTCTTTATACGTCTAACAACGGGGAAAATTCGGACATTATTATTAATATTAATATTAATAGCGGCATTGTTAACCGATATTAATAGATACGGTTGTTCTAAAATACACGTTTGTGTTATATTTTTCAATTATTAACCGATATCAAAACACAGTATTAAGCGCTATAGTGGAAACATCTTCGGTACGTCTGAAACCGTACGCTCCACCGAGATCTAAATATAAAGTACATAAAGGATGTGAAATATACGTAGCGATTCAGAAGCGTGTATGGAGACTATAACACCGTACAAACCCACTGCTAAACAGTTTATTGAAAAAGATTGAAAAGATACCTTGCTAATGGGCATGTTCTCAAAAGACCAAGTTCTCAAGAGACAACGTCAAGTTGATGACTCAAATTTGCTTCAGTACCTGGATAAGAAGGAGATTTTTTTTGTAAATATTAACTGAAAAATGTTACGAAAAGTAACGTTTCCAACGTATATTTCAGAATAATGACACGTTCGTAACGCGTGAAAACTTAGTGAAATGAATCGAAATATTGTTTGTATCCTTCTCTCATTCCTGTTTAGTTATTTTGTGTGTATATATATATATATATATATATATATATATATATATATATATATATATATATGTACATATACGAAATATATAAATAAATATATAATATGTATCTGTCGCGGTGCCATAGTTGCGCTAGAGTGCTCGACTGTCAACTCGACGGTTGAGGGTTCGAAACCAACGGGCCATAGAAAGTTTTTCATCGTTATATAATTATTAATTATCACGGGGATGACAGTGGTACGCCACTATTTATAACATCATATGCGCGCGCATCTAGGTCGCATATAAATAGTGCCTTGAATTCTAGCTCATTTTGTACGTAAAAATAAACGTACAATAGGTAGTCACGACGATCGGCAACGAACGATACGACGATGATATATTTATGTACATTATACATACATACATACATATATATATATATATATATATATATATATATATATATATATATATATATATATATATATATATATATATATATAATGTTTCAAAACAGGATATACGGTAAAATTGAAAAGACAAAGCTGTAGTCACCTACAGAGCCACTCGTGGCTTACTGTGATAAAGAAGGAATTAAAAATACCGATTACTTGGGTTGCATAAATAATCAACAGGACACGCCGAGTGAGATAAAAATTCGAATTGGAAAAGCTAGAAGCGCGTATTTCCTATAAAACTAAAACAAATAACGTTTAGTAGAAATGTAAAATTACATTTGTAAATAAGATTAATAAAATGCTACGTATTGTAAAACTCGGGATGACTTTAAAATGTGGTTTTTGCCGTAGAATACTTCGCATAAAGCCGACGGATAAAGTGGATAACACGATGTGTCGTGCAATGCGACATTCAGAACGATACGATCTGCTTTGAGGTGTGTTAATTCGGATGAAAATTAAATATTACGGAAAAGAAAACAATAGCAAACCCCGGTTCCAGAATCTGTCAGTTGGGTACAATTTACCCTAGTAGAGTGATCAGTTTGTTCGGTTTAGACCGACGTAAGACTCGTCAGTATGTTAGTCAAGTACGACAATGGACACGGCACTCATATATATATGTATATATATATATATATATATATATATATATATATATATATATATATGCAACTATTTATTGCGCGATGATGATTGGTATTGTTATCATCAGTATGTTGTTATTGTTTTTAAAGTCGCTGTTTAATTTTTTGCTTCCGATTAGCCGAGTTTGTTTTGTTTAATAATAACTACGCCTTGTGTGTATACGGCTTGGACAAAAGCTCCGCTATTTATTCCGAGGAGAAATCACGTACGATTTAACGATAACAAACCAAAGTCAATGTCCGATAAAAGGTTAATGGACTTCAAGTTTTGATTATGTAGTCTAAACAATGCGATGCGAAACACGTTTTTCAATACGTTGGAGATATAGTATAATTTTTTTTAGGATACCACGGTGACCATTGAGCAAGAGTATCGTCGAGAAATTAAGGATATGTATAACACGTTGTGTACGTATTTATATTGTAAAGGTTGGGATTAGATACTAAACCTTCTCGCGTAAGGGATAAAGTTTCTTATTGTTCACCTTGTTTATATTGAATAATGTGTATATATATATATATATATATATATATATATATATATATATATATATATATATATATATATATATATAATATGTACACACGTTAAAACGCTCGATCGGCAGTTTACAATTCGGAGTGCTTTGTTTTTATTTTTATTTATTTTTTTTTGTTATTTTTCAATACGTGTATTTAAGAATAAATAATTGTATTATTCGAATAGTGAAAAGTCGATTTTGTTTTTAATTTAGACGTACAAGTTTCATTGCTGTCTCGTTGTTTACAAAAAAAAAACACAACAGTGCGATAAAATGTAATTTAATAAATGACCATCGTCCCCGTCCCCACTCCAGGGTTTATAATTTTTTTTTTTTTTTTGGAACTAAAGATTGTTAATTCGTATCGATAACGTTTAGCCTTTAATTAAACTCTCGAGAAGGCCAGCTATTATTTCATATTATTATTATTATTATTATTATTAGCGTATGTATACATGTGTATTTGTTTCAATTCGGGTGTATAGACGAAGGAGTGTTATGTGTGAGTGGATGCGGGCATGCGAGTAGGAGTGGATCTATACGTTTATGTACGATTAAAGCTTGAATATCGTATGTCTATTTATTTATAAATTTACATTTGCAATATATTTATTGAGCGGGTATCGACATCAATATGGGTGGTGGGAAGATTTTAATTTATTTCGTTTAAGTTTGTTCCAAGCACGTGCAAGATCATTTGTATATAGATTAATATTGACCGCTGTTCGCGCAACCTATGCGCATTAGCGGAAGTTAAGCCGTAGTTAGATTTTTGTTTCATTTGATGTGTAGTAACAAATATATTTGATTCGATTATTATATTATAATAATATTATTATTATTATTATTGTTGCTGTTGTTATCCCTCTTAACATTACTACCTTTATTAATTATTTTCTTCTATATATATATATATATATATATATATATATATATATATATATACACACATATATATATGCTTTTGATAATATTCGAGTGGTTATTTTAACTGCATATGTGATAATCAAATAAAGTCGAGCGTTATACCTGTAGTTCGTACAATCCTATGAACGACTAGCTAATGAAATTGGTCAGTTTTTATATATATATATATATATCTGTGTGTGTGTTCATGTAAGTCTACTGCTCATGTGTGTAATATATAAAATGTTATTAATATTTGACAATTTTATTATACATAATATTATTCATACAAAACTGTACTGCTATTGTAAATACGTATAAAAATGATCAAATGTAACAAGGCTGTATAATATATTTTTTCTTAAAGGAAGGCTTGATTGGCGAGAGTGATTCTATTATTATTACTATTATTATATGGTGTGTGTATATATATATATATATAAATAAATAAATAAATAAATAAATAAATAGTTGGTTAGATAGATCATATAGAACAAACGATATGTAACATCGTTTATTAATTAATGTGGAATGCATCTCGACTGGATTGCCAAACAAGCAGCAGCCATGCTTCTTCATTCAAATCTTGCCATTCCTCGGGTAGATGCTTTAAAATTAACATCCCATCAATTAAATCATAACTGGTAGTTCTCTGGGGGGCATATGTCAATTACTAATAAATTAAGATCGATAAAATTAGACACTGCGCGTTTCATTACTTTTTCCGACTTACAGCGGAACGCTGAGTTTTACGTCGTCTTATACTTGGTCATACAACCGTTACTCACAGTTACCTGCATTAGCGTCAGCTTGCTCCGCGTTTATTACAGTGCCATCATTCCCTAATCGAATGTACTAACCACAGCAGCTTGTTGCGTACTAAATTAGCTTTGCCAACGACTTTGAATGAATTACTGAATTCAGGAAATGCATCGTGTTCTTCGATTCATCCAGTCATCGGCCTTTCCTTTCTAATCTGAGTCTTCTCTCATCCGTGTCTCTCCAGCCTTGCAGCAGTGTATGACTCGTTAATGGGAAGAAGAATAATGTATCTTAAGAAATACGTATTTTACCACAGGATATATTTATAGTGACGTGCTTGTGGGTATAGGATTTTTTTTTTTAAAGACATATCATACAAATAATCCGGATAAATATTATCAATGATAACCGTGGAAACAGTATTATTTTAGTAATTATAAAAATAACCTTAATAAAATATTACTGGTCATTTTTCTCTCGGAATTATAATAACAGTAAAACCTGTCTTTTATATATATATATATATATATATATATATATATATATATATATATATATATATATATATATATTGAAGTCGATTGCAAGCTTAAATTCTTCCGCTCACTCTGCTATTGAACCGGAATTTTTCTGGATCGCAAAAAATAAGTAAGGGATGAAGATAAAGAAGCACAAGAAGTCTGGACTGCTTGTATATTTATGAAACGTCCTGTTTATCGCAAATTTCAAGGACAAATCGTTGGGGGCATAAATCTGCGTTAACCAAATTCCCTGTTGCTAATAAAGCGAATTTGCATGTAAACATATTTTTTCTTGGAATAGATTCGATAATAATTTCAAAAATCGCAATAATACGAATAGTAAATGCCTTACGCGTATACGACTTGGATCGGTAAGATTTTGAATTTTACTATTTATATAATCCATAATGAGATAGACCGTACTAAAAATATGTATATAGTTAAGTGCGTATACAAATAAATTATAAATAACATGTGTACGCGTGTGTGTTTAATGAGTGTTCTATAGATTTTGTTCTTTCACTCGTTTCTGGTGTTCCACATTTAGTGTACACACGAGAGATTCGTCTTTGTCCAGTTTCAGTTATCAGGACATCCTATAACGAGAGAAGGAGCGCGCGTTTTACGTGGAATGTTATTTTCGGCGTGCATTGATCACGACAGTGCAAAGAGAGTTTCGAAAAGAATTCAGAGTTACGCGATTTTTTTTTCTGTGGGGATACCTTAAGAGCCGAATTTACGAAATACACCCACGAGATCTGAAAGACCTGGAAACTCGGATTTCTGAAGAAATTTCAAAAATTCAGCCACCTATGTTCGAAAAAGTTTTTGAAAATTTTGTAAAGACCGAATGAATGTATTGTTACAAATGACGGTCATCTGAACGATATTGTGTTCCACGAATGATTTTAAGTTAATCTCTGGTTTTCCTATTTTTAAATAAAATTTTATTTAAAAATTTTGGTCCGGTAGTTTTTGAGTTATTTAAGAAATAAAACAACAAAATCATCCGTCTTCTCTAGGTCATCAATTTCGAAATTTGTAATTTCCTGACAAGTCATTTTCAATTCATTAATAAATTACACGAATTTGTCCAAATCGCTGGAGCCGTTTTCGAGATAGTTGAGTATATATATATATATATATATATATATATATATATATATATATATATATATATATATATATATATAAAATTCTAAAAAAAAACACTGTGTATAAAAACAAGGGGCTCGTAATAGTTGAGACAAATTTGAACTAAGTTGCATGTTAACTGCATTGTATTATTCCTATCATTATTCGGTTCAGCATTGCAACTAAATTACAAAATTAACATAATTATCAAATAAACATTCAGTTATTCAATCACCGCAGGAAAAATGACGGAAAACCCCTGCACTATTATGCAACAACGTGTAAGTCGTAAAATCTATATAGCTAAATAATAATTCTTATTAGTTATACGACGTGTAAAATTATTTAATTAAGAATACCATAACTGATTAAAATAAACGTGATGTGTTTCAGACGGCGATGTTTGTATTTAAATCATTATCGTGAAATTTACAATTATAATAAAATTTCTTGCCGAAATTTTATTAACGAATGAGTGAATATCTCTGGAAGGTACTCGATCTACAATATACTGACATCGAATTAAAAAAATATCCTGACGACGTTTACGGATGACATAGCCATCCTTGCGGCTAATAGTAATCCGCACTATGCTCTAGCCTAGCGGTACAGAATCGTATACGTAGAATTGGTTAGAATTGCCGCTAAATTGGCGTGTAACGTTTTCAACCCGATAAAAAGTCATTTTGTTTACTACGATACAGGTTGCACGTTCTAGATTAAAAC
This sequence comes from Coronaproctus castanopsis, assembly GCA_032883995.1. Classification (NCBI taxonomy): domain Eukaryota; kingdom Metazoa; phylum Arthropoda; class Insecta; order Hemiptera; family Monophlebidae; genus Coronaproctus; species Coronaproctus castanopsis. The sequence continues at coordinate 17,891,265 of CM065054.1, forward strand.
TGCACCTTACTGGAATACCGCGCAAACGGAATCGGACAAGTGTACCTCGGTATGACCACGGATAGACGGAAGACGTGGCGTGTTCGTGTAGTCCAAACTAGGAAAAATGTAATAACGCCTACTAGACTACCGTATCCGTTCTTGTCTGCAAAATCAAACTTAAAATCTGAACGAAACGTCTATCTGTCAATCGTGACGCCAATTTGGAAATACGGTATAGAATTATGCGGAAGCAAATCTTCCACCGATTCGACGGCAACAGTCGAACCGTAAACCTGACGTTTCCTACTTACAAATACCGTGTGTCAATATGTCAATGGTGTGTGTACATACAGCAGCATCAAACATTTTTCGGTATCCAAATATCAATCTAATGAATACGCTTGGTTTACCGGACAACCCTTCCAAGCGATTCAAGAAAAACGTAAGGATACCTTGCCGATCACTTGAAGAAATATTTTGTTTTTTTAAATAGCTCTACATAAATGTATATCTACCTAATTTAAATGCGACAGATTTGTCGTACTTCTTTATTAACCTCATCCTCCAACTAACACTTATCTCATTGCAGATTTCAGTCGCGAACGCTTCTGCCTTTTATCTTTACCTCTTCTATTCATTACCGTTGGTTGTGGTATAACAATTGACGTAAAATAAATAAATAAAAAAAAAGTTATCCGTATACACGCGTTGACTTTTTATTTATTTAGTAACTAGCATATAGTTCTACAATACAACAACGTTCTGTAAGTACTTTTGCAGAGATTGAACGGCCCCCAAACTGGACACGCGTATGTTAACTGCGGTCGAATTATAGTAGTTTAAATCAACTTTTGTTGGCGGCATTAATATATAATCCCCGATGAAATATGGGATGTACGCACTATCTACAACCCGGTTCATGAGGCTAGTAATGAAGATTAGTCGTGAGTCGAAAGTAATCACCCCCTTAAATATTTAGATTCTTTGGACCGAGGAATACGTACGCAATTAAGAACAACGTTAGGCGCTGATTTTGGAAATCTACTTGTGAATAGTAAAGCTTCGGTTTTATGTGCGTTGAATCTCAGATTCCAGCATTTGTTATATTTATAAAAGATAGCGGCAGCCTTCTAAATCATGTTAAAACGCGGACAAATATGCGTTTATTCTCCTTCTAAATAAGTTAAATGTATATATATATATATATATATATATATGTGTGTGTGTGTGTGTGTATATGTATGTATAATGAATAATCAAAAGACCGAAAGGACATAATAATAAGGTCTTAAAAATAGTAAAAAAAAAAAAAGTGGTTGAAATTAATATTATTAACTTATTTATCTACCTATCTCTTTCTCTCTCTCTTTATATATATATATATATATATATATATATATATATATATATATATATATATATAATATAGTGATCGGACGTGATGCGTGCCGTTCAGATCGTCCATTATTATTATGAATATTTTGTGATTATGTTTGTCAGAAGATCCAGCTAGAAATCGACGATGAAATCAATTTAGAATTCTACTAGAATTTTTACGCATTTGCATCAATTTCACTGTAACATCCCAGTCTCTTTTCGGATGAATTTTCTTTTAAATAGATTTTTCTTTTTTTTTACAAGTTTCTAAAATTGTTTAGTAATTTTTTTTATCTTCGTTTTTGTTTCAGCCGTTCGTGCCGATAGAATGAGAGGCGGTCGAAATAAATTCGGTCCGATGTATAAAAGAGATCGAGCCAGAAAATTGCAAATGATGCGACAACGTCAGATGGCAGCTCAAACTTTAAATCGTTCTCATCAATACAGTCTGCTCAATACGGACGGATCGATCAGCTTCAGTCCGTATCAATCGGGCGGTTTATCGACGTTTAATAATCTGAATATCAAACAAGAAATTCAGATACCTCAAGTCTCCTCTTTAACATCCTCGCCGGATTCATCACCCAGTCCTATAGCCGTTGCTTTAGGTCAAACTGTCGGCCTTAGTTCGTTAAACATCGCAGGCGTTAATCCTAATACTACTACCACTACTACTACTACTAATAATAATAATAATAGTAATAATATTAGTAATAGTAGTAGTAATAATAATAATAATGTCGCGATGAACGTTCATTCGTCCGCTAATAATAACGCTAACAGTACGAGTAATAATAATAATAGCGGTGCTAATAACGGTCATAATAATAATAATAATAATATTAGTAATAGTAATAATAACAGCAACAATAGTCAACAACAAACACAACATCATCATCAACAACAACAAACGCCGCAACAATCATCTTCTTTATTATCGGCTGTTAGCGGTAACGGCGGTGCCGCTAACGCTAATTTGAGCAACGGCGGTATTCCTAATTCGATTTCATCCGTCGGTGGTATCGCTTTAGTCGATAACGGAAAATTGTGGGGTGTCGCAAATTCGACGACTCCATCGCCGCTCGCTTTATCGCCTAAACCTTATTTCGACGCTGCTACCGGGACCGTCGTCGCTTCTACAACCGTCGGTATCGGTATGATGGCCGCCGTCAATAATAAAATATCGCCAATGATTAGAGATTTCATCCAAGGTATGGACGATCGAGAATGGCAAAATTCGTTATTTACCTTATTACAGAATCAGACGTACAATCAATGCGAAGTGGACTTGTTCGAATTAATGTGCAAGGTTCTGGATCAGAATTTATTTTCTCAAGTGGATTGGGCTAGGAATTCGGTATTTTTCAAAGATTTGAAGGTACGTTGATTTTATTTATAATTTTTTCTAAAAACGAAACAAAAAAAAAAAATTCAACACTGCAATTTCTAACTCTTGTACTACCAGTAGTCCGGCTTACCTCTCGGTTACATTTTTATCGCACAGAAACGTTTCTTCGGGATTATATTTGACCGAAAATTAACTTGGGGTCGGTCCACATATTAAAGGACCTAGCAGAGGCATCTCTCTGAGTCTCTAATATTTTGAAATCTCTAACTTCGTATCATTTATATTGCTGTCATTTAGAATGCGGCTGTTTTCTGTTCAGTGCAGCCTGTAAATCCCATCTCAGGAGCAGGTTGATGGTAGTTTAAAATATTTGTTTGAGAATAATAACCGGAGCTTTCCTACATTTGTACTAGAGACAGATACTTTTCTTCCTTGCAATTAAGATATACTTCGCTGGCAGATCGATTCTACTTAAGAGTTGATAATTCTAAAGCATCTATTTCTAGTCTTTTCAGTCGCATTAAACAGCATTGGAGATTTATACCGCATAAAATCCCCCCCCTCCATTAGCTGATAAAACTCATGGCTACCCTCTACTGATCTTATTGTACATAACTTTCACCCTCAAATATTCATCCGTTCCCTATAATTTTTTTTTTTTTCAGTTTTTCTTCCCTACCTCAAGCTGGAAGTCACTGTCATTATTGAATAGTATAATTTTATCAATGCCCGCCGGTTTTTACAGATGGTTAAAAAAAATACGTCATCTCAACATACTGGAGCAGCATTCTATATTCCTCATCTAAATTTAACCAAAACTGTTTAGGTTCCCAAAATTTCGTAGCCTATTTACATTTCGCCATTTTCAACGCTTTCGATATATCCAATCTAATGTGATTTGGGGGGGGGGAATATTAATAGCAAGTGACACTGTTCTTATGGTTTGCAGCCCATGAGGGTATCCAAGGAAATGAAGTATGTGATTCGGCTGCTAAACTTGAGGCATCGGTAGGCATTCTCATTCCGCGAATTCATCCTGTAGCAGAGGTAGAAGTAGCTTTTATTGATAAAATTTTACAGTTAAATATTCCCCCTCCTCTCCGTGATTGTCTACTTATTGGCTCTGAATAATAACAGCATCCTCTGGTAACTCTGGCCACCTATGTAAGATTAATCTCTGATTTCTTTTTCTTATATCATTTTTGTTATCTTACGTATGATATATTTATAGGAAAATAGTTTTGACAATGTGTAGAGGTATTTATATCTAAGACCAATTTTTATAATATAAATAATAAATTATCATAAATTTAATATATCGATCGGTATAGGAAAGACTAGATCAGCAGGGGAGTACGTCAGGCGATGATTCCGTGCCGCAATAAAAATCATTTCATTTTTAGTAAACAAAATAATAAATAATCGTACGTAATAAAAAAAAACAACAACTGGGGATTGGCTTATACGATCATCAAATGATAACGGGGAGGTGAGGTGCGGGAAATAATTTTTTAAAGTTAATATTATTACTCACACAGTCTCCGGTATCGCGTTATATATATATATATATATATATATACGGCGCGTGTGAACTATTATATTTTACAGGATCATTATATTACACCTATCCGAGGGGGTATTATTTAAAGTAGAAATTTCTTTCTATTTTTAATTTTAATTTGTATCCCATTTCAAAACTTATTCCTACTCTATCTGGCCTACATTTATATAAAATGTTTTTTAAGCGTGCCAGTATTTTACTGTACGTGTTATGTCCGGTATTTGATATGTAGTGCGTGTGAAAGAACATATGTAAGATTTTAACACTTGTCGTACATTTCGCATTCGGCAACGTATATCAATAGACGTTGCTTATACATATGCATATATATATTATTTAATTTATTATGTTACAGCCGATTGGTTGATTCGCCTCAACACAATATTCCTCCATAAAACGCGATCACTGACTGCCTTCTTCAAATCTGCATATTTCGTAAAACCTGTCTGCTTTATCACCGTATCGATAAATGTTTTTTTAGGACGTCCACGTGGTCTTTTTCCTAAAATTTTACACTCTATAATTAAGAGTACTATGTCCGTACCGCATTACATGTCCTAACCAACGAAGACGAGTTTTCCGTATCCTGTTGAGCATCGCTTTTTCCTCTCCTATTCGTTGTAGCGCTGCTTTATTCGTTCGATCCGGCTAATTCGTTGCAGTTTTCGCTAGCACTACATTTCAAATGCTCAAGCCGGCTGCAATCTACTTTCTTAAGTATCCACGTTTTTGACCTATACAGCGCTATTGACCAGACCAATGTTTTTATAAGTACGTAATTCCAGAGATAATGAGCACTGTGCTAGCAACGAATATTTTTCTTTAAATGCTGCTTTGCCCAATTCTTTTACGAATCTCTGGTGTACAATCAAGGTTTTATATATATATATATATATATATATATATATATATAAATGTATATCATATAAGTAAATTGGCACTCGCGCAATTATGCTCATAGCCGGTGTTAATGAACTTAATAATTTTTTTATATATAACTATTATTCAAATAGAAATAAATGATTTGATTTATATATATATCCTTCCAATACAGAATTTATGAGAGTTATCTACTAGAATCATAAAATGTTTTCCAGACTTGCGATAGAATTAAACTAATGTTCAAGCTAGAAGATCTGCGATTTATTTTCGTTTTAGGCTTGGTTCACACACTGTATATATTATTTTTATATATAATTATAATGGTCTCGTTACGGTCACGCTTACATAGCGTTCACACTTATGGTCAGGCTTCTTGAGCAGTCAATAATGAAATTTGGTTGTATTCTGCTTTTAATAAAAAAATATTTTTAATTGTCTGTATTTAAAAATTAAATGTTTAATTAATTGTTTAGTGACTTTTACACTTGAGAATAGTTCACCGGAGCCTGACCGTACCTACGGTGTGAATAGAGCCATAATCTTCCGAGTATTTCTTCGAGTAAATTTTAGTTGTCATCTGATTACGGCTTTAAGAATAGTTGAAATTTTTCGTTCAATAAGATAAAGTTCTGAAATTACAAACTGTACCTTTAATTTTCTCTTAAGCAGATCGATTTGCAACCGTTCGACAGTGATGGAGATAATTTGCATAACTGGAAGTGTATTGTTCGTAATAAGTGTGTTATTTTATACATCGTGTTCAATTAGTTTATCAATATGCTTAATGTGATACATCATTTTATGGCGGAACAAACCGTTCTTTAATCAAATAATTTTGAAAAACCTCGTATGACCTTATCTATCGGTATCGCCATAAATTCGACAAATAGGAGAGGTGGTAGCTGCAGCGAATTGAAGATTTAAAGCGCAATCAACACGACACCTGATACTGCACGAAAGAAACTCAACTCGCTTATTGAACATAAAGTCAAACGATTGATCAGTGACGGAAGCGCTGCCTAGCGGAAATCACTTAAGCTACTGTCTTTGGAAAACCTTGAATAGGCTGAGAAGTGGAACTGCTCGCGCAAAATTATAGTCCTTCTGATGCGTTCAGATTCCGTTTACTTGTCTCTTTAGCGACAAATTTGAACTGTGAATCTTACGCGCTGATGTTGATAACGACTTAATAAAATTCTGTAATCTTAATCAATAGAAAGATTAAGACTACCGGCGAGTAGAAGTGAAAATTTCCTTTTTAATTTCGTCAGAATTCCGCAAACCGAACGAAAAAAAAGCGAACCGGTAATTTTTAGATGAGGCATTCAAAAAAATGTTGGATCATTATCGGCGCAACTATTCGGACGATGATTCTCAATCCCTGCATCAGGCTTCGATTCAAGAATGGGTAACATAGAGGACACTGAAAAGAATACGAGCTTGCGCGTGTGCTCGAACAACAAGATAGAATATGTAGAAACGGTCATATCAAAGTTGCGATTGCGTAAAGATTCAGTCGATTTATTAGAATGCTGCCGGACTTGACTAATTTGAAGACATTATGATTATGAGCAGGTACAGAAGCAAAGTTAAATACTATTATCCAGAGCTTTGAAGAAAAAAGGGAAGATGGAAACTGACGTTAAACGGACAGATGAAATAACGAAGCAATGAAGAAATACTGAATGAAGACGAACAAACCGTCATCGTGAAGATATTTTACCACGTAGTCCATAGCTGGTCAATTCGAAGAATGAAGAAGAATAAGAAAATATATATTTTACTAATAACCGGAAAAGTAAAAATTAGTCAAATAAATTGTAATTTTTATAATAACTCCAAATGATATTTTTTGCAATTAAAACAGATATCTGCTTGACCCCGTAATCCGTTTCAAGTTTTAATTTCTGCGCGGGGTTCTACTTTTACCGGTTGATCCAAAATTATTTCGCTTCAAAGTTACATCGCTGTAATTTGTTTTTATAGAAAACGGTGTTTCCTTTTCGAATTTAAAATATCGTCACATTTGATATTTTAAAGAAATTATTTCGAGCGTAAGTTTGATCGGTTGTAAAATGTTTCAGATCGTAAAAATCTGAGTGGCGGCAATAGGTATTGTCTTTTTTTTTCGAGCTTCTTATAAGCGAAACGTATCGATCAGGAATGTAAACGGGTCTATATATCTTTTCGCTCTTGTTATAACTTTTTCTACAACAAAATGTCAGCAATCTCCTTCATTCGAAGTATGGGGGGCCGTGTATCAAAAATTTATGCGGAATTAACTTTCATATTCTGAACAGCAAATAGATGCACCGCTATAATATATTTGAAATATTAAAAGATAAATTTATATTTTAGAACGGACGACACACCACCACCCTTTTACAATACGATCAGTTTAGAATTTCTTATTATTTTGGACAACCAAACTGTTCACACCCCTTAAACCTCTTCTCTTTTTTTTCCTGTTGTCCTCTACAGTTGTCTGAATAATAAATTGTTCGAAGTGTTCGTCGTCATTCATTTCAAATGAAATTTTCTGTTGCAAACACATATCACAACCACCTTCGTGTCTTCATGCCAGAAAACGAATTCGACATCGGCATATTTAATATTTTAATATTGCTAACCTGACAAATTAAAAGCGTACGATTTGTTGCGAACAATACAATAATCAATTATTTCTTAAGTTTAGATTTACGATGAAATAAGAAAACTTGACCGATTGGGCATGGTAGTAACTGTAGTGTTGGAAAATTTGAGTCAGTTGGGTGAATTGATTCATCTAATTCATTCTTGCAGAGTGAATTGAGTCACTGAATTGATTCTTTGAGTCCTTTCAAAATTATAAATTCATTTTACGAATTGGATCAGTGTGTGAAAAATTTGTATGTACCTAAATATTTAATGCGTAAGAGTGATTTTGATTAAATATAATTTGTATTTCGTAATATAATATATACAATTATTTATATTATATTATTTCGGGCTATTAAGAAATTATGTGCTAATAAAATATAATATGTTCATATGTTTGAAAATAATACACAGTTTTTCTTATGGTATATAATTTAAATTTCATTATAATAAAAGAAACTTTCTATATTAATTTCATATTTGATTTTAAAAGTATACAGTAAGTTTCAATAATTCATTCGATAAACATATTTGTTCAAATTTATGGATATCTAAATCAAAATCGTATAAAATAACCAGCAAACTCGTATCTTATTTATACTGCGTGAATTAACGATTCAAATTGTATTAATTATTTGTATTATTAAAAGATTCGTATTTTATATAATAATAACTTTAAAAACAGCTCGTGCTAGAGTAATGTTATGGAAACCGAGTTTTTATTAGATTAAAAAAGAACCACCGGTTTTTGGGAATTTAATAATTTATATAACACAAATGTTCATAATTTCAATTTGATTCATGTATAAACTTCAGTTTATTCACTATCTTTGTCAGGTATATAATATTTTACGATGTCTTAAATACCTAGACGATAAATATTTATCGCGTCTAATATGTTTTTTAGTCTATAGTTATTTGAATTCTACTTATAATTCTTTTTCGAATTAGAATCCATTTTGACATAGTCATTCATTACAAAAACCACGGTACAATTCCTTTTTGAATCACCTTCGTAATTCTTTTCAGTTACGAATCAGTAATCATCGTACAAAATACAATTCATTAGACGATTCCTTGTGATGAAAAGACTCCAATGAGTCTTTTTAAAAAAGAATTAATTCATTCTACGATCATAAGGAATTGATTCGGTGAATCCAGTCATTCATTCTTTAGCCAACACTAGTAGTAAGGCCGCTACGACAGTATTATCCTCGTTATTTTGCCTCACCATTGGCCTTTTTTTTTTGAGCGGTTTAATTCTCTTTCTCGTCTAAATGTTTTTTTCTAAACTATTTCTAACTTGTTTTTGTTATCCAAAATTTTATACACGTAAATCGCGTAAATCTTTTTTTAGGTTTATATAAAATCCTATGTTAACTTCGGTGTTAAAAATTTGCGCATACACACTGTAACTAGCGGCATTTTTTTTTAACCTATTGAACGTAATTGAACGTAATTTTTATATAATTCTGATAGTTGATTGTCCGCAAACAAAAATAAATAACTATACGTCGTCGATAATGATGGAAATAAGATTAGTAGGAAAATTCGGACATTAGGACGTATTTAAATATTGACGGTATACCGCCTATTTTTTTTTAATAGTTTAACCGCATTTTTTTTTTTTTTTTAAAAAGAACATTTTACTAAAAAAACAAAACGACATATTGTACAAATACGATGCGGTAATTTTATATTTATCGTTTTGAAGAAAAATGTCCTAACTGCTAGTTGTGGCTGTTTTTATCGTGACACGTGTGTGCAGTAAATAGCGTAAGTTGGATTGTTTGTCAACAAAAACACACAACTACACTCTACACATAGATTCACCTTACTGAATAATGCGTCGCTTTTCTATCCAATTTTTCCGTGGAACAGTGACGTAACGACGTAACTATTCACATTAGAGATGTAATATTTTTCTACGTTAAAAAACGTAACATTTTTTTTTTTTTTAAATATGTGGCGGCGGTAATCGCGAAAATAAAAAATTTGCACCTACGTCGCTTTTCAATAGGGTGTGACGTAGTTTTATTTTTTGAATAGCGCAATTGGTAACACTGCTATAGACCGCGTGCTGCACGTTTAATGTATAGACGAGAGATTCGTTTTTGTCCGGTTTCAGTCATCACGGCGTACTATAACGAGAAGGAGTAAACGTTTTGAGCGGAACGTTATTTTCGGCGTGTGTCGAGCACGACAGTGCAAAAGACGAGTTTCGAAAAGAATTCAAAGTTACGCGATTTTTTTCTTTCGCGAGGATACCTTAGGAGTCGTATTATTGACGAAACACCGTCCACGAAATCTAGAAGACCTGGAAACTCGGATGTCTGAAGAAATTTCGAAAATTCAGCGACCCTATATGCTCGAAAAAGTCATCGAACATTTGGTTAAAAGACCGAATGAACGTATTGAATGATTGAGCTACTCTCTGGTTTTTCTATAATTTAATTCAAAACATTTTTGTTTTTTTTTTTTTCTATGGGTTTTTGAGATTCGGAAAAATTTTTGTCGTCTAGTTTTCGAGTTATTTTTTAAAAGAAAAACAACAACCAAACCGTCCGTCTTCTCTGGGTCACCGTGTATTATGGGTGCGATAATAACCTCGCGGATTAACACGCCTGCAATACGTAGATGACTTTGTTTTGCTGATAAAAATGGACGAACGACAAGAAGCTACGAAATGTTTGGAAAGAATCTATATAGAAATTTTGAACTCGGCGTCGACTTAACCTATTTTATAGTAAGTTACATTAAAGAGCGCGTTCGATGATAACTGTATCATGTAACTGTTGTTCGTTGCTTTCTAATACAATAATTAAGAAGCGAATTTTAAAAAATGTGCAACCCTTTTTCTCGATCGATTTTAGCCGAAAAACGTATAGACAGGATATACAGATTGGAGGATGAACTGGGGGAAAAAATCAGTCGTAATATTATAAATTTTAGTTAATTTCGAAACGATTTCAGAAGATGAAGTATAAAAGATAAATCGGATAACGAGTTCTAAAATGATTGACATGTTTAGAAAATTGTTCGATATTACGCGACACGGAAAACAGGTAAAAATCGTATTCTCAGCAAGCGTGTTTAACATATCAACATGGCAATTGTATAGCATCGCATCGACTTATTTTCATATATATATATATATATATATATATATATATATAATATATATGCGTCACAGATACAAATATGGATAATAGAGAATGACTCTGGCTCGAATATGAATGAAATCCTAAGATATACATACTTATATATATATATATATATATATATATATATATATATATACAGTAGAATCCGCTTAATGTGAAGCCGGATATTGTTATCATTCGGTTAATGTTATCAAAATGCTTCGGTCCCGATTTCTTGTCCTTTTTACACACAAATTTCCCCCTTTTATGTGATCAAGACGTCGTTTATTGTTATCGCAATCAGAGCAGGTTTTTCAATAAATCTCGTTTCTTATCTTCTTTCATTGAATGTGTACCTACAATTATGCATATAACGAAGTTGATAAAAAATCGTCTTCGTATACAGTTGTTTCATCGCTTTCCTTATGATAATGTCGTCGAAACCAAAACGTCGCGATTGCAGTGTTTCGGAAAAAGTAAACATTTTACGAAAGTATGACGCGCTTGTACCCATATCTCAACGTGAAGCAGCATCAAAATTAGGAATTTCGCAACCGCTATTATGTAAAATTTTGAAGTCGAGAGAAGAATTGGAAACTGCGACGATATGCAACGGGAACACTTCGCGTAAAAGAAAACGATTCGGTAAAGATGAACAAGTTGAAACAGCTTTGGTTGGATGGTTCGATCAGGTACGTGACAAGAACGCGTCAGTTAACGGTCCGATTTTACGTGCAAAAGCGGAAAGTTTAGCGAAACAGTTAGGCAAAGAAGATTTCGTTGCTACAGAAGGCTGGTTTCGTAGATTTACGAATCGGCACAACTTAGTTTATAGAAAGCCGTGCGGCGAACAAGCTGACGCTGATGTTTCTGCGGCTGAGTCGTGGATCAAAGATGTTTGGCCTACCTTAATTGATCAGTATTCTCCTGATGACATATTTAACGCTGATGAAACCGGGATTTACTACCGAGCACTGCCTGAAACCACGTACGTGTTCAAAAGTGAAGCGTTGAAGGGGTTTAAAGTAGCCAAAGATAGAATTACAGTGCTATGCTGCTGCAGTATGTCCGGTGAAAAAGAAGAACTGCTGGTTATCGGTAAGAGTAAAAATCCAAGATGCTTCAAGAACGTAAAAAACCTACCAGTTTCATATTCGGCTAATAAGAATGCCTGGATGACGTTGGAAATTTTTAAAGAATGGTTGGTGCAATGGGACCGACGCTTAAATCGAAACATTCTTTTGCTGGTGGACAACTGTACAGCTCATAATGTCGACCTAACTTTACGCCACATTAAAATTGTTTTTATGCCGCCGAATACCACCTCATTAATTCAGCCGTTAGATCAAGGCGTAATTAGGACCCTAAAGGCGTACTATCGCAACGAAATGAGACAACGAGTTTTGGAACAGATCGAAGGCAACATGCAAGGCTTATCGGCGGCCGAATTAAGTACGAAAACTGATCTTCTATCAGCTCTCCATCTCTTGAAGCATGGCTGGGATTCAGTTACTAAATTAACAATTTCTAACTGCTTCAAAAAAGGAGGATTCGTTCCAAAATCAGAACAGGTCGAAGTGCTTTGTGAACTCCCTTTTCCCGATGACTTGTTGCAAGTCGAATTTGAAGAATGGCTCGATATTGATTCCAATTTGACTACTGCTGCTCCTGTGACTGAAAAAGATGTATGCGACAACATTTTAAATCACGACGACGAAGAGCTTTCATCATCAGAGGAGGAAATGGAAAATGAAAATAGTGTACCCTCTCACAAAGAAGTTATAGATGCCCTCGCAACCATTCGACGATTTGTGCAGTGCAGAGGCACTGTTGATAATTTCAATGATACTTATGCGTCAGAAAAACTTGTTAAAAATTTACTCGTTCAGAATTTGAAACAAAGTTCTTTGACACGTTACCTTCCGAAGGGTAAGTAATGCCTAATCATATTAACCTACGTATCTATTTTATCAAACGCACTTTGTGGTATGTACTTCAAAGCTAGAATCAAGTATGTGATATATGTACGTGCAATAAAAAAAATTTTTTCAACTCGATTTTTTTTTCGCTTAATGTTATCAGCCGCTTAATGTTATCGATATCCCCTCGGACATTTGCGATCACATTAAGCGGATTTTACTGTATATATATATATATATATATATATATATATATATATATCAATCATCCGTTTCATCTCCATTGGGGATATCGTGACCATTATTTTTTGTCTTGAAACACGAGTCTACGCCATAGATCTCTGTTTTGCGCACAACAAACGCATTGAACGAAACTTCGACCCATTGTTTTGCAGACCATGTCAGTCCATCTCATAGGTGGCCGGGCTCGTCTTCGACTTCCTTCCATGATACCTTGTATAATAGCTGTTTCCAACGTTCCTGCTCTGATGCTGTGGCCAAAATACTTTTTAGTGTCCGTTTGCGAACCACTGTTGATAATCTGTTCTGTATACCAACTTCCAACAGAATACAGTCATTAGTTATTTTCTCGGTCCGTGAAACGCGTAGCAGCCTCCTCCAGCACCATGTTTCCAACGCATCTATTTTCTTCATATCCGATTTTCGGATTGTCCATGTTTCCGAAGCGTATAAAATTATCGAGAACACGAGAGCCTGTACTAAACGTATATTTATCGAGCCAGATTTTCTTCAGTTGTGTCCCATCGCACTGCGTGTTATTTGTGCTCTACGACGAATTTCAGTTTCGCATCCGCCAGTATTTGCTATTATAGATACCAGATATGTGAACCCATCTACAACTTCGTAGCCGGCTATTTAACGAATTTCTGGCGTGTTGTTCTTGGGCCGATTTATTATCATAATCTTTGTTTTTGATTTGTTTATTATCAGGCCGTACTTAGCGCTGGTTATTTCTAATTGGTGTATTAAACTGGTCATGCTCTCGAAACTTGTTGTTATTAGTGTAGTGTCGTCCGCATATTGAAGGTTTCCAACGCGTATTCCTCTAACTGAAATGCCATATTTCTTCAACCTTTCCAACTTTATTCCGGATGTTATTGTCTAAAAATTCTTTTATAACTTCACGTATTCCTCATATATATTAAATAATAATGGGGATAATATGCATCCTAGGCGAACTCCGCGTTCAGGATGAAAGTTGTCCGAGGATATCGAATGATTCACGCGGACATTTGCTGTGCTTTATTCATATAAACGCCTCATTAACCACACGAGGTGTTTGGGGCACCCATCTCAATCAAAATATGCCATAATTTTTTCCATTGTACGCAGTCGAACGCTTTTCTGTAATCGACAAAGCATAGCACCGTTTACTTGTCGTATTCTCTCGTTTTTTCTATTATTTGTCTGAAATTGAGAATTTGTTCTCTTGTTCCTCTACCCCTGGAAAATCCTGCTGTGGTATTTGCTTCTGAAGAAAAGTGTATAAGCGGTTATAGATAATTTTCAGTAACACCTTGCTTGCATCGGAGATCAATGATATCGTACGGTAATTTTCGCAATTTTTCGAAGATCCTTTCTTGTGTAGTGTGATGTACGTTGACTGTGTCCAATCCATCGATCACATTCCGGATCGCCAAATAGTGTTACATATATTCAAAAGTCTCCTTGTAACCTCTTCACTACCTGCTTTAAAAGCTTCAGCTGGGATTATATCCGGACCAGGAGCTTTGCTATTTTTTAGATGCTTTATAGAATTAAAGACCTCCTGATATAGTATTGGTGGTTCTAGTTCGCCAATATTATTAATTTGTAATTCGTCCGCAGTATTGTTTATTTCCTCATTGCATTATTTCCGCCAGACTTCCGCTATGTCTTTATTAGCTCTCCATTTTCATCTTCTATGATCCGTGTAACTCTTTCGAGATAGTACGTATTTTCTGAAAGAGAAGGCGTGTTTCATTATTTTCAGCGTGTGTTTCAAGTTCACCACAAATAGAGGATATGTACATATTTTTGTCTCTGCGCGACAATTTGGTAATGCGATGAGTCAGTTTTTTCCTTTCTTCATGATATTGCTGAGTACATGGTCGTTTCTTTCGTTCTTCAATCATATTAGTTGTTTCTTCAGTAAACCAATGTTTCCATTTTTTTGACGTATTAATTGTATGAGTATTTTTATACGTCTTCCGAATTTGATCTTTAAGTTCCATCCCATTGCTGCTCTGCCGTTATTTTTTCTGTGTCTATAGAACAATTTTGTTTAACATTTAATTGTTTATTAAGAACATTACGCGAAGCATTTGGTTTAATTTTTTTTTCATTCTTTCTGTTCTCCCTTTTTTTCTTTGACGATGGTAATTTGAGACGGAACTCCATCATTAGTAAGCGATGATCCGAACCGCATTCTGTTGGAATTTTTACAAGAGGATTTCCATCTTTTATTAATTAAAATTAAAATATTGATTCCTGTACCCATCACCTGGCGACTGCCATGTCACCAGTCTACGAGGATGTTGTTGAAACATCGTGTTAATTATTGCCATCTCAGAGTCTAATACGAACTGGATGAGTTGTTCTTCTCTTTCATTGCGTTCTTCAATATTTGCCAACTACATTGCGAATATGAATATCCTGTGCATCTTTGCCTATTTTTGCATTGAAGTCGCCCAGGAGTACTACGATTTCTCTTTTCGGAAGCGAGTTTATTGTGCCGTTTCATTGGCCGTAAAATATATGCATTTGCTGTAGCAGCATATATCTGAATTAGGTTTACGTTCACTGGCTTTATGTTTTAAGTTGAACTAAAATAATCCTTTCATTAATTGGGTTATAACCTTTTACCATATGACTGTTTTGATATTAAGACACCTCGCCTGTGTACGCTGTTGTCACTCGACGCGTATATTTTATAATCATGTCCGTCAAAATGACCAGTTTGTGTATAATGTGTATCCGATATTCCACAAATAGGTATGTTATATCTGAGTAATTCTCTTTCAACTATCTGTAGCTTGCCTATAGTCATCAGTCCGCGTACATTTCACGTTGCAAATCGATTTACATCTCGTAATTTAAAGTGACGGTTTTTAGAGTGTCCGGTCGCATATTTCACATTCTGATTCCGGAGCTCAGAACGCCGGTCGCCAGCCGGATCGCATGGCACAACTTCAATTCTGTTATTAGATATTTCATGGTTTTCATGGGAAGATACTGTGGTGGTTTCCCCTTGCCTGCCATACATACATATATATATATATGTATATATATATGCATTATAATTAACAAAACAAAATAAAAACAAAGTTAATCACTATAAAAATTATTTTATTAATGCAAAGATTTTCGACAATCACGTCATTTTCAAGCACATATGCATTTTTGTATACGCTTGAAAATGACCTTATTGTCGAAAAGCTTTGCGTTGATAAACTAATTTTTATAGTGATTAACTTTGTTTGTATTTTGTTATGTTAATTCATAAAATTAGTACTCTCCAACACATCAACATATTCATTTATATATATATATATATATATATATATATATATATATATAATCTTACATTTTTTAACTTTCTAGCCCGTAAATATAGTTTAATATTTATTTATTGATCTATTTTCGCGACGTACGGGGAATTAGTTAGAATTTAGACTTGACTAGACTTTTTCATCAGATATAGAAACGGCTGCATACCTTTCGTATTTTATTTATCTCAATTCGTTAGAGATGGATAAGTTTATAGGAAATGCGCGTGTATATTTTTAGTATAGTAGCCCCGACATCTTTTTTAAGCGAGAGTCCTAGCCAATAAAAGTTAAATGTACATACTATTACATTTACTATACCACTATTTTTCCGGCAACAACAATTACTGTTCATATCGTTACATCTACTGCCGTTATTTTTACGAAAATGTCCGCTATTGGTAACGTAAGGTAATTTATGACGGCCGATTTAAAATAAGCTATACTGCAACAGGCCCGTTGACGGTTTTAGTAAAAATAACTATTTCACGTTTAGTTGGCACTAAATCCTTATAGATGAACTATGCTCGATTTTTGTATCTTTTTATTCATATATATATATATATATATATATATATATATATATATATATATATATAAAAGTAGGTACTACATTTTTATATTATTTATATACTGATGTATATCTTTATAATGTATATATATATATATATATATATATATATATATATATATATATCAGTGTGGGGGGGGGGTTGTGAGGAGTGCGCGCTTATATATTTAAATACGGCTGCGTGTTAGTTTTTAAAAGTCTATAACGTAGTATATATTTAAATTTCTGCACATTTATTTACCTTTTTGTAATCTCGTATGATTTCTATATAATTATCGATCGATAAAATTGTCCACCATTTTGTTGTCGGGGCTCGTGAACTATTTTAAAAATACTTGTAGTTATCAAAATCAAGCAAGCATTACAAGCTTCCTTCATCTTGATGGTTAAAGAAGGTTCTCATAATAGTGTTCAATAATACTGATTTTTTGAATTTGTTCCATTATATGCGGTGACAGTCCTAGGTTCTTCGTGCTGTTACTTAAACTGGTCGATATTATTCCATCGTTTCGTGACAGTCCTAGGTTCTTCGTGCTGTTACTTAAACTGGTCGATATTATTCCATCGTTTCCAATTACTGATGGTACAATATTTATATGCGGTGACAGTCCTAGGTTCTTCGTGCTGTTACTTAAACTGGTCGATATTATTCCATCGTTTACAATTACTAATGGTACAATATTTATATGCGGTGACAGTCCTAGGTTCTTCGTGCTGTTACTTAAACTGGTTGATATTATTCCATCGTTTCCAATTACTAATGGTACAATATTTATATGCGGTGACAGTCCTAGGTTCTTCGTGCTGTTACTTAAACTGGTCGATATTATTCCATCGTTTCCAATTACTGATGGTACAATATTTATATGCGGTGACAGTCCTAGGTTCTTCGTGCTGTTACTTAAACTGGTCGATATTATTCCATCGTTTCCAATTACTGATGGTACAATATTTACAATATCGAGTAATTCGTTTCATTTGTTCTGTAAGTTTATCATACTTATTTATTTTTTCCGCATTATACTTTATCAATACTTCGACTATCTGGGACAATCTATTAAAATACTTAATTTATCTTATCTATTAAAGCGATATCAGTTATGTTCTACTGTTTTATCAGTCAATATCGTTCTGTCCCAGTATAATTTAAAATGTTCGTTTTCTAAGATTTTTTTTTTAGTGTATATTTATAATGTGGCTGTTTATCTTTAATTAATCCATATTTTATTCCTATTTCTCGATGTACGATAGCCGCCACATCGTCGTGTCTTTTAACATAAAATCTCGATGTAAATCGTTCACAATTACTTAAAATATGTTTAATTGTTTCACTCGTTTTGCCATATTTTCGACAGTTATCGGAGATATTTGGTTCCTTAATGATATATTTCCTATAATTTCTGGTTGTTATCGCTTGGTTCTGAATCGCTATCAAAAATCCGTCTGTTTCAATTCTCCGCGTACCAGCCGTTTATTTGATAGATAAGAGTCAACAGTTTTATTTTGTAGTTCTTGCGGAAACTTTCCACGTAGTGCTTTAGATTTCCATGTTTCTTTTAAGTCTATTATTAATGAAAGTTTCACTACTTATAATGGAGTGTAATTTTTATCTGATTGTTTTATTACTGCATGTAAGGCTGAATCGTTTTACTTCTATCGATAAAGTAATTTCTCATTTGCTGTATTTGATTATTTAGCGAATTCTCCACAAGTGTATTAGTCCCTCCTACTTTTCTTTCGATGTATACAGTCTTTCAACTGACGCTTTCGGATGATGCATCTTTGCATTTGTTAAAGATTTTCCCGTTATAGGATATTAATTTTGTCACTGTCAGTTTTATTCCACCGTATCACACCGAATGAATATGTTAGAATTGGTACAGCGTATTGATAGCTTGAAATAACGACCTACTTTTTAATTTTGTCAGCTTCTTTATTCTATTTATATAGTTGGTACTTAATTGTTCCTTCATAGTTTTATTGATCAATTCGTTTACACTATTCCAAGATATTTGTATAAATCTGCCTCATTCGTTGATCTAATATATTCTTGTTCTGTAGTTGTGTGAAACCTTCTTGTTTTACTATCTTTCCTTTACATACATTTTATATTCTACACTTTTCTATGCAAAATTTCATTTTAATTGAATAAAATTCTCTGTTAATTTCGATAAATTAATATTCAATTATAAACGATTTTAACAATTTTGTAAGTAAGGGTACAGATGAACGTTAAAAATTATAAAGTAAGAATTCAACAAGAAGTACCGAACAAATACACCCACCGCAGGGCGGGGGGATGGATATAAACATCGATACGTTAGTTCGGCGAATATAGTAGACAATGTTTATTTTATGTATAAATCTTCGAGTTCGAAACGTATGATGTACCGGCGATAGGAAACACATCTAGACGTGATTTTTAAATTAAATTTCGAATATAGAATTTTTCGTACAACACAGGATGACAAAAATGTATAAAATTGTCCCATAGTACAGATTAATAGTAATGATAATAATAAATAAAAACATATCCTTCCATTGTCGCTGAATTTTTCGGAAGTAAAAAAAAAAATAAATCCTGAAATTCGAGAAAAAAAAAATATAACGAATATTCTCAGCGAAATAACTTATTAAGATTCAAACGCGGCATATAGCTGATAGAAAAGCATCGAGAAAAAAATAGAACTGCAGAAATGTTGTACGTTACTTACTCTACACTACCGCGATATTTTATGTATGTATAAAAGTTTGCATTCACCTATGTGTTAGAATATAAGAATTTTAAAAGTTAGCTCTCTCGAATAATAGCGAATACGTCTTATAATAACCTCTTCGTTTGATATTCGCAAAGCGTCCACCGCTAGTGCCGTACCGCTGTAAAATATTGTTTTGACATTTACCGGGTTTACGAAAAGAAATAACGACGAGGCCTTTAGAATGTTACTAGGTCAGTCGACGCGCGAACGCGACTACAAATGGTCGTAATTATTTCTGGGCGGTAAATTTTTTTTTCCCGACGTTTAAAAAATCATCATTTTCGGCATCTACCTATCTATCTATATATTATATATATATATATATATATATATATATATATATATATATATATATATATATATATAAAAATATGTTTTTATTTCCTATAAAAATTTGTTTATATCATAAATTATGAGTATTAAGAACCAGTAAAACACTACAGTATATAGGAAATTACGAATTTATTAACTAAACACGTATAAAATATTACTACGCTTTTACTTGAATAATTCGGCGTTATAAGAAATAATAAAATGTTTTTCCGCAATTTATTTCGCCAAATTGACGACGCTTAAAATTTAGAATATTTTTCCGAATGAGAAAAGCCTTTCCACATCTGCCGACACAGTTGACGCCTAGAGTTGTACGTACGTCAGTAGGACTAAAAGTGTCCTTATTTCTCCTTCAACTCTGAAATTACTTTATTTTTTCCCGTTAGTCAATATTATATCATCCGGTATTCTTAGCTACCCATAGCGTTCTTCTTATCTCGAAAAATTTGCTCCTTCTTTACAGGAATTTGGTCAGTTAAATGATTTCTATTCAAACAAGGACAATCCTTGCTCCGATATCGTAATTGCGACTTGTAAACCGGACGTGTAAACGACTTGATGAATGCCAAATCAGTCACTATGGCATAGAATGATGTTACAAACTTTTCTACTTATAAGTGATTAAAAATCGAAAATAAAAATAAAAAAATTCGTCGGTGGATTTTTTTTGTAATACGCGAAAAAGGTTAAAAAAAAGTACAAATCATAATTTTCGGCATTTATCTTAATTTCGGCGAAATAAAATTTGATTTGCAGAGTCGATGAACTCAAATTTGAATTTGTCTGCGGTCAGATCTTCTGTAGCGTGTAACGAGAAATGCGCACTCTAGTCATAATACTATTACAATGGCTGAAGTACTTTTTTGACGTCTAATAATTTCCATGTTGGATTTCTTGTGGACAGTATGTTTACTGTTTTTTTTCTGTTTTTTTTTTTTTTTTTTTTAAATATACGTAACTTATCTCACCTTTTAAAATACTCCGAGTAACTAACACAAATTTTGATATATATATATATGTATATATATATATATATATATATATATATATATATATATATATATATATATATATATATATACAAACCCATGTACACGGTATTACGTTATTATTACGTCATGCCTGTCTAAACCTACTGTTGGGTGTAGGCTTTCGTGAAACGCTTCCAATGTTGCCTACTTTGTGCGATGCGAATCCAATTGATTCCGCTTACTTTCACAGTGTCGTCTCTGCTCCATCTAGTCATGAGTCTTCTTAATCCGACACCGCCGCAATATAGGCTTTTGGTTCGTCTATTGTAATTTCCGCTGGCAATATGTCCTACCAATTTCCATTTTAGTTTAGCAACGCATTCTACTGCATTTTACTAATTTTATCTAATCCATACACAATTAATTTTATCTAATCCATACACAATCTCCTTGTAATCTCGGAGTCTGATAATTAAGCACGACTCTTTCGTAGGTCGTTCGAGCTATTCGTCGAATTATTTGTTTTGTAAGACTCCCTGTTTCAGCTCCGCATGTTAGAACTCTATACATTGGTTGTATACTTTACAAACTATTCGGTATTTCTTTCTTTTTAAAAACACCGCTTAATTTCTCGGAATGCAAACCAGACAAGAGATGTGCTCTTCTTTTAACTTCCGACTGTAATTTCTCTTCTCTCGAATTCGCATATATTTTTATCATTTATAGATGTACTTTCTGTTGTATATTCGTCATTTTTTATTTAAGTATATTTTTAATCCTATATTTTTGAACTGCGCGTTCAGTTCTGCAAGCGTTAATTCTATCTTCACTGTACTGCATCGCGTCATCGGCAAAGCGCGAGTGATTTAATCTTTCTCCGTTTATTCGGATGTGCCCATTGAGTTTCAGTTTAATTTTCGAAAAACACTCTTCAAAGCTGTAGAAAATAGTTTCGGCGATACGGTATCACCCAGCCTTACGTCCCTTTTCAATGGTATGTCATTCGTAGTTTCCCATAATTTTACGTTCGTTGATACTGGATATTTATATATATATATATATATATATATATGTATGTATGTATGTATGGCATCTATGTATATATAGGTAAACAATAAAAAAGATTAAACTTTGTTCATAAAAAATCATTTAAAGCTTCGGCTGTTAAACCATTGTCAAGTGAACGTAATTGTAAAATATAAAAAATATGTAAATATATGCAATATAAAATATGAAATGTAAAAAACGCTAATTTAGATATACAATTTACAAAAAAAAAATAAAAGCGCAATATTTATGAAATTGTCTGATAGTGAATGTGGTAAATATCGCAATCTGCAATCTCAGTAATATAAGATTTATACATAAACATATAAAAATTCTTTCTTTTAGAATTTCCATTTTCTTCAACTTTTATTTTTATAAATGTTTTTCTTTGTGGAGAAAATTTTATAATTTCGGTTAATATTTGATTTTGATGTTTTAATTCTGTACGATATTTTCCGAATAATGTTTTTTCATTAATATTCGAATTTAAAACAGCTAATCGGGAATTGTCTGACCTTTTTTTCTTTCTATTATCCTTTTCTTCGCGTTGATTATAATTTAATTTATACACCTTTTATCTTCTATTTCGTTGTTATTAATCAATTTCAATAATGCGCATTTATTCCTTATTGCTGAAATCATGTTATATTTGTTGAATATTTTTCAAAATAAGTAAATAAAAAGTGTATTTCGAAAAATGAAATTAATTATAAAAAGTGCAATATTAAGATGAAATAAAAATTTTCGCCACCCCGAAGTAAAAATTCGTTACTACCGCACGTGTAATTAACCGTATACAATAATGCAACAAACTTGATTACAGGAAAAATCACAATCAAAACCCGTATTACACCAGTACAATGTGTTCGAAATAGATTGAAATAAATATGATATACGTTATAATTACACGAGAGAGATGGGGTGATACATTAGAATAATATATGTTTGATTCTCTTATGCTTATATTTCTTGCGTTTTAATTGCAATTCTATTGTAGTCCTACATCCAACGCTATTTTATAAATTATCGGATATTTACTAACGGCGCAAGATGGTTATCCCATGCTGTTTTATTACTTCCGGTATGTAAATTCAGAACTGCATGCCTAACATCTATTCTAGCATAATCGGCGATAGAAGTACTGATTATGAAGTCGCTGTAGCTGGAAAAGATTAGAAGTGCTTGTATATGATCATACGGGACACGCGTATAAAAGTACTGGCCTTATATAATCGTTTTAATATATTATTAAGAAGATTTTTTACTAAGCGGAGATAGTGCTTATAAATGAAACCTTATCGGTCGAGTATTATTATTATTATTATTATTATTATTATTATTATTATTATTATTATCGTATCAATTACGCGCTTATTTAGGGATATCCTGCATTATAAATTCACGTTCGACAGCCAGTCTTCTGCGCCTTCTTCTAGTGAATGTAGCCCAATCAGTCCTTTATTAAAGCTATTTACTTTACACGAATTTATAAAGTGTGACATCGCTCGGATCTCGCCACAGCTGCACAGCTCCGTTTCCGACAGTTTCCATTTGTTCATTAAATATTTGCAACGACCCTGGTTGGTTCTGACGCGATTTAAATTGCACCATGTTTTTCTGTTGAGACCAAATCCTGGCATCCTGCTAGCCGGATTTGATATTAATTGTCCGTTTGTTGGAGTCTGCTTAACCCACATTTCCTTCCATTTCGTAGGTGCGTCGACACTGCTCTGTAGCTCGTTAGCCGTCAGCCATGCTGGTTTCCTGCTGCTGAGACGTGTAGGTGGGGGGTCTTTGATAAATTTTTCTACGTGAGAGTGCGTACTGTTGTATTTAGCCCATTCTCGTTTGAATGTTTCTTCTCTGCGGATGTGCGGTGGAAATATATTTGCCAGCACGGGAAGCCACATAGTAGGAGTAGATTTTAGCGTACCGGTTACTAAGCTTAGTGCTACGTTCAGTTGTGTATCGATCTTCTTAGCATGCGAGCTGGCCATCCAAACGGGGCAACAATATTCTGCAACTGAAAACACTAGTGCCAGTGTAGCAGTCCTGATGAGTTTTGTCTCTGCTCTCCAAGCTGTACCTGCAAGGCGAGCGATAAGGTTTACTCTTGTCTTCACTTTTTGAGCTATTTTTTCGGAGTTCTCTTTGTATGTGAGAGTTCGATCAAGAACGACGCCTAGATATTTTGGCGTTGGGTTTTACCGTTGAGTTTAACATGTATTTTAGCTTTTGCCATCTGCGAGTTGAGGTGAAACACCGAAGTTTTTCTGTTTTTACCGGGTTTAACCTGAGTCTCCATTTAGCACAGTATTCATCCAAGCTTGCAAGTACAATGTCGTCTGCATACTGGAAATTCTCCGCTTGGAGGAATCTCGAGTAATCGATATGCTTAGAAAATACAAGACTTTTATCTAACATCTCTAGGTATTTAATATCGGTTTTTCCAGTGTGTACCGATATGTTACTTATTACTAAAGCTTCTAGTGCGAAAGGTCTTCCTTTAGTAAATAAGATAGTCGGCGTTTTGCTTATTTTGAATTTTCCATTCGTTTCGAAATAATTGTTTAACGTTTGAAAACCATCAGTTAATCTCGTTAGTATTCTGTAGGATGTAAAATAAATGACAGTGTCATCTGTATACAAAGTAATTTCTAAGTTCTTAATAAATAGTAAGAATAAATAAGGCCCGTCAATACTTCCCCGCGGTACACCAGCCAGAAGAGTTTTTGTTCTGGAATTTGCATTGTTTATATGAACTAAAAAATGCCTATTAGTCTCTGACGAGTCGTATGATGTAGTTAGGAAATTTCATTTGAATTAGTTTATAAATTAAACCAGGATGCCGGGTAGTATCGAACGTTTTTTCTATATCTAATAAAAGTAAACCAGTATGCAAGTTTTTATTAAATCCGTTAGTAACCGGAATTTTTGCAGAATAGCCGTGGACATGTTGGTTCTGTTATTATTTTCAGTGAAATTTCTCAATCTGCTCAGCATAATCATTTCAGCCACTTTACTGATATTAATTAATAATGGTATAGGACGTAAATTCGTTCGGTCTTCTCAGGTATTTTTACCTGTTTTACGTATGGAAACTACTTTTGATAGTTCCCAGGAACTAGGAATGTATGCGAGCAGTAACGTGGAGTTAATTATGACGCAGTAAGTTTTAACAAGACCTTTAATCGGTAAGTTCTTAATCAATATCGTGAAAATATTATCCAGACCGACTGATATTTTATAAGTACGAGAATTATTAATTTTGTCGAATCTAAATAATACTTTTAATCTTTTCCTGTATTCTTATTGTATGATTTTTTTCCATATTTCATCAATTATAAATATTATTCATTATTGATTGCTATTTTTTTTTTTTTTAATTGTTATTTATTATTATTATTTTTATACGGAGGCTTACTGTGGTCCTAGATCTGATTTAAGAGGCTCAGTGAATCCAGGAACAGGAACACATTATGAATATGGTCAGTAGATTCAGATAAAAGTTGAGGTAAAGAAGGAGGAAGGCTGTGCTGGATTTTTAATGTTGTGAGAGCATGACAGGATGTTAGTATGTGGGGTATGAGCAGTTGAGACATTTGGCAAAAGTGACAGAGTGGCGGGTCTGTGCCATGAAGAAGATAGGAATGGGTAAGGTTTGAGTGGGATATACAGAGTCTTGTAAGGATAATATTTTTCTTTCTTGTTTGGAAAGGAAATGGCAGTTGGGATAGTGGATTAGGTTTGATTAAAAGGAGGTGGTTTTGTTCATTAGGCTTCCATGCGCGACACCAAGAGATTTAGTTACGAGAGATTTCAGGAAAGCTTTAACGTCACTATAGAGAGAGAGGCGAGCGGAAATGTGTGGAAGCAAAGACGCCTCTCTGGCAGCTCGGTCAATAGCCTCATTTCCAGGAATACCGATGTGGCTGGGAATCCAAATGAAAACTATGGAAACTTGAGATCTAGTAAGGAAGTCATGGACAAGCAGAATGCGTTGTAGAAGTGCATTATCCGTATATAGGTTGTGGAGAGACTTTAAAATATTGAGTGAATCAGAAAGAATAAGGAATTTAGAAGAAGACTGCGTCATGGACAGGAACTCTAGACACTTGAATATAGCAAAAGATTCAGCTGAAAAAATGGAGCAGGACTTAGGAAGTCGAAAGCGATGAATGAGAGGGGGTACCGAGAAGGCAGACCCTACACGCCTACTCGATTTAGAGCCATCAGTAAAACAGCACACAGCGTCCTTATATTTGGAGATTTCAAGAGCAATATAGTTTTGAAGTATATGGGGTGGGCATAAAAGCCTGGAAAGGTGGGTAAATTTCAAGTTTATATGGAGTGGTTACAAAAGCCAATGTGGTGGGTCAATATATATTGGAAGAAGAGGGGGATTAAGAATGAATTTGTTAAATTGAGGAAATAATGATAGGAATTTATTTTTGATGCTAATTGCATATTTAGGGATGTTTGTGGATATTTCATTGTAGCTTGGAACATTGTACAAAAGATCATTGAACGGTAGGTTTGGAGAGATAAGTGTGGAGGTGAGGAAGTTATCTGTCAGGATTTGCCTTCGGTAACATAAAGGAAGTAATCCCGATTCACTATTAAGACTAGCTGTAGGGCTAGTATGAAAAGCTCCAGTAGCTATTCGGACGGCTGAATGTTGTGTTGAATGGTATCCAAGGACCTCAGTAACCCCTGGGCCGCAGAGGCGAATGCTAGGCAACCGTACTCTAATCTCGAACGAATTAATGCTTTATATAACAGTAATAACATTTTTCGATCGCCTCCGTTACGTCTATTATTAATTTTCTTCAATATGTTTAAACCTTTTATAGCTGATTTCTTGAGGTTTTTAATGTGCGCGCTCCATACAAGTTTGCTGTCAAAAGTTACTCCGAGGTAGCGCACTGTATCCTGGAAACATAATTCTAAACTATTCAGGAAGATTTTAGGTCGTTGATTACACTTGGTGTTTCGGTAACGCAGGTTGTTTTTTTCTGCTGAAAAATTGAATCCACGTGCAGATGTCCATTCGACTATTTCATTGATGCAACGTTGTATGATTTTACCAGCTCTGGTTGGCGAGGACGATTGGAACGTTATCGTTAAATAATCATCTGCAAAAAGGCTGAATTGTACCGGTGGTCGGATTGCCTGCATTATATCGTTAATGACTAGCAGGAAGAGTGTTACACTAAGGACGCATCCTTGTGGTACACCATTCTTCATATGAAACAATTTTGAATAGGTGTTGCCTAAGCGTACCTTGATTTGTCTGTAGCGCCTGATATTTCCATACTGTATCATATGCCTTTTGCAGGTCAAAAAAGACAGCATATAGATGATTACGATCATATGCCTTCTGGATCTTGAGTTGGAGATCAATGATAGCTTGTATTGCTGATCGATGTTTTCGGAAACCATATTGCTTTGGAGTGAACATATTATTCATTTCTAAGGTCCAGGTTAGCCTCTTTTGAATAATTTTTTTCAATAGTTTGCCAAGTAGTTAATGCAATAGGGCGGTAGCTAGTTGTTTTTGTTTTATTTTTTCCCTTTTTTAGTATAGGGATTACTACGGCTACTTTCCATTTTTCTGGGAAAGTTCCCTCATTCCACATCCTATTAAAGATGTGTAACAAATATAACTTGGCTGATGCATGAAGATGTTTCAACATAATAGGGTGGATGTTGTCTGGTCCTGGTGAGGAGTCACGGATGTGGTATCGAATACAGTATTCGAGCTCGTCTAACAATATTGGACGATTGTAGTTTTCATCATTGCAAGTATCAAAACTGATTGGTGTAGCTTCTGTTCTTTGTTTTAGATGTAAAAATTCTTTATTATAACTGGAATTAGATGATACAGCAGAAAAGTGGGAATCCAACAGATCGGCCATCTCGGCGGTATTTGTAATAAGAGAACCGTTCTTGTATAATGCAGAGATACTTGATTGACAATTTTTCCCATTGATCAGCTGTATTTTCTTCCACACTGCTGGAATCGGTTCATATTGATTGATGGAAGAGGTGAAAACTTGCCAGCATTCTTTTTTAGATGCTCTTATGAGAGTGCGCGCGTACGCCCGACGTTTACGATACTCAATAAGATTTACTAATGAATTTTGTTTTTATTTGTTTTATCGTTATCCGTTAAAATTGTTTTTACCCTATCAATAGGACTCCTGAAACTGGCTAATTTATACATTTTTGGGTGGAACGAATCTTTTAATGTGTCTGTGGTTGTTTTCTATGTATATATATATATATATATATATATATATATATATATATATATATATATATATATATATATATATAAACCAAAACAAAATATAACACAGTTTAATCACTAGTAAGTTTTTTATTGCGCAATAAAAAACTTACTAGTGATTAAACTGTGTTATATATTGTTTGGTTTATAATTTATAAAATCACTACTCTACATGTGATTTTATAAATTACAGAAATTTAATCGGTGCACATCCAAAAAAAAAAAAAAAAAATTTGCTAGTGCGAATAAAATAACAAGATATTAATTTGACGTCGTTTTAAATTTAAGGTATAATTTGTTTTTCGATTAAACCTAAACCGGCATTCCTGCAAAGTTCAGATGCCCTGTAAATGAAATTATACGAATATGAGTGAATAAAGAAATAAGAATGCACGATATCGCGTCGATTAATCGAGGTGTATATATAAGATATTAATAATAATTCAACTAATTTATCGTAGTAAAAGCAGAAAAAGCAGATACACACATACTCGTGCACATGTATGTACTATATTATATAAACATATGTATATATATATATATATAGTACTAATATATAAAATTGTCGTATCTGTCTGTGATTTGTGAATATTTTCATTATAATCACTGCATTGGGCTATTTTTATCACAATTCGCATAGCTTATAGCCTATATTATCGGATTCATCTAAGCTTTGTTTCAAATTGATATCACAAATAGGACAAAAATTACAATAATTCCAAATTTTAAAAAGTAGTAAACAGCGATGTCAAATCGTTTAAAATTTAACACGTTTTCCCATTCGAATGTACCTTCACTACAAACACTCGTCATACAAACCAGGTTTTGTTGCGTTAGGGGCGTGGCCAAAATAACGGACATAGGACATATATATATATATTATTAAAAGAAAAAGACAGCGATATTATATTTAAAAAAAAATTATTACACAGGCGAAGCCGTTGGTAACTTCTAGTATGATTTTACTATTTTTCGATATTTGTTATTTGACGTGTATGCATTCTGAGAATGACAACCAACTTGCGTGCCCCATACAATATCCTTCGTCCATCTCACGTGTCCACCCGATGGTCATTTTCCGCTAATTTTCATCTTGTCCCCATATTACTGGAAAACGACCCCACCGGTGAAGTGAAATGGACGACTGTCGACATGCTCAATTTTGATTATAGTTTTGTATTGTTCATCTTTATCGTGACGAGTGTAATTAGACGGGCGGCTATTTTTTAAAAATCTGTTGCCGTACGTTAACAACGGAGATGTTATCGAAATAAATTATTCTCAAAAAAAAAAAAAAAAAAAAATTAAAAACGAGAATTTACAATAAAGTAACGTATAGGAATGAATTAAAAAATCTTATACCGTAACGAAAAAAGCAAAAATATTAACATTATTTCGATAAAATTAAAAATTAATATTGGTGGTGACGTAATTTAAAAAAATTAATTTAAATTTTACATAAACGTCTACGACGTTAAAATGACGCGCACCAGTATATTAATAGAAATACTAATATAATAATTAATATAATACTTTTTATAATAATAGTAATTAATTAATTAGTAAATATGAGTGCTAATAAGAACAGTGATTAAAACGTAGACAAAAAGGTACCATCGCCATGAAATCTATTTTTTTTTCTACCTTTTTTTTTGTGGGGTAAGCTTTTTTTGGCGTGTTACTGGGTCAATGTGATGTAATTTTGGAGTCACACACTGCGTATGATGTGTGTGTGTGTTGTCCTTTTTAGCCGACGCATTTCGTATGTAGGGTAATTGCTCATAAACACCCCCCCATCTTACATGCGCTCTTCCTACAGGACGATCCTATTCAGAGGAGGAGAAATTTTTTCTTATCAGATGCAATTATATTATCAGTTTGACCACAGTCACTGCATACACTGCTGGTGGTAAAGTGTTGGCACTTTTCTGGATAATGCAGTCATGTTATTTTATATATAATCGTCATTGTGTGACTAGCATATCGCACTCCGTTGCGTATGTCTCTCTCTATCTATCTATATATATATAACGTAATAGTTTGATTTTTTCTAATCAGTTGTATAATTATCTTTGCGTTATTATCAACGTTATTATTATTTATTTGTTGTTTTTTTAATCAAATTTTTGTTGTTTTTTTAATCAAAAATATTTTTTGAAACGTCGGCTTTCAGTCAATCTAGCCTAATTTTTAACTTGAAATTGTTACGAATATAAATAAAATCGGAGAGCGTGTATTTCAGTTTTGTTTCGCGCGCGCACGCGTACACACACGTACGCATATGTGTCTATATATATATGGGTGTGTGGGTGTGTGTGCGCGCGCGCTTGAAAGTAATATTCTATATTTATTTCGACGTATACATATTTTTACTAAATTGAAGTATTCGATAAAAATGGTGGCCGTATAAAATCGTTATTATTAAGAAAAAAATCTCAATAGAAAAACGGTAAAAATTAAATTCTATATGTTGGAATAATGTTTAAAAGCTATAATTAAAACACGTAATTTATATCATTAGAAGTTTTAGTGTATATATATATGTATATATGGCTTTCCCTCACTATTTCATTCTTATATGAACCGGAACGGATTACTTTTTTACGGTAAAAATTCATTACGCCCTCTAGCGGACCGCAATATAAACGGTTTTAACATTGCCCAACAACTGTGAATTGTTTAACTGACGGCATTTAAAACTAATTCGTTTACTATTGTCGAAGTCGTTCTTCCTATATCTGCAATGTTTTATTTTTTCAAAAAGAACTACTTTATACTGGTCTACACGTACGTATATAAAATATAACGCGTTTTCGATAAAACAAGTTATAGGCTTGTCTAGAGGCAAGACACACCATAAAGCTGATAGAAATTAAACACATTCTCAACTAGGACAAATGTCGATTTTTGAAAAAGGAAGCAAAAAAAAAAATATGAAATTATCGAATCGTCTTATACGGTCAGTACATTTCGAAAACAGCTTATTGAGACTCTATCGCGGAATTTTCACACGTTACTGGTAAATTCACTTGGCCAGACATGCTGACAACTATATCGGTATCTCGCAGGAAGGGATAAAATTGAACTTTTTAAAATAATTTTAATTGTAACAACTTAAACCGACTCTAAAAGGTTTAAAACAATAATATCGATCCAAAAACATGTTCATCTTATTTCGGTCATCTTATATTGTTTTTTGTTTTTTTTTTCTTCTTTTCAATCCGGGATTCCATTTATTCAGGTCATATCTTTCATCCAGTACCGTATTAGCAACAATAAGCAAGTTAGTGGATGCTCTGAATTTTGTACCATATACAGAATGTTACATATAAAATGAAGAAAAATCGCCATTCCATATTAGCTCGCCAAGAGTATGTCATTTGGTGTCCTATCTTTGTGTTGATGAGGATTGTCAAAACGAACGACTCTTATCAATTTTAGATTTGATAGAATTTTCTTTACTCATATAAAAATGTGTGTGTGTTGTGTGATTGTATATAACAATAGAAGTGGGATTTTTTTTTTTAAACACCACTCCAGTCAGAATAAACTGACCACTATTGGCGAAGCTAATAAGTTGGTAACAAATTAACTTATATCTAAAGTATGGTATGAAATACCGATCACTCTGCAGGACAGATAAACATGAAAGATCTATAAAAAGAGAGAGAAAGAAGGGACAAAGAAAATATATGCAGTGGTTGTAGAGAAAATTAAAGAACTAATAAAATAATTATTTCAATAAATCGCTGGAACTGCCGATTAATAGCGTAATGTCATTCAATCCTAAGAAAGTCTCTGGTCCAAAGCCTTTTAAGCCTTCTTATCGGATTACCAGTTAGCCGATGG
The DNA here is from genome assembly GCA_032883995.1 of Coronaproctus castanopsis. NCBI lineage: Eukaryota > Metazoa > Arthropoda > Insecta > Hemiptera > Monophlebidae > Coronaproctus > Coronaproctus castanopsis. The sequence continues at coordinate 17,923,484 of CM065054.1, forward strand.
CTGTTGCATACTCGAAATATTGCGGTTGGAGCTGATACATAGCGCGTCAAAAAAAAAAGTTGTTATATCGTTTGACGTGATAATCGTGTACATATTCAATGTAGAGATCATCGTGAATGGTACGATTTGATATAAAGAACGAAGCATCAACCATGTTGCGAAGAATCTTGGATTGCAGCTGCTGAATATAATGTATATTACTTCTTTGCAGATGCACCGTAAATTTCAGTGCCATACTTCCATATTGGAGCTATATTGCCGACAAGTACACCAGACTCGTGCAGGATAGCTTTACAAAGGACTTTCTGCCAACTATGCTATTTCATTCTGGAACATACTGAATGCGAGTACTCCATGTAAGACGGCGGTCCAAATACCGGCCTACGTATTTGATAGTGTCGCAATGAGAAAAAGAAATGTTAGGCTGTTTATTTTAGAGAACGGTTATTTATACGATTATTGTAAATCGTTTTACGCTTTGAAAATATACACGCTAACTTTAAATCCAGAATTATTTATTTTAGTCTATTATTCCCTAGGTTTTATTGATTTACTTAGTTGCATACGGTGCAAAACGTTGGTTTCTTATAATATTTTAAAAAAGGACTTCTCAGAAACTGAAAATGCAGTCTACCGTTGATCTTGAATTTTTATTTGCGTTTGTTTTTTTTTGTTTTTATGTTATTTACCTTATTTTACTTACTTCTATATAGCAAGACAATTTTTAAGTTATTTTCCTTACTACCGCCGCACGCAGTAAGCGTCAATAGGAATAATTTTATTTTTAATTTTTAATCATTAATTTTTAAATTAAAACGTTTTTGTTATAGTTTTACCTCTACTTTTAATTCTTAATCTTTATTTATCTATATTGTCCTTTTATAGTTACAGAAGTTTTTTTTTTATTATTATTATTATTATTATAGAATTTTATGTTTTTATGTTAGATATTGTTTAAGTTTCTTCTTCTTCGAGTAACCTCGTACAACATTAATTTTCAGTATAGAATAAACACCTGGCGCTCGCGCATTCATGCGCATAGCCCAGGTTTGCTTCTATTTATTTTTACTACATAAGCATGGTTTACTACCATTATTGTTTATTACGATTATGTGTATACATGCTGTTTGTAAACATATTTGATTGAAGCAATAAATTGAATTGAATTGAATTATTATCTGTTGAACGGTACGGTTGGTTTTTGTGAAGTGCATTTTTTGATGTCGGTTATTTTGGTGCATATTAAATCAATGTTTACAATTTTTTGAAGTCTTATAGTTTTTTGTTAAATTCGAAAACGTAATTGGTTTTTAGATTTATTTCATACTTTTCGCGATATTAATTAATTAATAGAGCGCGAATGTTTTTTCTAATAAATTGTACGCGTTCATTGCTATCGTATATATATATATATATATATATATATATATATATATATATATATATATATACGTAGTGTGCTTTTATCTTCGAAATTCCCGCAACCGTTCATCTTATCTGATAAGTCGTTTGCTGGTATTATTATCTATACAATTTATTAATAATAATAACACATCATATGAGTTGTACCAACTGCGATAAAATATTACCACGCAATGGAGACTTCGTGAAATGTAGTTTGTGTAATTCTTCAACTACATTTCGATTGTAGCGGTATCCTTGCCAAAACGTGAAAGTCGAAGTAAGCGACGAAGAAGGCCGAATGGATGTGCGGAGTATGTCGAAAATTTCAAGTGAATCGGTAAGCTCGGACATGTTCGGAGGAGTCTGATCGAGCGCGAATTGGCAAATTTAAATGACGTTTTTTCGATTTCTAATATCGATAAAAAGTTGGAGGTAGCAATGGGGAAAAGTAGATTTATTGGAGATAATAAGAATTTAAAAATAGAAAACTCTGTTCTTAAGTGCAGAGTGTTTGGAGCAGTATTTAAGAAGTAAAAATGGATTAGTTGCTAATATACACCATATTGCAGGCGAGAACATCGTAGAGGTAGTGCAGAAAGTGGCGGAATTAGCGGGTGCGAGCATCGACGAAAGGGCTATCGATATATGTCACACCGATTGCCAAAGTCGTCTTTACAAAGCACACCCGAATATTATTGTCGCGCGATTCTGCAGGAGGCTTGTAAAGCAAAATCTACTAAAGAATGGGAAGACATTTAGTGAACACACCTAACGTCGGAAAAGGCAAAATTATTTGTGCGAATGCGCTTTGACTGGTATGAGTAGTTAATGTGTGTATGTGTGCACAGGCGCATGTTTCGTTGTATATATCCTCGTGATGGTGTAGGTTATTTTTTATGTAGCATTAATAATAATTAGAATGATGATGACAGTACGTGCGACAGTAACTGTACGCTGTTTTGTTTGTAATGACGCAGGGTTTTATTACTTCGTTTTTTATCTGAAAGAATTGTCGTTGCATTTTGAAAATACTTATTTAAAAATTTAAACTCTTATACTTGTTAATAGGAAAATGTCGAGAATATAATTTGAAGCTATATATTGTCCTTATAGATTTCAGTAAAGCTTTCGATAGGATTAAACACAGTGCGTTGTTCGATGCTTTACATCATGCAGGCGTGGAAACAAAGTATATAAATTTTAGTTAAGGAAATATACAAATTAAGTATGGCTTACATTTCACTAGAAGAAGATAGTAGAATATTTAATCAATCCAGAGGAACAAAACAAGGCGATCCAATTTCTCCGGCACTTTTCAATACGGTACTTGAATTTGCTATAAGGAAATCAAATTTGGAAACTAAAGGAATAAATATAAACGGACAATATTTATCTAATCTTAAATTTGCAGACGACATAATTTTATTTGCGGCATCTGCAAACGAACTTTCCATAATGTTGGAAGAACTCTACCGTAATTGTAGAAATGTAGGTTTAATTATAAACAATAGCAAAACTAAGCTTCTTACTAATAGTACACCAGAAATTATTTGCCTAAATGGAGAAAAACTGGAATATACATGCAGGAAGTAATCTATTTGGGTCAGTGTTTTTGTCATTCAATGATTGGATGGATAAAGAACTAACAAGATGAATTGCCGCAGCGTGGAAAAAATTTTGGAGTTTAAAAGGAGTTTTAAAAAATAGAAGCTGGAAAATTAACCTACAAGCAGAAGTTAACGTTCTGGAAAAATGCGTCGTACCAGTTTTAATATACGGTTGTCAAACGTGGTCTGTGTGAAAGCAGCACATATTGACAAAATCAGTCGTGTACACAAATGGAGAGATCTTCCCTTGGAATTCGAAGATTGGACCGAATTCGTTCGGAAACTATTAGGTATAAAACTAAAATGAAGGACATTGCGAAGTTAGCAGTCAGCCTGAAATGGAACTGGGCCGGTCACGTCGGGATGGTTTGGCCGCAGATGCAACCAGGTGGATTCCATATTACAACAAACGAAGTGTAGGCAGACAACCGTTACGGTGGGCAGATGACTTCAGACGGCGGATGGGTTCTACTTGGTTGCGATTAACCTCCGATAGAGCGGAATGGAAGAAAATGTGTCAATTATATGGTGTCCTTAATCATTGTTAATTGTATGGGTATATGGTATTTTTGTTATGTGTTTCATTATTTTATTAATAGTTTCATGGGTGGGAGGCCTTCGGCCAATAATTGGCGAAATATAGGCTTTATTTATTTATTTATTTATTTTACTTACTACGTATGAACCTTTATTGAATTTAAAATTGTGCGCAGTGTATGAGTAGCTATTTACAAGTGGACGCATTTGGTAGCAGTCTAAAAGATATTTGTATGCGCGTTTTTACTTTTTATTATAAATCGATAGTATTAACATGTTAACTTGAAATATTCAAAACTTCCGTAGCCATTCTCTATTGATCTTGTCCCCCGACTTCTAGCTAATGGAAACCTAGACTATGATATTATTATACTAACGAAGACATCGATGTATAGGGAGGAAAGTAATCGTTATAGATTACCCGGTTATAACACGATCGCGCTTTGTAAGGACGATCAGCGTTCAGGGGGTTTTTTTACGTAAAAGAAAATATAGACTACTTTAGTAAATATCCCGTAATCGTAAACTGCCTACATTTTTTTTTTTTTTTTTTAAATAATGACAACTATAGTTCTTGCCTGGATTCGTAAGGGAAAAATTCAATTAAATTATACCTGTACGCGTTTAATGTTGAGTCAGTTTTTCTAATCACGCATGGATTTATGCTTTTACTTAATTCTAGCCAACATTAGATGTATTTTTCCTTTAATAAACAGCGTTTTCGTAATTATTTGATGAATTTTGATTTACGTTATATGTGCATTGGCGACATTTTTCGATAGACGAAAAGTTTGAATGGTTTATTGGGAAAATTAGCATTTATAAAACTGTGCGCGGAGAATTTAATAAGACGAATAAATAAAATAAACAAACACGTGTATGGGTAACATTTTGGTATTGGCTCGTAACAAACAAACTTTATCCAAGTTAACGGAACACTCTTTAAATATTAAAAAGTCAAAAATTCTGCAAAAAACCACTAGACGGGCAAAGTATAGTTACTATACAAATTTGTGATAGTTAAAAAAATTATTGAAGTCTTGTAAACGGAATTATCGGGGAAAAGAGATGGACAATATAAAAGTAGTTTTAACGACGAAAATTTATCTATTTGCGGTAATGAAAAACTTGTCGCTAAGTATTTCAATAGTTACTTTCGAGAAAGCGTACATGTAGTACTCGGTGAGTGTGATTCGTCATTTTTAAATGATTTACATGTTTCTGGATCTCGATAGAAGACGTTAAGGAAATAATATAATTTACTAATAAATCATCTTTCGGACATGATCTAATTGCTTCGATAAAAGAGAATATATATATATTTTTTTTTCAGAAACCACTTACATATTTATTTAATGAATCCGGTAGGCAATTTCCTTGAAATACTGAAACTGGGAAGTGCAACGCCCGTTCATAAAGGTGGAGATAAAATGGGAAATTATATAGACCAATTTATCAATCATCTCAAAAATTGTTGAAAAATGTATGAGAAAAATTATATCGATTTATTTGTAAAAATTAAATTACTTTTTTTTTTTTTTTACAGCGATAGTATAGTACAAAATACCAGGGGTTCCACAAGGCAGTCTACTGGGGTTTCATACTTGTTCCTGATCTATATAAACGATTTGTATAATTTGCCAGTTAACGGACAATTGTTTAGTTATGCCGATGTGATAGTTAGCTGTTGATTCCCGGTACCCTAAGTTACTCCGAAATCTAGTGCAGGAAGATGTAAATGACATTGTTAATTGGTTAAAGTTGAATCGTTTGACGGTTAATAGAGTGTGGCAAAACGAAATATATAGCTTATTCAAATCAAGCTTCTGTTAACTGGAATGACTTCGAACTATATTTAGGAGGCAATAGTGTCAAATTTCGTATGGTCGACGAAATCAGGTGTATCTTGGTAACTTGGAGCGGACACGCGTTTTGCGTTATACCAACCTGTATTAACTTATGGAATAATAAATCGAGGCGTAATGTCTAAATATCGTATTAAACCTATAGAAGTTCTTCGACGAACGGTATTAAAGATAAGTGCGCAGAATCAAACACTTTTAAAGGTACACGAATTGTACAAATTACAACTGCTGACGTATGTAGTTAACAATGCCGACAAGTTTAGCATAACAATCGGTAATAGTAAAACGAGAACAGAAATTCCGTTTATAAGTGAATCGAGAATAAGGCCTTTTACGTTGGCCCCGTTTTATTTAACATCTTGCCTCGTTATTTACAAATCGATTTGTTGAATTATAAGCAGAAAATTGGTAACAAAATTCATCAAAGCTTGTATTGACGAGTATTCATATAATTATAGTCAAAAAATCGTTTTATTTATTTTGCGTTAGAAGCGTGTACACAACGATGCGCCATTACATCTCGTATTCGTGCTTTTAGAATACGTCTTGTACGTATTAATTTTATTCGTGCCTTTTACATTACAATATGCTAGATGAATGTTGAGTGAATGAGTATGAGTATGTTATGATCAAAATATGTTTCTACATTTTAAATTATTTCATTGTAACTAATCTTTTCTTTTCTTGTTCTCGAATGTGTTTGCCACACTGTATTAAAATGTTGTTAAACACCTTGCCTATATGTGTGTTATTATCGCTATTCGCGCAAATATGCATTAATTTGCGTATTAATATTATATATTGTTTAATTTATTTATTATTATTAGAAGAATAAATAAAATTTGATTTGATTTGATTACTAATTATTATTATTACTACTACTACTAAGGTATTTTTCCGTCTGGTTAACTTGCACTTTGTTCAGGGTTAACGTTGCATTTCCCATTATTATTAATCGTCCTAATTTTCCTATATAGCGTACAATTTCTAAAAATTGTCTACTTCCACATAATAAAATGTCATATTTTCCATTTCATTTTAGTCAGCGTGAATTTTGTTTCACGCGTTCAAATTTCTCTCAGGAGACATTTAACGCGCAATAACGCTGACCGTTCCCCTATCGTTTTTGTTGACCTACATTTTTCCTTTAACCCATATGTGTTTCTTCGTTTGAAACATAATAATTTATTTCGGTTTCTACTTAGTTTATACTTTATCTACTGGAATAACACACGCTCTAACACACACACACACACATATATACACTATATATATGTATATGTGTGTAGGTTATTTATTATGAATTAAGAAACGTATTAGTACTATTCTTTAAAAAAAAAAAAATCGGTTCCTATCGAGCATATCTAACTTTTTCATCAGGTTAAAAATTTTCCTTAGAGTTGTTTCATGGATATGTAAAACACCCACGATACACATCTGTATATATATGTGTGTGTATGTATGTATATCTGTGTGTGTGTGTTTACATACATGTGTGTGTATATATATATATATATATATATATTGGTTATGAATTAATAGCGACCGGTTTCTAAATTTAACTACTTTCCTATTTATATATATATATATATATATATATATATATATATATATATATATATATATATATATATATATATATAAGTTAAGTTTACTTTAATTCTTTATTAGTATAATGTAAACACGACGTAGCTAATAAAAATATCTCGGATAATAAGTTATAATGTGACGAATAACAGATATTAAATAAACTAAATGTATTTAAGATAAAGTTCATCAATACCACCGACCCTGCTAGCAGAAATCAAAAAAGCTGTAAATAAAGCTAAGCTAAAGAAGGTACCAGGACACGATAAAATAATAAATGAAACTATCAAATATGGAGGAGAAAGGTTACTTATAGAATTGGTTATTAAATGAAATAATTGTAACAGAAACAATTCCAAGAAAAAATCTGCCATAATTCTTCTACATAAAAAAAGGCGTAAAAAAGAAAAGATAGAAAATTATAGACCAATAAATACCAACAATACAAAAAATTTTCTCTACCGTAATATGGTCGAGACTACAGAGTCAGCTAGAACCACAGCAGCCTCGTGAGCAGGCGGGTTTCCGTAGCTCGTATTCAACAATAGACCACTTACATGTTATTAATCAATTAATAGAGTAGAGTACAATATACCGTTATTTTTAATGTTTATGGACTACATTAAGGCCTTTAACTCGGTAAAGCAATCATATATATTTCAAGCGCTACAGAATCAAGACTGTCAAAGAAAGCCGATAAGACTAATAATGAAAATGTATAAAAACGTTGAAGCTAGAATAGTAACAGATGCGGATGGAGAATATTTCCCGTTAGCACGAGGAGTACGCCAAGGCGATCCGTTATCTCCAATTTTGTTCAACTGCGTCTTGGAGTAGGTTTTCAAAGCTCCAGATTGGTCGGATATGGGCATTAATTTAAATGGAGAATTATCGAACAACTTACGTTTTGCAGACGATGCGGTGCTAATTGCATCCTCCTTCAACCAATTGGAGCAAATGTTTCTCTCTCTGCAGCTGGGTGGGAAATAAATCGGGATTAAAAATAAATAACGAAAAAACTAAAATTTCATATCAATAAAAAAGAAGCTTTATACTAATAGGAAATAGCAATAAAGAACAAATCACCGAACTTACATATTTGGGTCAACTAATTTCATTTAAAAGCAAATTAACAGCAGCCGAAATACACCGCACAGTGGCAATAACATGGAAAAAGTACTGGATGATGAAATCAATTTTTAAGAGCAATATTCCGCCCAATCTAAAAAGTGTGGCGTTCAACAGCTGCCTGCTACCATCCTTAAACGGCTCCCAAACATGGTCGATGACGCAAAGACAGGAAAATATTCTAAGAACCTGCCAAAACAACTTAGAAAGATCAATATTACAAATCAAGAAACTGGATAGAGTCAAATTAAAAACGATTAAGGAACAAATGGGTGATAATAGGGATGTCATAACATCAATCCTCGCGCTGAAATGGAAGTGGGGAGGACATGTCATAAGATACAGATGTCAGCGGTGGACGAAGAAAGTAACGGAATAGTACCTGGCGTACCGCAAGAGAAAAAAATCGCGACCGTTTACACGTTAGGATGACGATTTCAAAAAAATTCCTGGCATCCAGAAGCGCTCTGTATAGATTGGCACACAACAAACGCAACCGGGAAAAATTGGGAGAGACGTTCGCTCGAAAGTATGACTACATTCGAAATTAATTTTAGAAATTGATTTTAGATGTAACAGATATTTATAAATTATTAATTTAGTTATGCTAAGTAAAGGTTATTATTATTATTATATTATATATATATATCACATAATTATGCGTATATAAGTGTATGCTTGTTCATGACTGTGAAGAATGAACGAAAGATATATTTATTTCTTAATGGTCCTAATTTGTCTTTATTGTGAAAAACACAAGCCAACTGCTATAGGCGTCTACAAAAAAAAAGTTTGTAGTTGGTAAAATTGGATTGTAAAGGTAATGCTGGTTTTGTTATTATTATTTAATTCGGACGGAATTTGTGCCGGCTACATTTTTAAAATTCGTAGGACGGTTATATTATTGGTCTGTTACACCTTGATGTGATCGAGTGGAATGATCAGCTGAACGATGTCAAGGACGATAATCACCTTAATTATTTCCAATTTCTGATTTTCGTTCGTTTTTGATTGAATTTTCCCTAAAATTCGACTTGATAAAATTTAATACGTTGTTCAGGTTCAATGTTTATTAGCACTAGACTGATTCATTGAAATATTATTTATTGGGGCAACGTGGCAACAACGTAAATCATTTTAATGATTTCATTGTGGTAGTAGTAATAATCATAACAATAGCAACGAAAACAATAATAATTATAGTAATAAAAATATATATATTTTTTTAATTAGCACGATCTTATACTTAATGTATAAATTAGTGCTAGTGTAGTACGAAAATTATGGTAAAAGAAAACAACACTTATATATATATATATATATATATATATATATATATATATATATATATATATATATATATATATATATATATATATGTAAATGAAAAATACACGAAACAATGAAGAACGACATGTTGCTTCCGAAACTTAACTTCGAACAGATTGATCGAACATCTTCAAAAATGGTATCAGTTCAGGATTGAGTTTGCTCAATGATTTTCTATTATCCGCGAATGAGTCAGAAACCACTGGAAGTAATCTCTCTGATTAGATGTTACTGATTAGATAATGAATCAGAAGCCGCAGGAAGTAATCGCTCAGATATGATAATGTGCTCTTTGAACAAACTGCGGTCATATTTTTTAAACAACTAGTGATAAACTTAAATTAACACAGTAGACGAATGTGACATACATTTGCATAACTTTCAGCGGTTTATATAAAGTATACAAAGAGCTATTGGACTAGTTGATATGGTTTCGTATGCTTAAGGCGTCTGACGTCGTGTTCAGTAATTAATATAGATTTAGCGCCTTTTGTGATGAGCGAAGTGTCGTATTGTTTCATCAATAGGTAGAATTTCCAAATTCGTATGAATGTCTTCTTTTCGCACTGGTACGCACCAGTTATGGACCGAAGACAATAATTGTATCCGTTGGGTAATTAACCTATTTTTTTTTTTTTTTTTTTTCGCACAGCCCATAATTGGACTTCATACGTCCAAATTGGTCTTAAGTATTTGCATATACAGAAGTCCTGAGCTTGGGGAATTTCGACCAATTAACCGATACATTTGTCGCCATTTATGAGTATTGTTTTTTTCGTCTTTATATGCGCTTTCCAGTTCAAGCGAGCCTGTTCAAATGCATACCTAGATATTTTGCATTATCCTATTGCGAAATAGACAGTCCTTCCAGATATACTGAATATAACGTCCTAGTAGTGGGTGTATAAATAAGATGAACAGATTTTTATCTCGTATCCGTTGGCTAAGTTTGTCGATTGTATAAAATAATAGTGAACAAAATTGAATAGAATTGTCGCGCACCTTTCATCGCTGTTGTTTAGTTAAGTTAATTTTATCTACCAAATCGATTAATTATTTTTAATCGCTTCTAAATTAGTCTATTTTAGCGATCGCTAGTCTTTGTGAAAGGTTTTTCGTACCAACCTGCCTACCTCTATTGTTTCACGTGCCGTGTACCGAAAACTAAGTAACAAAACCAGCTATAAACTGAAATTTAGACCGTGTAATAACGCAAATAAAATAAAACGAAAAAAGAAAAATAATAATGAAAGAAAAAAACCGTTTGAATATATAGAGGTAGAATATTTTCAAAACTAAGTTATGCAGATGTTGATAACAGTAAAAGGAAAAAAATATCGCGCGAAGTTGAGAGTGAATATAAGTATGTCTTTTCAAAGACTATGCAGTGTAATTCTGTGAAGGTTTATAAAAAGAAGGGATGCGAATAAGCGAAAAATTATTTTCGAATGAAATTCACAATCACTGCAGGTAAATTTCAGGTAAAAGGTTGTAAATTTTATCTTAGAGTGAAGTCGAATACTTTTATTCTTTTGTAGACGTTCTAATTTTCTCCGACTTGTCCACGAGCGTAATTGCAAGAGAATTATCACGTCGTTCGACTCTACGATCTGATATCGCTTCCGTTGTGTAATCGATGTCCAGATCGATATATAGTGTTTTATAAACCGAATTTCGGACCTGTTTTCATTTGTACTATTTTATTTTGAACGAGTTGGATTATAGATTATTACTCCTTTTAACACATCTCCAAATCTAATTTGATTTCAGTACACTACTGCTGTGCTTGGATTATGATTAATTAATGTTATAATAATAGTGTTGTTATTATTATTATTATTATTATTATTATTATTATTATTATTATTATTATTATTATTATTATTATTATTATTATTATTATTATTATTAGATCGTTTCCAAGTTGTAGCAAATGATAATCAGCGGTTGCTCTGTATCTTATATAGCAGAATGGATTAATGCGTGGAAAGTTCAGTTCTGTCCTCCAAAACATAATATACAACAAATTCACTTTGAGGAATATTTCAAAAGCTTAGGAAATAAATTTATATTCGGTGGCGACTACAAAGCTTATTTCATTTGGGTCACGGCTGACAACACCGAGAGGAAAACAGCTTCACGCGTGTATTCAGAAAAATAATTATTGCACTCTATCAGATGGAATTCCATCATACTGGCCAACTGACAGAGGAAAAACTCCAGACTTGCTGGACTTCTTTATCAGTAACGGAATTAATAAGAACCACACATTAATCGAATCCTCTCTGGATGCTACCTCCGATCATTCACCAAAAATTTTAAACATAAGTATCGGTACAATACAAATAGCGACAAAATCAATGCTATCTAACAAGAACACCGATTGGACAGCATTCCAAGAGTTTGTAGAAAGCGGAATAAACTTGAAAGTGCCGTTGAAAACACGAAATTCCAGTTGTAAATTCTGCGAAATACTTAGGTATGCATATGAAGTCAAAATTGACATGGAGAACACATATCGATCATATATAGCTGTCCAAATACGGGGTAAAATACGTTAAATGTACTGGCTCATTGGACATCGCTCTAAAATGTAGCCACAAGCTCCTACTATATAAAACTGTTATACGTCCAACACGGACTTACTTACGAAGAATACAAATACGGGGAGAGACTTGCTAAAGCGTCTAGTCGGAAAGTAATTCAAATAGCTCGGAATAAATTTTTTCGGCTGATCATTAATGCTTGTTGGTTTCAACGAAATGACGCCCTCCATGCAGATCTACAGATGAAATGGGTCAACGAAGTAATATGTGATTATGACAGCATCGGAAACGTTTTTTTTTTTTACCATCCGAATCCGAAGACATCGTCACTTTTGTCTACTGATCTGGATCTGAGAAGGTTGAAACGTAACCTCATCAAGTATTACCAATTAATAGCAGAGTTTATTCATTGGGCTATTCCTCCGCGCATGTTACGCTATTTATGAATACTGCTTATTTAGTTTAGATCTAAGATTGCAGAAATAAAGCGGCTATCCTTTTCAGGAGCTGTATTAAAAATAAATATATATATATATATATATATATATATATATATATATATATATATATATATATATATATATATATACATCGCGTAACTCTGGTATCCTCTATACACATATATTCTTCTTAGTTGTGAATAATAATTAATGTCGCGCGACATACGTAGTATGTATTTCAATAAATTAGCGAGAAATTCTGAACGGAAAAATATTTTTCGACAAGACAAATTTGAGAAAATTTTAATTTCGATATTATTATTTTTTTTTTTTTAAACGAAAAAAGTACATACACACGCACAAATTTCCTATTAACCGTTTCAGTCACGATGTCCACTATATGGTACGAGTAATTATAACGCTAACTACATTTTTTATGTTCTGGTTGACGTGAAATGTCTCAATTTTAAAAATATTTACGTTAAAAATTATCTACAGTTTATAAACATCTGTATGAAATTTATAATTTTGTATTAAAATTTTATAATGTACCACTGAAAGGGTTAGAATAAAATCTTGGTTACATTGTAATTCGCTCATCATCTTGTGTACGCGCTTTGCGTTGGTGTATAACAGCGTAACATAACGAGATGTATTGAGGGGAAAATATTAATCAAAACGAGGTAAATACATTTTTTCTTAGCGTTTTTTTTTTTTTTTTTTAAATTATAAAAAAAAAAAACGTTAGGAAAAATGTATTTATCGTTTACAGGTGTTAATTTTGTACGTTGTGCCTGTTAAACATTAAGGGATTACGTTCGTGTGAATTTCAAGCACGCGTGTGAGTTTTGTGTGTGTATATAAACATATAAGTGAAACCTATTGCGGGGATCCTTGTTTTTTTTTTTTTTGTTTTTACTTATATTTTTCTCATTGTTATCGCTTCGAATCATTATTATTATTATTATCAACGTCATATCGCCATCATGTTTCATTAGTAAAACGTTAGCTGGTTTTACTTTATCCCCTAATAATCTATTATTGAAATTGCTAAATTTCTTTATTTTTTATCTAAATTATAATAACTTCGATTAAACGTGTTTTTCGTGTATATATGTGTATGCATATATATATATATATATATATATATATATATATATATATATATATATATATATATATATACATGAGAGAATTATTTTTCTTCAATGTTTATCGATGTTATGCCGAGTGTAATGTTTTTATGATGTAAACAAATTAAAAACGAAATAAATTCGCTAAAAATGTACTAATGTCTTAACGGTATAAGTATTACAGATACTCTAAATTTATTAACTAAATGTGTACTTATTTATAGCCTGCCAGTAGGTGTGGGCAACAATACACACATCCATACACCAACCAACCAACTGACTGACCAATCAATCCGATTAAGAAACCCACTGATATATAATACTAGAACGACTTTTTAAAGTTTTTTTTCCCTTTATTTTTAATTGAGTTTAGGTTATAAAACCATTACTACTCATTGTACATATAAATTTATATAAACTAAACGCTAACGCTAACAAATCAGTTATAAAATAGAAAGATAAATAACTAAACTAAAACATATAAGGAAAATACACTATAGGAGGATTTAAAGGTTACAAAATAATATTGGATTTATATATATAAGAGGCCAGTGCTATCAACACAAGAGGATTGTTTAAGGATAGGAGGTATGCAATAGAATACGGAGGGAAGATACCTAACTGTAATAATTTCTTGATTAGGGTTTCTCTGTGTACACTGTATAGATTACATGAAAAAATGACATGATTAATATCTGCCGTCAAACCACAGGACTGGCAAGTACTGGAACTAACCAGCCCTATCCGGTGGAGATGACTAGGCAGCAGATTATGTCGTGACCTAATACGAATTAGAAGAGAGAAAAATTTACGGATCGGTATTGAATGAGGAGGCTTAATTAGAAAGAGAGATTGTTTGGTAAACTTGTTTGAATTTGTTTATAGAAATTATTCCGAGTAGCACAAAACATGGAGCTCCAGCGATGACGCAAATCCGCCTTCGCAGACGCAGCTAAACATGTGGAGGGAATCGCAGGGATCAGTTGGCCTCTGGAGGCACCCATTTTAGCTGCCTGATCACAAATTTCATTATCTTTGATCCCGATATGAGCTGAGATCCATGTAAATTTCACATGGACATTCTTTAGTTGTAGATACATTACATTTTCTATTATTGTCAAAATAACTCTATTAGTTTTGAATGTACGATTTGAATTTTGGATGGCGTTAAGCACACTTAAGGAATCAGATAAAATAAGTACCTTTGAATGTGTAATATTGACTCGTGCAAATTGCAAAGCTTTAAGAATTGCATATCCTTCAAACACAGTGGAAAAACTCGGTAAACGATATGATTTGGTGATTGCCAGTTGAGGTATGTAGAATGCCGCGCCAGCAAAGGGTAAGGCATTGCTCTTAGACCCATCTGTATAAACTAGAAAATAATTCGGCCACTTATGCATAATAGTTGACCTGAAAAGGCTATTCACTATCCTAGAATTACCCTGTCCGATTAGGGAATGAAACTCATTAGTATGTACCTCTGGATCTAAAAGACTGCATTCAAAGGGAATGGAGGCATACTTTAAGGGGACTTTAGGAATGATAAGGTTAATGTAAGCATGCCAATAATTATCCCTCAATGCTAAGAGTGGAATTCTATGATGAGAAAATCTCCAATTAGTGTAAATCCACAAGAATTTGTTGTATATGCTATCAGGTACTCGCTCATAGCCTTTTAGGATATATTGGTCTGCAAGATAAATTGCCCTCAGCAGTAGAGGAGGATAAGAGCTTCAGATTCTAATACAAATTTAGGGGTTGACACAAAGGCTCCAGACATTAACCTCAAACAGGTATTTTGCAACACTGTAGCTTTCTTAAGATGCGAAGCAGAGGCAGCATGGAACAGGTAGATCCCATACTCCAATCGAGAGCGGAGAGAAGACGAATGATGATTGGAGCCCCACGCCACCAGGTTGGATTTAATAACTTCATAGTTAATTCTTCGTCGTAGTTAATCGTGTTCATTAATTATTGATCTGTATTTAATTACGTTGAATTTTTCAATTTCTAAGTTTATTCTTTATATATGAGACACTTTGAAATTATCGGTTATTACTTTATACCTATGTTACTATCTATATTTCTGCAATGTTTACCAAAAAGGACTTTTTATCATTTTTAAATTTTGGTTGATGTTCTTTAATCATTTGTCCGTCTATTACATCGATATAAATTTATATATATATATATATATATATATATATATATATATATATATATATATATATATATATATATATATACACACATATATATATATATATATATATACACACACATATATATATATATACACACACACACACACATATATATATATATATATATATATATATATACACTATGTAAATCTGTAGTGTCTATAATTTGAGAATATTTTCATTATAAATACTGCATTGGGCTATTTTTATCATACATGAACAGAAAATAATTTTTTTTATTATTTTATTTTTGCCTGTCTGTCTGTCTGTTCCGATTTAACTCAAAAAATATTGTAACGATAATGATGTAATTCGCACAGCTTATAGCTTATATTATCGGATTCGTTCTAAGCTTTGTTTCGCATTTACATCACAAATAGGACAGAAATTGCAATAATTTAAAGTTTTAAATAATAGTAAACAGTGATATCTCTGCCAAATTGTTTAAAATTTAGCACGTTTTCTGGTTCGAATGTACCTTCACTACCAACACCCGCAATACAAACCACGTTTTGTTGTAGGGGCGTGGACAAAATAACGGAGGGATACATATATGTGTGTGTGTATATATATATATATATATATATATATATATATGTAGTTGATTATCAGATTTTTTAATATTTATTTTCATTTTAATTGTAAAATTGTGTTTTTTTAAAAAAATTTTGTGTTCGTATATTTTTATACTTTATATTTTACTTTTGGACATCATACATCGCAACAGTAAATGAAAGATTTAAAATTCCACACCAGTATACAACTTTTACAGAATCCGTGAAAATAATATTGAAGGAAAAAATTAATATAAAAATCAAAATTAATGAACAAATATATTGATGTTAAATTTCAACAATTCAAAAAATAGACAGAACAGAAGCAGAACAGCATTTTTGGAGTATGTTTTCACAATCACCATCAAATATTTTTAAGTAATTATATTTAATTTATATTTTTAAAATTATGATTTGTTAAAAATGTTTCACTTGATAATGGCGTAAATGCCGAAAAGCTTTGTGTTTTCTTTAAGAAAATAAATATTAGTGATTTAACTAATTTTCAATTGATTTTTTTTTAAAGAAAGAGAGCCATATTGTATTAAAAAATATAATTACACAGGCGAAGCCGTGGGGAACTTCTAGTGTGTATACACACACACACATATATATATATATATTAATTTTTAAAAATTTATAAATACATTTTCCGATATATTTTATTAATCCTGCAATAATTAATATTATCTTTCTTATTTCAGTGATATTTCTTTTTCTCATTGTCCATAATAACTGACCCACTATACTGGGATTATACCCGTTTTCAACAGCTATCGTCTGCTTAATAATATTCTCTTCTTTATTTAAACTTTGCTGTTATTATTATTTGAAATAATTTTACTTAAATTACAATAACTTCTGTTATTTTGCGCGATTTTGAATCGGTTGGATATTATTATATTAAAGATTTGTGTCGGTTTTCTGTGTATGCATCAATATCACGTTATGTTATTATTGTTAATTACGTATTTTTATGAAAGTTCTATTTAGTTCCGATACGAATTCATTTAAGTCCACTATTTCGGACTTATTATTTCAGATAATTAGTCCATATCATCCGCGGACATCTCAACTTATAATTAGCGTTAATTTTTGTCTGGTCGACGCGAATATTTTTATCAAATAGCTGATGTCCAGTTATTAAAATTGTTCTTTAATACGGAATTAGTATTCCAACCGGTGACATTAAAGATGTTATCCACATTAGACGTAATTAACTAAACGATCAATAATACTATAGCTGGAAAAAGTCTATTACCACTTCAGCTTATAATTGCAAATTTACTAAATATGTATCGTCGACATACCCGAGGTATATGTAATGTAGTTTTCATTAGCTTAAAAAATCGTTTTAAATTTAAATCATTAAATAGACAAGAAGTATATCTGGCATAGCCGATATGTCACTAGAAATAAAAATCTATACCAATGGTAATAATTAAGCGTCGTATTATATATATAGAATTAATTCGGGGTAATAAAAAAATGTTAATTTATTTATTATTTAATTTCTCTCTTTCTTCCTCCCACCCTCTCACTCATTATATATACATATATATATATATATATATATATATATATATATATATATATATATATATATATATATATGTACACTTCTTCCAGTGCATATCCGTTAACAGATATTCGTGATTAGCTATTATGGTTTTGTCTATTGCTACTCTGAAATGTTTTCTATTCAAGATATTCTTCTTCGTCCCATTATCTTGTTTTGAAGAATTCTCTTCTTTCATTTCTCATTATAATTTCATGGATTTGACTGTATTCACGATTTCCAGTTCTTTGTTAATCTTCGATAAAACATATTTGTTGGTACGTTTCTGCGTCCAGGGTATTTTCACAATACGACGATATAACTATATCTCAAAAAATCTCAGCTTTTTCAACATTCTCCTTTCGATACAAACTTTTTTAAACGAAAATAGTAGGCATGTTCATATTTGACGCTTATCGGTTTCTGGAAATTGTTCGACCAGAAGTTTGTGGAAATGGTAAAAAACCGTAATCGACCGGTTTGGTAGTTTCGTGATATTTGTGTTGAATATTTAATTAGTATATACCGGGAACTTATTTGCCGGATTGAGAAATAATTGAATTTATTTAATTTTTTGCAATTCTGGCATCGTTATTTTCTTTTTCTAATTTGCCGTTGTTAATTTCGTCTTTGGTTCCGGTATGACGTCTTTGCTTGTTCATATAATATATATTGAATGATTTTAATTAACGTGTGTTTGACATTCTTTTCAGAATTCCCGGTTGTATATATATATATATATATATATATATATATATATATATATATATATATATATATATATATATATATATATATGTCTTGTTACGTTGTGTCGTACCTGAATATTCATTATATATATATATAGCAATCACCAAGAAAATAAATGCTCAAACTTGCGAAGAACATAGAAACTCTAAGTATGCTACCGCATATTTTTAAAATCGTGATAAAAATTATTCGTATACAAAAGAAGGTAGAAGAAAGTTTGCCAGATGAGCAATTTGAGTTCAGAAAAGGAAAGGGCACGAGAGAGGTTATATTATCTTTAAGATTACTTATTGAGAAAAATTCGGAGATTAATAAAAAAACTGTTTATTGCTTTCATCGATATTGAAAAAGCCTTCGATAATGTCAACTGGAATATAATGTTCAAAATTATGAAATAGACGTGCATTACAGAGACCGAAGGATACTTTTCCAATTATATAAAAATCAAGAAGCAGTAATAAACAAAAAAGCCATAAGATAAAAAAGAGAACACAAGGCAAGGATGCTGCTTGTCACCACTTCTTTTTAATATATACATAGAGGAAGCGATGAAAGTTTTTGCAGAAAAGAAAAATATTGGTACTAAAATCAACGGAGTCCGATATAGCACTATACGGTATGCTGATGATATTGTTTCGATAGCAGAAGGAGAGGAAAAATTGAAACGACATCTTAATTACTTGAATGCGCTATTAATAGAAAAATGTAAAATGAAAATAAATGCAGAAAAAGTAATGATATGTGCAAATGAAGTCGTAAAAGATGTAGACATAGTCCTCAATGGAAAACGAATATCTCAAGTAAAAGAATTTTCTTATCTCGGCAGTTTAATAACATCCAACGGACGAATAGAAAAGGAAGTAAGAAAAAGAATATAAAAACGCTTTTATTAAAAGGAAAGAACGCTTATTACATCGACAAATATTTCATTAGGCATAAGGAAGCTGTTCGTTAAAACTTTTGTCTGGAGCGTTGCACTATACGGCAGCGAAACATGGGCTTTATATAAAAAAGAAAGATTAAAACTTGAAGCTTTTGAAGTTTGGTGTTATCGAAGGATGCTGGGAATATCATGGACGGATAAAATCACAAATAAGGAGGTATTCGAAAGAATAGAAGAACAACCAGAGATAATAAACACGTTCGAAAAGAGAAGAAATAGTAAGATCGGTCATCAAATCGGACATTGTAAATGGCTAAAAGACTTAACTGGAGGAAAAGCAAATGGAAAATTAAGAAGAGGAAAACCAAGAACCCGATTTATGGACGCCGTAATAAAATAACAGAATTATGTAAAGATAAAAGAAGCTGTTCTTGCCAGGAAATTATTTGCTTAGCTGTAGGCCATGTTGCCCACCAACCTAGCGGTTGAGAAGAAATGATGATGATGATACATATGTTTGTATGTATGTGTGTTTAAAAATAAAAAATTACACATCTTGTACTTAGTCTGAATATAATACTGGCACTCGTGTGATGATGATGCTATGCTCTACTGATAAACAAATCTAAGGGATTTGATGAATCAGCTTTATTTAGAAATTTCGTTTTATTTAATCTCTTAGTCTGGGAAATTTATCGCAGTATAGTTTTTATGAGTGTATGGTGCCTATATGTTTTTTTGCAGCTTCCGCACATATACATATATATATATATATATATATATATATATGTATATATATCATCGTCATCAGTGTATTAGCCCGTAGTTTGGTTCGCGCCATCTACCAATCGCTTCCACCAAAGCCTGTCGCAACGGATAAGTCCGCATTCCATTTTCTTTTAGCACTTTATCGATGAACGTTGTTCGTGGTCTTCCACGTGATTTTCCCCGTTATCTTGTCTTCAATAACATACTTGAGCATATTGGTATTGCATGACCTAGCAGCTTAAATCGCTTTTTGCGGATACTTTGTAGTGTTACTTCTTTTTTTCATTTCATATTTCTAGTACTAACTTGTTGTTCATTTTCTCGGCCGGACTAATTTTCAGGAGATGCCGCCAATATATAAATTTAAAGAACACTAATTACTTGCACACACACGTGGTCGGAGGAACTATGTTTATTTTATTCCCTTCCACTCTATTTTTTAAGTACACTTGGCAAGGAACAATTTCACACAACTGATATAATGCACACTAGTTCTTTGTTCTTTTATAAACACATTTCATAAATATATTTGCCCTATCCACTTGCTGGAATTGGGAAAAAAAAACAATGCCACTGACCATACCAAAGTTTTAACCAAGTTTTTGCGTATGTTAATTGGCATCGTGTAATAAGTGTGCATTTATCGTTGAAAGCTTTTTTCCCCATTGCTATACGAATCTTAAGCACAATGCGTATTATACGTTACGGTGTGTTCTAAATATTTGAATGTTTTTACCCATTCTATTATTTCGTTTTCCAATTTTATATTTTATCTTTATTTGCAGACAGACCTTGCCAATTGGTATGACTTTTATTAATCTATATTTCGTACGTTTTCACTACTGTATTTAATTTGTTGACCATTTCTGAAAGTGTTTTCTGCTAATAAAACATAAAACTCGATCATCGGCGAATTAGATTATAATCTTCTGCCTCCAATTTTGATCCCTTGCTTAAATTCACTGCACGTTTCTCGTTTATAATCATTTCCGCAAATACATTAAAGGAGTCAAGTGATAGTAAACATCCCCGCCTTACACTTTTACTTGTTTTTTCCGACTAGATATTATTGAATTTGATAGTCACTTTTTGTTTGCCATACAATTTATAAATTGTTGTAATTAATGTTTTTGGACATCTTATTCGACTTAACAATGGGAAAAGATCGCTACAAGGTACTTGATCAAAAACTTTTTCATAGTCTACGAAAGTTACATATAAACTTCTGCCACAGTTTATCCATGCGTTCTCCTATTATATGCAGCAAAGCAATCGCATGACGATTTACGCGACTACGGGAATTTCAGATACCTCTTCGAGCGATAATGGAGATGATAATGTAAGTAATTGGCATGCTTCCGCCGATCACAATAGTAGAAGTAAGATGAAGCGATTAAAACCGGAATCGGCCGATGTCTACACGCACAATCGGTTTCTCGCCGTTAAATACTGCTGTTGCTGCTGCCGATACGAATATGGTGCGTGACGTTTTACATATGAATAGCTCAAGTAATAATGATAATTTAGTTCGTCCTACATTGCGAGATAACGCCAAATTTATTTCTAAATTTCCTCCTATTACTATCGTTGCTACGGACGGCAAGATTGATTTTAAGCCCTTGTTTTTTAATATTAAGTCGATAATTACATCGGAATTTAAGATTCGTAATTATAATAGAAACAAATCTTCCATTTTTGTCACCACAAATAACGACTATGATAACGTTATTAATTATCTCAAACAAAAGCAGATTCCATTCTTTACGCACATACCTCGTGAGCGTAAACCCCTTAAGATGGTGCTTAAAGGACTTCCTCCTTCTTTTACTGGTGACGAGATTGCTGGTGAACTAAGAAAAGTTGTTGACGTCACTTCGGTGATTCAATTTAATAAAAATTTATTGAATAATGGTACACAACCGTTACCTGTGTACTTAGTGATGTTTCCACCTAATACTCTTCCGCGCAATATACTGGAAGTTAAGGCTCTGTTTTCTTGCATTATCAGGTGGGAAAAGTACAGCAGAAAAGTTCCTTACCTACAGTGCTATCGTTGCCAAAGGTTTGGGCATGTGTGTCGCATAATTGCCAACTACCCGATCGTTGTATACGTTGTGGCGAAAATCATTCGAGTTCTATGTGCAGTGTTCAGACGTATAAATGCGCAAACTGTTTGGGTCAACACCCTGCAAATTCGCAAGAGTGTCATATCATTCAAAAAATCATATTCACTCTAGTTTAAGAAATAGCAAACCACCTTTTGGATCGTTTTCGCGGAATATTCAAAATACCAAAAATGACGCAGGACATTCAGGCTTAAATAATATTGTTAATGAAACGTACACTAGCAAAGTAAGAGCTCCCGTTACTACCCAAAGAGATGATGACGATATGCTCTCAATACACGATGCTCTATCACTCTTTCGTGATCTAAATTTAAGACATATTTTTAACGTAATTAAAACGATAATCGCTAAACTAAAATCGATTAGTAATAAGGATACTTTTACTAAGTTTGACACGTAATTTTTGAAACCGTTGTTAATTTATTATAAATGTCTATTGATACTCGTATATTTGCGTGGAATTGTAATTCTATTATTAATAAGTGTAATGAGCTACATGTTTATGCAACTCGTAATAAGTTGGATATTATAGCATTATCAGAAATTTCTACTCCCATTATTAAGAAATTGCCGCTAAAAGCTATTATTGAACTTACAAATTTAATTAATGCTATCTTTAGATTCGGTTATTATACAAACAGTTGGAAGATAGCCAAAATTATTGCTCTTCCCAAACCTGGAAAGGATGCCTCATGTGCAAGTAACATACGTCCTATTAGTTTATTGAGCAATCTAAGCAAAATAGCGGAAAAAATTATACTATCCCGTCTAAGACTTCATGCAGATAACCAAAAAATCATTCCTAATACACAGTTTGGCTTTCGTCCAGGTTATTCCACCACCCAGCAAGTAGCACGAATCACGGAGTTTATCACGCATAATTTTAATCGTAATGAACATACTGGTATGGTTCTCCTGGATGTTGCGAAGGCTTTCGATACTACTTGGCATAAAGGTATTATTTACAAAATGATAAAATATCAGTTTCCTCGTTATGTAATCAACGTTATTAGCAGCTATTTATCAAACAGACTATTTTACGTTACCATCAATGATTCAAGGTCTACTATGAAAACGTGCTCAGTGGGGGTCCCCCAAGGTAGTATTCTGGGTCCCTTTCTGTTTACTTTGTTTTTATCTGATTTCCCAAACCTACCTGATATTCAGACTGCTCTTTATGCAGACGATACAGCTCTTTTCTGTACTTCTTATATACCTAAAGCAATTACTAATAAATTACAGTCAGGAATAAATTGTGTCTTTCGTTATTATAAAAAATGGCAAATTGATATTAATTGTGATAAAACGGAGGCTATATTTTTCACCCGCAGGCGTCCCACGTTACCTGCTGAAGTTAAGGTCAACTCTACCATTGTGAGTTGGTCAAAACATGTTCGATACCTCGGGGTAGTCTTGGATAATAGACTAAATTTTTCCGAACATGTCAGTCATACTACCTTTAAAGCTAGCAGGAGTATATCTACCATATATCCATTAATCAACAGAAAATCATTTCTTAATGTAAATAATAAATTAATTCTGTATAAAACACTTATACGTCCCGTAATGACGTACTGTTGTCCAGCTTGGAGTTTTATTTCAAACACAAATTTTAATAAGTTACAAGTATTTCAAAACAGGTGTCTCAGATGTGTGCTAAATGTCCCTAGATACCACAAAATCGTTGACATGCATGCTACCTTGAACAAGCCTTATATTAAGGACCATATCTTAAATTTAACGCGTAAGTTCTGCGATGATTGCTTAGTCCACGATAGTAGTTTAATTTCTACCATTGGTAATTACGATTAACTCCAATTTATGTATACTAAATGTAAACATAGGAGGCTCAAACATAACCTGTTGTAACGTTGTATGGTGATTATTTTAGAAATTAATATTCCTTCTTTATTTATTTAATGTCTAACGTATTTTTTCTTTTGTTTTATTATTACTATCTTAACTTTTTGTTTTTTGCTGTACAGTTTGTTTTCAATTATTTTTTGCTGTCATTATAAGTATAATTACTTCTTTTATTTATTAGGGGTCTTTGTATTATTATTTCTGATGTACGGCGAGCCATCCTGGGCGTTACGTAATTATTATTTAACATTTTTGGTTTGTGTATACTCACTGTAAATTATGCTGAAATATACGTTGTTGTTGTTGTTGAGCAGCCTTTCCTGAAACCTTATTGCTTTTCATCCAGGTAGTGATCGATTTGTTGTTCTAATTGCTTTTTAAATTTTAATTATATATATATAATTATAGTGTGTGAGAGAGAGATATTGAGGGAGGGGATAAATGATGTCGAAGAGCCAACTGACTATTAATAATGTAGCGAGCGGATTGTTTTTAGAAGAAATTCATGATTCGATTAATGGAATCAGTAGTGACCCGAGTCATTCAAAATGAAAGAATCTATTGACTTTTGTATTGTTATATTCATTCGTTTAGATGTACGTCGGTTAATTTCTTAAAAAGCTACCGATGCCGATACTACTGTAAGATTTACTTTTGCCAGCGTCATCGTTTTCTTAACGGGGTCTTTAATTTTTTATCCGGGATGTACTGAATTATCCTCATCGGAAGTGTAAATCATTTCCATTATTGTTTGGTTATTTTCGTCTTATTTAAGTTCCTATTTTATTTGTACACACCTCCGTCGACGTCTTTTTTGTAATTGTGCTTTTTGTTGTTTCCGCTGGTTTACGTGAGCGTCTTGTCGTTTTTGTTTGAATTAGTGCGTTCAAACGATAGTAAAGAAAAAGCTGTTCAATTTTTAAACGATTGTGGAATTCTTCATCCTCGATGATTATGTCCATCTGGACATGAAATGCTTCTATCGTTATCCAATAAGAGTGACCGCTAGAAACGTGAATGCCGTTAAGAAGTAGGTTTAAGAGTCGGAACGTGCTCGCAGTAAGCTATCACTGAAAAAAATGATAGGGGGCAGAAGAATATAATTGCGGAAAAATTTTGTCAGCGTTAAGAATGGCTACAGAAGATATTACAGATTGGAAAAGCTATTTAGCTGACGTTTGTGCTGATTCGTTAAAAACCAAATAGTGATCGGCGGTTCAAATCGATAAATCCTGCTTTACAAAACGGAAAAATCAGGTGAATCGAATATTCCCACAGCAACGGATTTTTGGTGGTTACTGTCGTGAAATTAAAGAATGCTTTTTATTCGCTGTACCAGATCGCACTGCAGCGACTTTGCTTGAGGTGTGATTCGTCTTAGAACAACGATAATCCCCGACCTTTGGAAAGCGTACGATAACATTGCGACTATTCCAAACATGAATTACCAGTATTACACAGCGAACCATTCGATGAATCCTTCTCTAATGTCGCATACACAATTCCGTGGAAGGTGCGAGTGAAGAGACGAAATAAACGAGAATGTGCAACAAGGACTCAAATGGATTCTCCTGTTTATGTGAGTTTATCAAAGAAATCGAAATCACGATTTATTCGAAAAAATAATCTCCGATATCGTTGCGTTCCAACTCTCAGCTTAAAAATGATGAAGACTAAAAAATAAAGGTACGTTTTAAAAATTTACATTTTAGATATTAACACAAATATCTTACTATTTCGTTAAAGACTTAAGGGCAGCAATAGATAAATATTGCAATCGTTTGTGGGGGGGGGTGAAAAAAACACCAGCAAAACTACTACTACTACTACTACTACTACTAACGTCGTCTGGTCGGTAGTTTACATATTAGAGCGAATGAAAATACTGGGAAAACCTCCCATTTTTTTTTTAACAGCTGAAAAAAAAAATTAAAAAAAAAAGGACTTATTAGATTGTCGAAGACAGAGTACAGTCAATATCAACATCTCGGTCAGGGATTCGAACATTGTCATCATTGCACCGTTTAACCGCCACCCGGTTCGCCTTCTACCTAACCATTCATTCCGTTTGTCTCACTCTTAGCCTAATTCGTTGAAACCGGTTTTCCCGTTCGTCCCAACATCTTTTCATTTTTAGGTGTCGTTCGTTTACACACGCACACATTACGAACTGGATCGTGCAACATTGAAGCTTGCAATTACGCAAATATACATATATAATACTGCCGCCGAGCGAACTTATTCATTGAAAATAAATATACACTCGTATACGCGTCGATACTACATACCGATATAAGGTATAAGCTGGGAATGTTTATTATTATATGGGTATTTGTGGTATGATGCTGTTGGGTTGCTGGTTCAAGGCCAGAAACAACTTTCACACGTTTCAGACTGACTCAGGTTGTATTTAGTGGAGACGGCCTTTCGATACCTGGTAAGAAGTAAGTAAGTAAGTAAATATAACTGCATTGTAACTTGCCTCCGTGTAATATACAACATACTTGCGACTCAATTCCCATTCTTGGGCTTGATAATACGCGTTACTTCATCGGCGCTATTATGTTATGTCGATGGTAATACTGTAGTCTACTCCTCTCTGCGCCAGAGCCGTAACATCTACACCGTGTTTGTTGTGTCGGTGCTCTGGCAACCTGTTTCCGTTCCGTTGTTCCACACCATTCCACACGACTACGCTCGTTGATTTCACGCCGTTTTCTGCGTCTTTTCCAAGGAGTCGTATTAATGTAGAATAATACCTACCGACACTATTGCACAAACATATACTGCCTACTTCGTTTCGTTCCGTCATCTCTACCCCGAAATATTTTTTTTAATTTTTTTAAACCCTTTATACACACACATATATATATACATATATATATATATATATATATATATATATATATATATATATATATATACATATATATATATATATATATATATATATATATATATATATATATATATATATATATATATATATATATAGCGTGCGTGTGAATATCTGTAAAATTCACCTCTATACACATGCAAAGGTTGCCACTGATAGAAAGTTAACTACTTACATATATTATTGATTGTCGTTACTTTTTTTATTCACCATTACACCGACCATAAATTATGCTCGTTTACTTATATCATCGTTGACTAAAGTAATACCCAGTAGATCCTTAACGACTGCTAGAATATCATCATTATCAAAATATTTTTATTTTCTTGTGTACCACCACCCGTTTTGAAACGACCTGTACGTTATTACCTTGTCCTACTGCCGAAGCTAAACTACTTACACACATACAACTATCCAACAAGATACACCGTTATTGCATACTGTTTATACCTAAGTCATACCTTCATCGCTGTCGTTGCTATTGTCGCTATCGTCGCTATCTTTGTTATTGTTGTTCTTATACCTGAACACCGCTTCCATAATTATAATTACACTCCAGCAGGTTGCGATGTAACGTATATAACGGTGGTCAGTGTTACCTAACCTGTCTGGCTACATCTTGATTTTATGTTATTTATTATTATTATTTTTTTTTTTTTGGTTATGCTTTTGCTGTTTTTTTCTGCTCTCATTTTTCTTTTATGCTGCCCTTGTACTAATTTAAATCTCATTTGGAAGGACTTTCTGACACTGCATGTGTTCTCTATACCGACCCTTATTATCTGTTCTTTGATATATGTATATATATTCTTCGATAAGTAATTCCACATACATATATACACACACGCATATATATATACTTAAAAGAGAAAATTAATGTTTATAAATGGTCTGGTTTATTAATTCATGTACATATGTTGTACTAACTAAATTTGATTGTTTAAATGTTTTATTTATATATATATATATATATATATATATATATATATATATATATATATCGGGTTATTACGCTGTGGATATCATTTAAACTATACATATTTATTGATAAATTGAACAATTTAACATTTTATATATTAAGTACTTGCATTCTCAAAGAGGTTTTCTTGACAGTATTTAAAGGAGTGGTTTCTCGTTATCTTCTCCATCGCGGTGTATTTGCCGCTCATACTGTTCCCAGTATCGACAAATACTGTTCAATCTACTGCTGTTTCCATCGACATGACCTCCATCAATAGTTGATACTGAAACAGCTGCTGCCCTCTTCCAGAGTAAATACCTATTATCAAATACGTCATGTCACCGATGGTGTCTTTATTTATGTATTGTATGGTTTTACACAGTTAAGGTCTATACTATTCCTTATCTCCATACAGGGTGTTCCATCGATCGCTCGTGGTTCGCGGCTGTTTATTGGCTATTCGCAGCTAACCAATATATCTATTGGCCGTTCCATTATCCAACACCTATGGACGCGCCTCAATGCTAATAATTACGCGGACGGTAAAGCGCACAAATAATTCGATTATAGATCAATTAAGAATTAAGCAACGGCTCTCCGATATTTGTCCAGAAAAAAATCTGAAAATACTACGGACACATTATGAGGAAAGGGAACAGTTTAGAAAAATACATTTTAACTGCACCAGTAAATCAAGACACCAAGACGGTGGACGGATATAGTAACAACATTGAGCGGTCCAACCCAAAACATGATCATGTCAAAATAGAAGTCGCTGAAGACGAACACGATGCAATACACAAGAGGTGACAATAATAATAATAATATTGAGTATTATTTGTTTTCCATTCGTATGCGGATTAATTAATTTCTCAAATTCTTTCAATTTCAAAAAAAACAAATTTAAAAAAAACACCATCTTAATCGAATATTATTTGGATATTTTAAACGTGTAAATAAATTTACATCCGGATGCTTGTCTATCAATTATCAAATTGTAAATTTACAGAAATGTCGGTTGAAAATGCAACCCTGTTACTGAACGCTTAAGTTTTGTTATTTGAATTTTTTTTTTTACTGTACCGACAGTTTCCTGCCATAAACAATAATGATCGTAAGTAAAGAAGTAAGGAGAAGGAAGAAAAGATTGGAGTATGGAATGTGAACAAGAGGAGGAAAGTGAAAGAATATTATTAAGCTGGCAATTCCAACGAACAACCACATTTGGATCTACAAAGAGGAAGAATATATTAATTTTTTTATTATTATTATTATTATTATTATTATTATTATATAATTTATTTCTCGCAGAGTTTAACCATTACACTTAGTAGCGTCCCTGAGAACAGTGTAGCCACTTAGGTAATTGGAAGTGCATCACGGCACCACTTTCTTCGTTTTAGCCGACTGTTGGATCTGACTGGAAAATCGCTAGTAAACATTAGGTGTACCAGTGGATTCGAATGGAACTGAAGAGCTTTCCGAAGAATCTTCTATATTGTTCCCCCGTATAAATATCCTTCACGTATATGAAACGTTCAAATTGTCATGTAATATGTCGTTCGATACAAACTACGGTGCAGATGCTATTCTACGTAAGATTTTGGACTGCTGTTGCTGTACTCTGTGGAGATTACTTCGACTTGCTGTTCCATACAGTTCTAATCCATATCTCCAAATGAGAGCGATGACCGATAAGTAAACATTCCGCTTTACGACTAGGTTGAGAATTGATTTACGTCCTAGCAACGGCCGGAGCTGTTTAGCCCTTATTATCACAGACCTTCTTGTGTATTCCACATGATCACGCCACGTTAATCGCTTATCCATATGCATGCCGAGATAACGCACGGACTCGACTTGTGGAATTAATGAACTATCAAATGTCAAGGTTGGACATCTAACACGTCTGTTGGTGAACAGGATGTGTCGACATTTAGTTGGATTGAATGATATGTGCCAAAGACTTCCCCATTTTTTCTAGTCGATTCAGATGATTCTGAACCGCAGCGTTTGCATGCATAACATTCATATTAGACGCCAGTATCGCTATATCGTCGGCGAACTTTGAAATTAAAAGCAGTAAAGAAAAATATTCAGTATGCAACAAAAACTTTTTACTTTTCTTCGTTCTTTTTTTCTGATTGTAGTCAAATTAGATTTTAAATATACTTTTATGTTTATATATATATATATATATATATATATATATATATGTGTGTGTATATATATGCATGCATGAATATAATATATATATGCATGCATGCATGAATATAATATATATTTGTTAAACGTAAAAATTTATTTAAGCGTATGTAATGCTTAATAATGTTTGTGATGCATAATTTAATGGCGTATGTTTCGTAGTGTTATCATTTATATGTATTCAAATCTACATGACGATATTATTAATTTATACGTCATATAGCCATTGCTATTGTGTAAACGTTTGTTGTCCATGTTTACGTTTATACATCTGTTTTTGTATATCTTCTTCTATGGTTGTAATTAACCGAAGGAATGTCGTAATCATTACGCTGCAGCCTCTCCAATTTTTTTCCGATAGCGTCTGTCCATCTGATGTTTACTGTGTCGCGTGAACGATTCCCCTGCATTTTTCTTCCGTCAATTATTTCTCGCGACATCGAATGTTCGCTGCGTATGACATGACCGGAAAAACGCAACGTCCTTTAGGAAATATCACTAGACAGCCTAAACGTCCCAGTTTATGCAAAATAGAAACGTTCGTTCGTTCAGCTGTCCGCAGTATTCGTAGCATGCGTCGCCATACCCGCATGCGATTGATTCGTTGCTTGTTCTTTGCTTTCATCGTCCAAGTCTCCGACTCGTATATAAAAAACCAAACAACGTACTATAACTCCTTTACCGCGTTTGTGACCGACGTGTCACGTCATATCCTGTTTAACTTGCTCATGGCGTTCCGTGCCGATTCCGCCGTTTTATCTCACTCGTTGAAGAGCCGCTATCTTCAATAAGCGAACCCTGATATATATATATATATATATATATATATATATATATATATATATATATATACCTGTATATACTAATCTGTTTTTCCCTGTTCCGGTATTACACGTTACTGCGATCTACCGCCATCAATTTATTTTTTATTATTTATTTTCAGTTAATATTCAACGCTATATAATCGGTTTAATCATATTTTCATATTGTCCAAACAGAGTTATCAGCGTAGCATATGAATAATAGTTCTTCCGCCAATGGATGTACCAATGTCAGGACCGTCGATTGCATCTTCCATAATTTGCCTCATGATATATTCACCGTATAGGTTAAATAGTAATGGAGGCAAGACATATCCTTGTTTTACTCCTTTACTCGTCTTAAATTCTTCCGACTCTGTATCACCTTCAACGCACACTGTATTGACGTTGTATATAAGTACGCTTGTTTTGAACTTGTCATTATCATCGGTAGAATAATTAGGAAGGTAAATAATACGCAACGTTCATAAACGTGAGTATATATATATAACGATGCGCTTATATCAATCCACTGCTGGATGTAAGCGTTCCCCTTTGTTTCCACCTCTAGCGATCTTGGGTCTCGTTTATCCATTTCACACCGACTGATCTATGTATATCGTCCTGCCACCTTGTATCCGGCCGACCGCGACTTCTGCATCCTTTTCTTGGAAGCCATTCTGTTATTCGTTTCGTCCACCTGTCATCGTTTCTTCTTGCTACATGACCTGCCTAATTCCATTTCAACTGCGCTACACGTCCGACTACATCTGACAATTTAGTCTGCTGTCTTATCCAGTTTTCTGGTCTGATATCTTGATGCCCAATATTAATCTTTCGTTGGCTCTCTGTGTCACTGCAAGTTTCTTAACAACATACTTCGTTAGGCTCCATGTTTCCGCTCCGTATGTAAGCACTGGAAGGATGCACTGTTCGTATACTTTCTTCTTCAAGCTGTTAGGTATATCTTTATTTTTGAGGACAGTACTCAACTTCCCAAAAGCTATCCACGATAGATGCGTTCGCCTTTTAATTTCTTTACGCATTATTTCTTTCTGTGTGGTAATAATTTGACCTAGGTATATATATTCATTGACCTGTTCCAGTATCTGGTCATCTAGTTTTATTTGTAACTTTTGAGGTGTATTTGTCATGATTTTCGTTTTATTAATATTGATGATTAATCCTGCTTTTTTGGAACAGTTATGTAGGTCAGTTATCATTTCCTGTAAGGTACCAACATTATTACTAATCAACACAATGTCATCGACAAAACGCAAGTGACTAATTTTCTTCCCATCAATATTCACACCTTTAGACTCCCAAGACAAATTTTTTAACATACGTTCTAAGGCTGCTATAAATAACTTCGGAGATATTGTGTCTCCTTGTCTGACGCTTCTCTTTAACGGTATTTTATTTGTTTTTTCCACCAGCTGTACTTGCATCATTGGCGAATTATAAATATTTTTAATTATGTTGATGTATTCATCATCTATACCATTTTCTTCAAGTGCCTTCAACACTGTCCATGTTTCCACGTTATCAAACGCTTTATGATAATCGATGAACGCCATGTGCAATTCCATGTTGTATTCTTTGCACTTATATATTAAAATCCACATAGTGTGAATGTGATCATGCGTGCTGAGACCGGATCTAAAGCCCTCTTGCTCGCACGGTTGGCAGTAATCTATTTGTTTCGTCATTCGATTTGTAATAATACTTATATAAAGTTTGTACATATGTGATAATAAGCTAATTGGCCTGTAATTTTCTAGACTAGCTGTATCACCATTTTTGTGTATTAGGATAACATCTGCTTCGTTCCACAGTCGCGGGATAGAGTTCTCTTTTAAACATTTGTTGAACAGATTTTTCCACAAATCCAAAATCTCCTCATTTCGTTCTTTAATCATTTCTGGGACTATTGAACATATTTTTCCACAAATCCAAAATCTCCTCATTTCCTTCTTTAATCATTTCTCTGGGACTATACCATCCGGCCCGCTAGCTTTGTTATTTTTCATTTTCTTTAAAGCGTATTTGATTTCACTTATTGTTATATCCGGTAGGTTTCCCTTATCCTCATTTATTGTTAATTTATCTTTCATTGTAGGATTAACTTTTGTCTCATAGAGATCTGTATAGAATCTTCCGACCTCTTTGGATAGTTCAGTTTTGTCCGTAAGGATATTTCCGTCACGATTTTTCAAATTCGTCAGCAGCTTACTTCCCATCGACAATGATTTCTTGAATACTTTAGGCCCTCTGTTATGCTCAATTATTTCACAAATTTTCTTTGTGTTGTTTTGACGTATGTCACCTCAATTGTTTTCTAATTAATTTATTCAATTCTGATATATATATATATATATATATATATATATATATATATATAGTGTGGCAAAAAACGTAGGCGAAATGTCGTATATTTTAAATCGCTTAATAAAAATTAATGCGGAATACGGCCCACTCGTCAACAAGATCATAACTAAAATTATGGTCATCAACCGTTCAAAGAATAACACTGTCCTGCACTACGAGAAACTGATGGAATTGAAGTGGTAAACCGGTTTACATATTTGGGCTCTATAGTAGAAAATAGCGGCGGCTGTGGAAGTGAGATACACCATAGAGCCCAGCTAACTGGAAAACTCGAAGCGCAATGAGCCGTTTGAATAGAATGTGGACTGACTCCGCAGTTACTCAGTTAGTAAAGCTGTTAAAATTCGAATAGTGAAGTCCGTTGTTTTCTCGGTGTTCCTATATGACTCAGAGATCTGGTCGATAAGCAGTGTCGACAGAAAACGTATAAACGTACCAGAAATGTGATGTTGGAAACGAATGCTGTGTGTCTCATGGACAGCTAGGAGAACCAGTACTTCCCTTTTGGACGATATTGACAACTCAGCAAGATTAAAACGATCGTTCTCAACAGATTACTACGATTTTTTTGTCACGTAGTTAGAGGCGCTGTTCGTTGAAGGTGTAGTGGCTGGTAGAAGAGAGCGCGGTTGTGTATCTCTTCGATGGTCAGACGCAATTTGCAGGACAATTGGCCGTACTTTCCACGATTGTATAAATATCGAACGTGACCGTATTTGTTAGCGCAGCCTGGTCAGCTGTGTGATCATGGTCACGATATCCCTGCATGGACGACTCGTTGATGATGACAATATTGCACACTGATTAAGCTAAACTGCGGGTACAACAAACTAAATTTCCTCAATAACACTGTGGATATGTCGAATAAATTTAAATTATAACCTATTATGTTTCAGGGATTACGTAGATCGTAAATTTTAAAATAATAAATCTCTTTAAAATTTTTTATTTTTTGGGAGTGTAATACTGTATAAAGTGTAAGTTTTATTAAAATATTACGATTCAATCTAGGGCCTATCGAAAATATAAATACGACCGATAAGATTATTTTTGTTTTCTGGTAAAAATTAAAAAGCCAGCCTGTTGCTCCGGTTACTTAAATGTTAATCGAATCAAAATAGGATCTAAAAATTAAACTGGGACCAATTGGAAAACGTTGATTAGGTTACAAAAACTGGATGTAGCTACTGGCAGAAATCGGGTTAAATGAAGTTTCTTTGATAGACTAGACTATGCCAATGTTGGCAAGAACAAGATCGAAACCATTTATTTCAATGTCCAGGAATAAAAATCAATCTAACAAATGCGGACTGATAGAACCGATCGAGCAGGATTGCCATGCTGATCGATAGTTGGATAGGAAAGATAAAATTACTTCGTAGACACGAAGAAGAAGATTGATTAATCGATGGTTAGCATTAGTCGACGTGTGAAAAAGATGGAATTATAAGCGTTTGTTAATTATTACAATATCTATCAACGCGGGGGATGATATTCCCCATTATAGTCTACGAATTACACGTTTGACATACAAGCATATGTGTGTGTGATGGTGTGTGTAGAACAAAAAATTGCATTTTGCCTTTGGCATAAAATATAGTTCGTCCCTATGTATATATTTCGAATAGTTGGTAAACCATATTTAGACGAAGTGTAAAAAGAAAAGGTTTCGAAATATTTCCTGGAAATTTGAAACAGTGTTAAATTGTTATTTTTATTCTTTATTCATTGATTTTAGCCAACTCTCATTAATATATATTGGAAAATAGTTGCTTGCATGTAAAGTTATTGTTGTTGTTATTGCGCAACATTTAATATGTATTAAGTTACCTCACTAATACTAGTTAACATTTTAAATGGTGCACACTCGTAACGTGTATGTTTAAAAATGTCAACATTGAAACGTTCCCGTTTTAACTCGTGCGTGTGTTAGGTTTTTTTTTGTGTCTGTAGTGATGATGAATCCATGTAGTTAGTTTTTGGCGGTAAACAACTTTCGCGAGAAAGTTAAGTTTAGAAGTATATGTGTATATATATGTATAAATATATATGCGCGTGTGTGTTGGTGTATATATATATATATATATATATGTATAATGTATGTGTTGAATGAAAGTTTCTCGAAAATTGCCTGCTGCGTGGTCATTACTTTTATTTTTTGTTTTTTTACGTCTTGGGTTTATTTATTCCATATAACTTTATTTCATGCGGTCGAAGCAAACCTATTAAATGTGATTGCCGTTATTCTACGCTAGTCACTTCCAAATATATCGGACTAAATTGAACGACCCAGACCCCGCAACTACATACTTTTATTAAATGCGATGACCGTGGCCTATAATCCAACTTTGAAAATCAGCACTGACCTACTTTATTGCTTTTTACACTCATTCTCTAGTTCGTTTTATATATATATATATATATATATATATATATATATATATGTATATATATATATAAATATATATACATACGCATATGCGTGTTTGTGTGGACATTATATTAGGTCGTTATATTTAAAGTAACTCAATTTTTTATAAGCTGTGTTTTTACTTTTCCCTATAATTATCGTTAATACTACAGTACTACTAAAATAATAATTATCTTTTTAATCATATTAGTAATAATTAGTATAATCATATTAGTAATAATCATAAATAATAATAATATTAACAATAAATTTGTAATACTACTACCACTACTGTTAATATTAGCAGGAATAATGATAATAATACAACACAGTTAACATGCTATTTAATAGCATTGACACGCACATCTTTTTCAAAAAAGGCTTATCCGCAATTTTTTCATTATCCTATTAAAATTTGTTCCAACTATTACTAGCCTTTTATATATATATATATATATATATATATATATATATATATATATATATATTGTTTTTTATAATTTCTTCATATATATAAAATTTTATCTTATTGAACAAACAATTCTTTTTATATATATATATATATATATATATATATATATATATATATATATATATATATATATATATACGGCTCTAGCGATTTGAGAGAAATTTTGAACATTCACTTAATTTATTAATGAATTAAAAATGACCTGTCTGAAAATTACAAATTTCGAAATTTTGGGCCCGACTTGGAGTACGCTAATATAAAATTGTGACAATTTCTATTTTTTTTTTTGGTCGGGGTCTTTTTATCGATACTTATCTAACTTTACGTCGAAATTTACAACTAGATATTAACAGTTGGAATGTTATAGAAGCTTTGAAATTTACTTTTTATCGCGTATTGCTTGCTTGGTATTTATAATTAAAAGTTCATATCTTGGATACCGTTTTGATTAATGGTTCGGATATTTTCGAAATATTTTTTTATCTTACGAAAGAATTATTTTATTAAGGAAAATATCCCATCGAAAGATTCCAACATTTATTTTCAGAAAAACATGATTAAAGACGCTTCCTTCTGACATTTATCAAAACTGATATTTTTGATTATAACGGCGGAAATGTATTAAATGAAATTCTGAACAGTTAAAAGTATTTATAGTTATGTGTATAGTCACGGTTTTTAATAGTATGCAATTCGTATTAAATATATTTTCCGAAAAAAAAAACAACATTATTTTACAAAAACAAATTATTGTTATTACTTTACTGTATGTATATCATTTATATGTGTTTTATATATATATATATGTCGAACGTTGCGTCCGACGTATAGTGTCTATGAAATGCCAACTCTATTATCTTATTCGTGTTTTTTTTTTTTTTTTTTTTTTAAACCTAGTGATGGTACCATGCCATGTATGACTCCTATCCACTAAAAACCTAGACGGTGCTCACGCCATCGACTGCATCAGTTTGTGCCACTGGGAACTGCTTTCAACATTACTTTCGTGATGCAGACCTAGTTAAGCAGGCACTAAATATGTGCCATATGGCTCCAGTCTTTAGCTACTGGATGCTCTAGGGGTGATTGTAGAGACCTGCCTTCTTCGGTGTTGTTATCAGCTTATTCTTTCAGAATGCCTTCTTTCGCGCTGTCTTTCAGCTTCTTCTTTCGTACGTATGATAACTCGCACCATGGTTGCAATAGCATTCCAGATGGCTTGCGAGTGTATCATGGTATCAACAAATTTATTCTGGATTAGAGACTTACCCCACCTCACTCCTGTATCGTGTATAGTAGCAAGGCAGCTTAACAGTCTGTGAGCAGCATCATCTATCCTGCTTCGATTACAATGCCTGCATCCACCGTCGGCTGGTTTTTCAATTCTCTGTAGGTAGCTACTGAAACAGCCATAGCTGCTGAGAAGCTGCGTGTGATAGAAAGATGTCTCACCGTGATTACGCATTAACTATACCCGTGGGTCTGGCATTAGCAGCGTGAACCATGTACTAGATACAACTCGTCAAATTGTGCACAATTTTTCAATGACCTCTTCTTGCACCTGTTTCTTTACTAGGCCGTATTCTTTAGGTGCCACGATCTTCCGTTAATCATGGTGCATCTATAGTTATACATCGAAGTAAAAAATATTCCTACTAAATATGACGGGAATTAACTTCTAAGGGAGGGGAGATATTAAGAAGGAATCGTATTGAGTACAGTTTAAGATTGGAAACGATAAATAATAGCATGACGCCCTTTTATATTGTATGTAAATTTTTTTTTTTTAGTAATTCATTGCACGATTTTCAATTGTTATGAAGTAGTGTTCGTTTTTAATGAATATGACGTAAACGCAATTAATTTTAATTATATTGATCCCATGGAGCCTTATTTTATTTTATCTCGTGGGAAAATATTCATTAAAATTTGTAATTAAAATGATTTTCGCCTTTTTTCCCTTGTAAACTGACACTCATTTTACTTGTCAATTTGGATAGATAAGTGAATTGGTTAGAGACCAGCTTACTGAAATCCGTTCAATTATTTATTAAAAACTTCGCGAACCTATACTTAATAACCCCACCGTACCAATATGGGTGAAAAAATCAAAAAAAAAAAAACAAAAAAAAACATGCTATTAAAAGTATGGGGTAAAGAACAGATTTGTAAGTACATATTTAAGTGATGGGATAAGTAAAATTTTTGATTACGTTTTAATGTTTCGTTATATTATTTTATTTCTACTGAGTATCTGACGTGCATTACTAACATATATATATATATATATATATATATATATATATATATATATATATATATATATATATATATATATATATATATATATTTATTTATTTATTTATTTATTTATTTATTTATAATAGAAGTTACCCACGGTTTCGACTGTGTAATTATTTATTTTAATTGTCTTTCTTTTAACAATATACATAAAAAGTATATGTGTTATGGAAAGTACATCTATTATAAAACGTGTATCTGTTATAGAAAAGTATATCAGTTATAAAAAGTATATCAGTTATAAAAAGTATATCAGTTATAAAAAGTATATCAGTTATAAAAAGTATATCAGTTATAAAAGGTATATCACATATAAAAAGTATATCAGTTAATATATATGTTATAGAAAGTATGTCTGTTATAAAATATATATCTCTTATAAAACGTATATCTGTTGCAGAAAGTATATCTGCTATAAAAAGTATATCTATATAGTGTAACGTCTGAACTGCGCTATTTCATTACTTTTCAAACATTTTAAAGCCACATTTTCTTCCAACATCTAGATCTGTAGTCAAATGTCGCAAGTACCTCGAATTATCATTGCCATAATATATTCCGTATTTATCCTATGAACGTAATCGCTTACTCATCTATGATTTCCCGGTGAAATTTATTTCGACTCGTTTGGTTTACTTATGAGTATCGATTCGTTAGGTATCATTCAAAGATAAAACTAACAAAAAGAAAACGGTTTCTCCTTTCCACTTCTGCTTTCATTATCACGTCTTTATTTGTTTGATTTTTGGACCTATTTGTGTATATATATATATATATATATATATATATAACACGTCTGTTTGGATGAAAAAATAAAATCTCTCTATAGTCCACATTAAATTTTTCTTTTTTTTTTATACGAGTAGCTACTGCCAATTATCAATTACTTAGACATAATTACAGAGTTTAGCATTTACTATAAAGTTAGGTGGAGATTGTTTTCAGCTGATTGCAACGATATTGAGTATATTTATGGCAGATTACAACAATATGCTGACCGTTAGTAGTAAACAAGAAACTTCACATATTGGCGGTGGTTAGACACTCAGTAGATACGAGTGCGTACTCAGCGTGTGACCAATATATATTCCGTTGACAGCTGTTTCCAACTTCGATGAGCAGATTTTATCAATTTTTAAAGGTCAAATTTCTAAATCCTTCTTTATATTTCCAAGTACCGGATATGGAAGGACTGATTCCACGCGTCTAGAATTTTCCGAGTATAATATTTTGCGTTGTCTTCTCCTAGCGTTATCGGCAAATAAATTTGGGTAGGTGTGCCGCATGTTGTACCTCATCGTCACCTATTATCTCTCGATGACTTGGAATCCAGACGAAAGTGATGCGCGGGTGTTACGTTCACTTAATTCTAGAACGCTGTGCAATATTTGGTCCACCATTGCCGCAGTAATATTTCTCGCTTCAATGCACTGTAATGCCAAACCTGAGTCAGTCAATATCACATACTGGCTAGCAAGCAAATCTGCGATTCGTAGCAAACACTGGAGCAAGACCATCATCTCAACCGCTACTACTGATCACATGATCGCTAAACTGAACGAATGGATCTTGCTTTCGATTGAAAATGCACCTCCAACATATCGTGATGTTTTAGATGGGTCGGTGAAGCAAACGACTGCGTCGGGCTGCTGTTGCGAGACAATCAAAAGCTTCCTATGGATAAATATGTGAAAAATACATCGGTCGCCATCTTGTTCTATTTAATAAACGAAGAATTTTAACGTCAGACGATAGGAATTTTGTATTTTATAATAAATAATAAAAATTAAAAATATATTTCGAAGTCTACGACTGCCATGTAATAATAATAATAATAATAATAATAATAATAATAATAATAATAATTGATAAATAAATAAATACACAAATAATAAAAGAGTATATTAGGCCGTTGAAAATTAATTTGGAGATTAATTATTTTTTATATCATCGTTTGCCGAACATCGTAACCAGCTGATTGTACGTGCAAAATGGGCTAACATCGAAGTATTAATTATACACGTAACCAAGGTGCACTGCGTGCTATCTTACATACGTAGTGAAGTATATCACCACACTGCATTCTCTATTGCGGGATAATTGGGAGTTTTATATTGACGAAAAGCTTTTTAATCGAACGTTCTGTGACATCTATATCATCGTGTCGTATTTTATGCGCGCGTGTTTGTATATACATATAAATATAAATGTGTGTATTTATATATATATATATATATATATATATATATATGTATATATATATAAATATATATATATATATATAAAATAAATTCGATTGCATAAATAGGTAATTTAAAAAAATTCGAATGATCTTTATTAATCGCTTTACTACTGATTCATTTATACACTGAATAGATGATTATTATGGTTTGTTCGCGTATCGTAGCCAGATGAAGATGTTTTCATATTCCTAGATAGGAATCTTGTTTATATATAGCGTGATTTGAAGCAATGAAAAGGATGTGGACGCCAACCTTCGATAACGAAGACGTCTGAAGGAGAAGAAAGGGAATTTATACAAGCAAACGCGTTGGATATGACTAAAGAAAAATACCTTATAGTGTAGTGATTAAACCGGAATGTCTCTGTATAGTAATGAATGTGTGAGTAAAAAAGTCAAACGAATCGAAATGAAGGAAAGGAATATATAGTAGGCAAAATTCTAGGACCGGTGATGTCTAGGACTGGTGATGTGATCGCGAAGTATAGGCTGGAAGAATTACGGTGCAGGAGATTTTTCCGTCATTTTCCACGCGGCATAATTTTTATTTTAGAATTACGACGCGATTTAATTACACTTCATCGATATACTAATATAGGTCGCATTTTACTCGATAAAGTTTGCGTAAATATTTAATTTTTTTTTTTTTTTCCAAATGGAAATAGGTCAATGTCTACACGTATATTTTTGCTATGCTTAACTTGTTCATCGTTATCAACCCTGCCGTTAGCTCGTAAGTCAGGCCAGAGAAGCCGGGACACGCTCGATGTTTGTTGTCTCGATTAAATTTAGCACGCGATGTTCGACGCTTAACGTGTACGACTCTCTCCTCTCCGCTAGCAGTGCCGCGGCATACGCGATAGTATTAATTTCGTAACGACGGCGACCGAATTTTCCACTATTTTTCTAAAGTTCGCGATTGTAAGGTACTTCATCATCATTATTATTATTCGCTTACGATCCTCGAATGGACGATAAAAAAAAAAAATTGTAATCTTTTCACACTTCAGAAGTCGTCTTTTTGCATTAAAATTTTCACGCTACGACCATCGTTCCTCTGCCAAAATAGTGAAAATTCAGGATGTGTCGGTGTCTCCATTAAGATTGTACGGATTCTCGCCCACTTTGAAATCAGCGGTAATTTTCTCGCCGACTACTATACCCACTGTCCTACCCTTCTTGGACTGTTCTTCGTTTATTCACCGCACATATTGATCTTCTCTCCATACTGCCCACGAGGAATACTGGAAAGTGGTCTGGAATAACCCTTCTAATGTCTCGCATTATAAATTTCTTCAACTGATTTTACAATATACAGATGCCGCCTAATCAAATTCGTCCATTCGTAATCGCCAAAAAAATCGTATCCCTTCTTCAATATTCCAAATGAACCTTACTATCCATATTGCTCGCACCCTTTATATGCCGACGTTATTGCCGATGCAGATCACGTATTTTTTTGGATATTCCTATTATCTCTATTGCCGTAACACATTTTATACAATCGACTCGTATCCTTATCAATTCCTTTCCCTATAAATTTCTTTCTTGCTACTCGTAATGTACGCATTTATATTTGTCTATATAAGTTCATTCGTGAATGTAACTTGGCTATAACCACCATATATATATACTTATTTAATCTTTTATATTATAATTTGTAATGGGTAAATCTTGTGGAAGCCCGTTTAAAAAAATAAATAGTCCATTCAGTATAAATGAATCAGGGGTAAAGCGATTAATAAAGATCGCTAGATTTTTTTTAGAATCACCTACAAGAAGAATAAATAGCATTTATTTAAAGTGTACACATGAAATACAACACATTGTATACTAAGTACACCGAATTACCACCCTTAGTAGCTAATACAATAATAATACCAATAACAAGGTATAAAAGCGACGATGATATAATATAGGAAATTTAAAAAAAAAAAAGAACTGCTGCAATAAAAGAGAAAGAAATACAACTAGCATAAATTAAATTTAAAAAAAAAATCGATTACAGTTAATTTACTTAATAAATAAATAAACAAATATATAAAATAACATAATTATGTTAAAAATCGGTGTCTTAGTCGGCGATGTTGTAGCGCGTATATCGATTGCGTAAGCTGGCAATATTATAGTCCCCTATAACCCGAATTAATTCATTTTCGTGAATTTTACAATTTTCATAAAATTTTTTAGCAAGCTTGTTAATATAGATATTAGCTCGATGTTTAGTTGAGAATGCTTATCTCGAATAATCCTGGCAAACCTGGTTGCATTGAGATTCTGCAAGGACGGTTTTGTAATAATTGTAATTTACAATATGTACTGTTGGAAACTGAACACCAAACGGGATATGTGTTAACCGGGGACGAATAATAGTTTTGTTTATAATAGTTTTTTATTTGTAACAGTAAGTTCAATATTTTGTAAATTATTTACACACACACACATACATATATATATATGTGTGTGTAAGCATGTATGTATGTGTGTATAAAAATATATCGCCCTGTTATCCTGTAGATATCAACATAGTATTTTCTACGTATTAAGGAGTAAAATTAGTCGACTGATCTGAAACGCCGTTAATAAAAACGAATCGGAGTAACAATTTATCAATTGCAGACTGGAATCATTTCTTTAATCACTATTGAGAACGCGATAAGTCGTTAGTGTTAAGGCGGGTAGGAGATGTAGTTTTTTTTATTTTTTTTTATTTTTATTTCTTTTTTTAAGAAATGTCCATTGAACTATCAAGTGCTAAACATAAAATAATAAAAGCGCGCCATCTACCGTCTATATTGTAAACTATTATTTTACTTTCGATTTTGGCGTTATTATATAATTTAATAATATATAATTCTACTACTACTACTACTGCTTAGAATAATAGTAATAATAATAAGAAAAAGATAAACAATAATCATATTAAAAAATTAAAGCTTTCTGCACATGTCTGTGTATGGGTGAACTGATACGATGCAATCTTCGCCTTTTGATATGTAGGCTGTTTTCAGTAATGTGTTGTAAATTTTCATATATTAGTGTATATATAATTTTCCCCGCTTTGTTTGAGCTTAACAGCGTTTGTGTGTTCGTCTTTCTTCTTACGGTATTGATATTGTCATTATCATTATAATTATAATTATTATAATAATAATAATTATTATTATTATTATTTTATCATAGTGCCGAATAGCCTGTAATTTATAAATGGTTAACGCGTTTTGCGTAATTTGACTGTATAATAAACGGTAAAGTGGCGCCGTCGCAAAATTATTCCCAGCGTTTCAGTTATTATGATTATAATTATGATTATAATTATTATTATATCTTTTACATACATGTTGATATTATGCATATACATATTATACATACGCAGTAGTGCCTGCGTACGGGCGTGCGTCTTGTGTAACGACGTAACGGAAGACCTTAACCGCATTTCAAAATGAATTATTTGTACTTGGCGTGTTTTCGTGAAGCTT
Organism: Coronaproctus castanopsis; assembly: GCA_032883995.1. Taxonomy (NCBI): domain Eukaryota; kingdom Metazoa; phylum Arthropoda; class Insecta; order Hemiptera; family Monophlebidae; genus Coronaproctus; species Coronaproctus castanopsis. The sequence continues at coordinate 17,967,923 of CM065054.1, forward strand.
CTAAAACCGCCAGCGTATTCCTCCTATTCTATCCCATTTATATCCCATTGTGTCCCGGCAGTTCCCTGTTATACCCTTTCCACTTCCTCATCCAACACTCCAACCCTGTTCACCTGTTATGTTTCGCCTAACTACCGTCACCTTTATCGTCTTCTACTACTACTCATAATCCTCTACCGACCATTTTTTTTATTTATTCCTTTTGTCATTATTATTAATACACACACACACACACACACATATATATATATATATATATATATATATATATACATATTCCCGTCCTACTCAATTTTCTATTCGTTTCCCTTATGTACTTATATATATATATATATATATATATATATAATGAAAATTTCGTGCGTTGTATTTCGGTGTATTTACTTTCCCATATACATAATTGTATCATCGTTGGTCGATGCTGCGTCGTGTAACGTATTCCCTAACCTAACCTAACGTTTAGGTAGCCGACGACTTAACCTACTTTCTTCCGTTTGTTCTCACTTTTCATATTATACGCACGTTGAAATAGTAACAATCATCATTATTATTATCGTTATCTATGTGTGTGTGTGTGTGTGTGTGTGTGTGTGTTAAAAAAACAAAAACAAAAAACAAATACAAAAGCAAAGTTGTTGTTTTTTTTTCGTTCATTTTTTCCGTTACCGTTGTTTACGTTAACAACGAGACGGTATTAGTATTTTAGTGTATTCGGATTAGCAATACTTGTGATTGTATATTATCATTATTATTATTATTATTATTGTTGTGATTATCCATTTTTTGAGTCCGTTTTAAACCACTTTCCATTTCTTTTATATGTTAAAATTTGTAAATAGCATCTCTCATAACCCTTATATATATATATATATATATATATATATATATATATATATATATATATATATATATATATATATATATATGGTAATAATGAATTTCGTGGATTTAGGAGGACAGAAAATTCATTTCTCATTTCATTAGTTTATTATTTAATCTGTTTTATTCACTTCTACATCTTGGTGTTACAACATACACGCAACAATCACACGCATGCGATGCTAAATAGAAACATATTACATGACTAAACATTAGAACCTTACAAAGCGCTATATTAATATTATAACACTGTTCCAGTTTTAATACGATAATAATTATTATTATTAATAATAACCCCCAATACTATTTATTACGCGGTCTAGTATAATAATTATAATTATAATAAAATGACAGTCGTATGTGGTTGTACATAACATGAGAATCGGATGATACTAAATCTGGTATGTTAACTAGAAAACTTTTCCATCGCGTAAAATCTTAGCCCACACCGGAGGAATAAAAACCAATTTAAAACTAACTTTAGTCGGTCCCCGCATGATGATCATTTAAAATACAAGTTCAACGCGTGATGTAATTTTTTTTTTTTTGTATTAACACTATCGCCATTTCTTACTCGCACGTAAGAAGACGGAAACTATGTAATTGCCGTTGCTAGCTGCTGCGCTATATTTGACTGGCGAAACATCGAATTTGATACATTTATCCCGTATTGGATGCGATATCCGTCCGCTAAAATGAATTACAATAACGACGCCTCCTCACCCCACCCTCCCCGGGCGTCGAACGAAATGATTGTTACTTTTTCTTCTTCTAAGCGCGTATGTATAAAGACGAAATTTCCTCCGGAATTTTCGTTTTTATTCATTAATTGTACGTATTTCATTAAAAATGTTACAATTTTTCATTCTTAGGTGGACGACCAAATGAAATTGTTACAGCATTCGTGGTCGGACATGTTGGTATTAGATCACATTCATCAAAGAATGCATAATAACCTGCCGGACGAAACTACGCTGCATAACGGGCAAAAATTTGATCTCCTATCGTTGGGTCTTTTAGGCGTTCCATCGTTGCAGGATCATTTCAGCGGTGTGACGATCGCTTTACACGATTTAAAATTTGATATCGGCGACTATATTTGCCTTAAGTTCCTTCTTCTACTTAATCCCGGTAAGTAATATATATATATATATATATATATATATATATATATATATATATATATATATATATATATATATATATATATATATATATGTATATATATATATAAATAAAATATTATTTTACCTTATCCAATGAGTTATTATTGTTATGGTGTAATCCGTCTTATGTATATTTATATTTTGTAATTATTAATTACGATTGTAAGTTATTATCTTTCTATCGATCGTTATTTATATTATTTCTTTATTTTATTTTAATTATTATTGTTCTTATTAGGATTATTTATTTATTCTCGTTTACTTACTATTATTTCAATTATTATTATATTAATTATTATGCTTGTTTTTTTTTTTTTTGCTAATGTTTTCTGAAAAATAGATATACGTATATATGTATCTACGTTTGTGTGTATAAAGGATTAAAGAACAGTATGAAAGGGTCATGAACGAATGTAGTGTATACGCTACTAATACACTTCGTACTTGTGTGTCGTATATATGTGTTCGATATACTTTGCAAGTGTATTTATATTCAAAGGTAATTAGTCACGATGGCAATACGTAGTGGACAATTATGATTACTATTATTATAATAATAATTATTATTATTATTAATTGTTGTTTATTATTTATTACTCGTAATTTATTATCGTTGGGTGTCATTTATTACTTATTATTATTGTTATTTATTATTCACTTTTAATATTATCATCGCCCTTTGTTATTATCGTTGTTTATTGTTTATAACCTATTATTGTTGTTTTTGTTGTTGTTTATTATTTATTACTTAATCATCATCATCATCATCATCATTTATTATTGTAGTTGTTTATTGTTTATAACTTATTATTATTTATTATTATTATTATTATTATTATTATTATTGTTATTATTATTATTATTATTGTAGTGTTTATTTATTATTGTCGCTGTTTATTTATATTATTAATGTTGCTTATATTATTAGATTCAATTATTACTGTTATCATCCGTATTTATATTATTATTATTATTATTATTATACCGGATAGCGGCTAAAAGTAGGCTAGTGTGATCCTTTAAATTCGTAATGTTTGTCCAATTTTCCAAAAATTTCTAAATCATACAGAAATTAACGACTATTCCGACGTGACTTCAATCGGCAGTTTTTAGATACACCACCATACCTCACCTTATCTTTATCGTGTATATATGTATATATATATATATATATATATATATGTGTGTGTGGGTGTGTACATGGTACGTTTTTATATTTTAATAGAAATTAGAACTAATGTCAAAACTAGGACTGTTCCGTGTTCACCTCACTTCCCCAGTATATATGAAACTATTAAATTGGAGATAACTTTGAATTTTAATAATAATAATAATAATAATAATAATAATAATAATAATAATAATAATAATAATAATAAATAATAATAATAATAATAATAATAATAATTAATAATAATAATAATAATAATAATAATAATAATAATAATAATAATAATAATAATAATAATAATAATAATAATAATAATAATAATAATAATAATAATAATAATAGGAGGTATTGAAAAATTTTAAAATATAGATGAAAAAAAAGGCGTTAAAAATTAAAAATTGAATGAGTGTTCTCTGTTGATCATGAAAAACAAATTTTATCGCTTTCTCTTTCACTATTACTGCTTAGAAATATTAATGCGTTAGAACTCATTCTTATCGGTTAAATAATATAAAAGTTTATCTTAAAACCTATACGTACATATGGGATTGAAATGTGGGGAATAGTCAGCAACTCCCGGCGCAAAATCATCCAGCGTTTTCGGTCAAAGGTTTCACGCAACATCGTTGAAGAACCACGCTATATTTGCGATATCGTGTTGCATAACGATTTCCGGATGCCTGATGTAAAGGAAACATATGCAGCGACGTGTCAATCGACTACTGGCTGTCGATCTTAAGAAGAATAATTCCTTCAAACGTCCGAAAAGATACTATCAAGCGGAATTTGCAACATCGTCGATAAATTACGATTAATATATACAGAGAATGGCCGTTGATATTTATTGTCCTGTTCAATGACAGATCGTACATACGTTCAAGTAACTTTTAATAAAATAACGATTTGTGTGTGTATATATATATATATATATATATATATATATATATATATATAGAGAGAGAGAGAGAGATGTTTTAGTAAGAGAAATTACTCGTATGTGTGTATATAATACTGAAAGAAGAAGAAATACTAAGTCAATTATTTTTCTTTTCAATAGAGATGCCTTTACTGCGTCCCCAACGTGATGCTGTGAGAGACACTGTTTATATGTTAATCGAACATGCTAACTTCTCTAGAAATGTTGGTATGATGTGAGAGAATAAGCAATTGAAAATTATCCGTATGGAATAGAGACGATACAAATAAAGGTGCGGTATATATGTGGATCGTGGTAAGTAAGGTAACGTTCAAAAAGTAACAACGTCACAAAGAAAAGATAAAATGAGAAACACACGACCTGGATTGCAAATTGTCTATTCCGAATGGAAAGGCCAGAACGGGGGGGGGACTATGTCTAAGTTGCATATAGAAAAGTCGATCAAGTCGCCAAATCGTAACCTACCGATGAATGTAGTATAATTCCTTTGCGGTTGATCTTCTTAAAGAAGTAAAACCACGTAAGTTTAAGGGGGAAACGGTCGAAGTGGATAGTAATCGACGATATGTGATCGACTAGTGCTATCAGTGTACATCAGTTCTCAATAATCCTTATGATCCAGCTGAATAAAGTGAATAACTTTGCGATAGATGACGCATCTTTAGCCGATAAAATAAAAAGAAATTCGTTATTCGGAATATATGACTGGGCGTCCGCAAGAAGGAGGACGAAAATATTGCCAGACGTTTCAAATTATTCAGTTTTAACATAATTAAAATTAAAAATTAATTTAAAAAAAAAACTCGCCTCTGTTAGAATTGTGCAAAAAATGAATATACGATAACGAATATGGACGTCGTCAATTTTATTCGACGTTCTGTATTGGAAGAAGAAATATTTATGAATTGGAAACGAAATGGTATAAAAGAAACAATATTAACGAAATTTACACATATCAAATTCACCATTTTCGAATGATATAATAACGTTAATCAAACAATTATTAACCAAAACTACCGGAGAATTCAAAAATAAAAACTCTGCTAAATTAAGTTACAAAAAATCGAATTTTGTTAAAAAAAAAAACAAAAAAACAAATTAATTGAAAAGACGTTGTTATCTGGTAGACGATGTTATGTCCTCCGTATAATCTATTGTCCCTTCTTCAGCTTAAGAATTTACATCTATTTCCAGACAGAGCGATGTTTCTAAAGAAGTCCTAGTTTATAGAAATATGAGTTAGTACGTACAGTATCACGTCAGCTGTAAGGGCATCCTCATTTTAAAAAAGTGTATATATATATATATATATATATATATATACATAGATCAAAAAAATCTTTCTTTATAGATAATAAAAATAGGAAAAGAATAAATTGCAAAAAAGCGTTAGTACGGAGGAAAAAATTCTAGACATTAAAGGAAATATTCTGTTAGGATACATTGATTAACTCGTCAAATGGAGTATATAAAATATTCACCTCTCCGCGCGTGCGTATATTTACATACAAAAAAGCTCCCACGTCCCGCTAATATAAATGTATCGCATTTATTCGCCGGTAATTAATTTCGATTCGTTTCTTATATACGTATTTTAATAATAGTTTGTTTTTCGTCTTCCTTCATAAGTAATTATATATATATATATATATATATATATATATATATATATATATATATATATTTAATTATTTCAATTATAATTCTACAACTCTTGCGTACATTGTATTCTTCCGTTATTTTTACACTCAAATGTGCTGCCTTATTGGATCCTATAGAAGGATGCCACAGGAAACACAAGCCGGGGAGGATTTGTGTTTAGAAGTTTGTGGGCGATGTAAAAATTAATTTTTTAAGAACTTCATTTATTAGCACGTAATTCGACATCGTTATCGGTGATGTTGGGTGGAAGTTCTATTTTAATTTCCTTATTTTTAATTTACGTAGTTTAGTTGTTAATGGTCGACTAACTATGCAGATGATACTACTCCCGGTAGTTGATTCTCGTTACTCGCATTTACTTCGAACTTTCTAAATTATATTTATTTTTTAGTCGAATGAGAAAAAATCATTCGGTGGTTAACAGAGGAAAAATAAAGTATATAGTCTAAGATTTTATCAATTGGTTTTGAATTATATTTAAAAAATAGCACTGAACTAGATATGATTAGCTAGATTAATTATCTGGGCAATATCGATATTTGATCGTAAATTAACTTGATGCGAACATGCGCGCTATCTATAAAAAAAAAAAAAAAAAAAAAAACAAAACAACAACATAAAAAGCTGAATTATCGGTTTGACGCTATTTAAGACAGTTATAAGACGTCTATACGTCTCTATCCTATATCGGATACGCTATATTGAATCCATAAAAGTTCCCTCAACGCGCGATACTGAAAATGTTTATTCGAAGAAAAAAAAATGTCTCTTACCGTTTTTCAGTTATATATATATATATATATATATATATAAATAAATATATTTTTTTTTTCTTTAAATTTTTTAGTTTGGAATGTTTGAATCCTTTTAGGCAATTTATATTCTTCAGTTAGTTACTTTACACATGTACGTGTTGAACAAACAACGTTAGTTAATTGAAAATTTCTCATTCGATTGCAATAGGACAAGTTCAGGATGGTAATACTGGTAAAGCGAAAATTCCACGTATGAATAAATCAAGAATAAGAAGGCCGACACCTTTGTAAGCGGACCCGAGCGAATGTAAGAATTTAAAAATCGATCGAAATATAAATAACGTCGTAGGAAATTGTTAATAACAATTATATTCGGCTTTGACGATGATGAGTGTATTAAGGACTTTCTCTGTGATGATAGCTTCCATCTGGAAATGTGGAATCGAATTATGTGGAACTGCATGTAAAAGAAATATACTGAGAATACAGCGACAACAATCGACTAATAATACTTCGTATCATCACATTGAGTCCGAATATATACTCCCTCTGGCGTGCAACTCGCACATTTAGGCGACCTCTGATCCAAATTCCACCGCTAAAAGATAATCGTGGAAGATTGGGTCCGTAGGGATGAAGAAAAGTCTGAGCTTTTTGCACAGCACTTAGCCAGTGTGTTTTAGCCGCATGAAATCGAACATTTACACGACAATGGAATGTCAATTTGGCCAACCAATTCGATATATATTACACCAATGGAAATAGCTATTGAGATTGATAATATAAATCCGAAAAAAGCTCCTGGAATTGATGAAATCTCACCGTCAATAATACAGGAAATACAAAAAAAAAAAAAATCGGTTGTATTAATTACATATCTTTTTAATGTCTGTCTTCGACTTCAGTATATACCCCGACTCTTTTTAAAACGGCTCAAATCATCATGCTGACGAAACCTGAGAAATCAGCGGATGAAGTCTTATCGGCCAATATCACTGTTGCCAGTTCTATCGAAATTACTTGAAAAGCTTCTTTTGAAAAGACTTAAACTACTGGTTGTAGCCCAGTTACCTGGCCATCAGTTTGGTTTTCGTAGCTATCATTCAACAATCCACCATTAAAAGTACTCGTAGAAAAAAAGTACTGTGCCGCTTGTATTCCTACATGTTGCACAGGCATTCGACCGAGTATGGCATAAAAAGGTTTGTCGCACAAACTAAGCGCAAAACTTCTTCCAACTGCCCAAGTTATACTTAGAAAATTTAGAGTAATATACGAAGAAGCGAATTCAAATTTTCAACTTATACGTGCTGGTATACCACAAGGAAGTGTCCTTGCTCCCTTATGCAGATGATACTGTCATCATGGTAACCAGAGACACCCAAATAGAGGCAATAGATGTACTTCAGAAACACATTGATAAAATAGTTAGATGGGAGATGCAAGATTGGAAAATCAAGTTAAATGAACAGAAATCTATCCATGTTAACATTCACGCTTCGACCTGTTGATGTGAATCACAATATATACGTAACTAATTTTCAAGTACCTCATGCGAATTCAGCAAGGTATTTAGGCATTCATCTTGATACACGATTAACATGGAAAACGCACGTCAGGCAAAAGAAACATCAGTTACAGCTCAAAACGAATCAGATGTACTGGTTAATTGGGGCAGAAAGTCGCCTCTGAACTTATACATCAAAATGTTACTATATCGAACAATCCTACGTCGCATCTTGACGTATGGAGTTCAAGTGTGGGGGTGCGCTTCTACTTTTAACAGAGCTATCATCCAGCGACAGCAGAACAAACTTCTTCGTACACTGACTAACGCACGATGGTTCCAGCGGAACAGTAGTGTACATTATGATCTGAATATTCAACAAGTTGACGACATCGTTCACAACTTTGCAGTCAAACACGAATAGAGACTGCACCATGATCACACTAATAAAGAAGTTACACGGTTACTGCAAATTATGTGAGACGTCTTAAGCGAACACATCCATTGGACCTAGTTTATAGTTAAATAATTGTATTTCTATCGAACCCCGTATTCATAATTAATATTTAGTTAATATTAGTTGAAACTGATCACTGGATCAGCGTACACAACATGTTAAATTATCAAAGTTACTAATTACTTAACCTATAGGTTAAGATTGTAGTAGTGTAACAGTTATTTATATATATATATATATATATATTTTAAAAAAAGTATCATCACATATGCACCAAATTTTTCTAACTTAACCCTTCATAATGACTTATAACATATGTGTCAATGAAGTTTATATAAATTTTTTTAAAAATAAATTGCGGTTTAATATTAACCCGCATGTGCGCAGAATGCTTTTATTTACTCTCCCTGGCAATCATACAAGACGATTAAAAGGAAGGAGATGGTGCATAGATGCTGTTCGGAATAAATTGAAAAAGAAATAGTTCGAATAACAATAATAAACGATTTTAAATAATTTGTATGAAATTTGCTTAATAAACTTATGCAATGCTGTAATAATCAAATAATCTCCGATAATTCAGTTCTCCAACTTTGACGATACTGTCACTGAGAATCTAATTTTATGAAATTTGATTAATAAACTTATGCAATGCTGTAATAATCAAATAATCCCCGATAATTCAGTTCTCCAACTTTGACGACACTGTCACTGAGAATCTAATTTTATTACTTTGTTCATTAGCATTATTTTGGTGCCGATATAGTGGGAAAAAGTAAATTCCGTTCACCCGTAATAACGTGTATAGAACCTAACGCTTAAACATTTCTCTCTTTATATAATCAGCGTCATTCGTAGTTTTATTATTATTATTATTATGAGCTTCCACGAAGTTTACACATTACAAATTGTATCAACTAAATATATAGTCAACTATTCACGAATGAACTTACACATAGGCAAATATAAATGTGCACATTACGAGTAGCAAGAAAGAAAGACACTTTTATAGGGAAAGGAATTGATAAGGATACGACTCCATTGTATATAATACGTTACGGAAAGAGAGATAATAGGAATATCAAAAAAAAAAAATACGTGATCTGCATATGGGCAATAACGTCGGCATATAAAGGGTGCGAGCAGTATGGAGAGATAGTAAGGAATGGACGAATTTGATTAGGTGGCATCTGTATATATTGTAAAACCAGTGTAAAGACGGAAGATTAGTCTGAAGCAATTTATAATGCGAGACATTATAAGGGTTATTCCAGACCACTTTTCAGTATTCCTCGTGGGCAGTATGGAGAGAAGATCAATATGTACGGTGAATAAACGAAGAACGGTCCAAGCAGGGTAGTGGAGTGGGCATAGCAGTCGGCTAGATAATGACCGATGATTTCAGAGTGGCCGAGAATTCGTACAAACTTAATCGAGACACCGACATCCTGAAGAAGGGCCACATGATTGCGAATTTTCTCAGTATTTCGAGAAAGAAATGAGGGTTTTAGTATGAAAATTTTAATGTAAAGTGACAATCTCACCAATATTAACCTCGATTGTAATTGATCGAAGATGAGAATATGTGTGTATTTATATATACGTTTATATTATATACGTATCGTTTTTATTTGAATTTGCACCGTCTTTATTCTATAACGTAGCTTTTACTTATTTTTGTTCGATAATACGCTCCTACTAGTTTTATCGCATTTTTGCATATTATTTATTTACGTTTTACCAGCATATAGGAAAATATTGTATTGCGTATAAATGAGGTTCGCGGGTGTATATGTATATAAATGTGAATGCGTGTGATGTGTTTGTGATGGTGAATGAACAGAAGATTGTATTTTTGGTCATCATTCGCTCGTTATATTTGTGTATCTAAATTACTTTGAATTAAAACGGAAACCCTGAAATAAAAAGTTTGAATATGAATTAATATAAAATATTTTCAATTAAAATAATACGCGATGAAATTGAAGAAGAAAACCGATGCCAAATGGACACAGTGAAACAATGAAGAAATACTAGAGTGAAAGGAAGAGCAAGTAATAAACATCATGAAGATATTTTACTACGTGGTCCATAGTTGGCCAATTCGAAAGAAATGCGTGATAATTTTGGATATGGAATTAAAAATAAAACCATAAATAAATAAATAAATAAATAAAAAATTCTCGTTGAATCTCTCTCTCTCTCTCTCTCTCTCTCTATATATATATATATATATATATATATATATATATATATATTTTAAAAAAAAAAAAAGCAAAAACTAGAATTGTCGTCGTTCTTGATAATTAAATCTTCGTCGTCTTTATATTTTTGTATTTTTTTAACTTATTATTTTTCTGAAAATTTTTTTAAAATTTCTTCGCTAATATAAAAATAGCATTATTTAAATAATTTTGTTAATTTTTTAGTCTTCTAGCATATTTATTTATTTTATTTTAATTTTTTCGTTCCATTCGCAGATGTTCGGGGCCTTATGAACAAAAGGCATGTACAACAAGGTAACGAACAAGTACAGCAAGCGTTACATGAATACTGCGTGACGATGCACCCTCAAATTCAGGTAATGCTATAATAATAATAGTAACAACAATAACAATATTAATAAATAATTACTGGTTTTAATTCGATTTATTTTCTATTAAGATTCTTTTAAAGTTAGTAACGTTTCGTCATAAATATTAAATTTTTTTTTTTTATTTTTCTCTTTAAATTTAACGATTAGCCGAAATCCGGACTTGAAGCCGTGGCAAACTCACCAACTGTTTATTTCTTTCTCCATACGCTGTAGCGCTATCTATCGCGTGACGTCCGAATTCACATAAAATTGACGATTTTAGATTAGATTCTTATGAAAGTTTTATTGCAGTTGTAATTGTTTTTAATTTTATTTTCGTGTGCGGGTAATGAAATATAGAAGGCATGTAACTTTTATACTAGAAAAAATTTGGTAAAGTTAGTGATTATTATTTCAATACGCGCATATATATATATATATATATATATATATATATATATCTTCTTCTTCTACTCCTCACTCGTTTTAGAGTATGAGGTTATCCTCTAATTAGGATGCGGTTTAGTCTGCTAATGACAGTGCCGGTTATGTGATATAAGTCCTATTTGGTGTGTTGTGACAAATTTACATTTATTACACTGAACATTTCACTGTGGTTACGCTTCTTCTGTGTTACCGTCTTTGTCTTTTTCTTTATAGCTGGTTTCCTGCTGGTAACCGTTTTCTTAACTAACGCTGTCCACTTGGAGCGATTTTGCGCCACAATTTCCCATTTGACTGACGTTCGTATCTTCTTTGCTATTTTCAGGTTTTGTACTACAACATCTTTGAAACGAAGTTTCGGCCGTCCGCAAGGTCTTTTTCCGTATAGTAATACGCCGTATAGCATCCTTTTGGGTATTCGCTCATTTCCCACGCGAATAACATGACCCAACCGTTTCATGCGCTTCTGTGTTAAATATTGTTCTATAGATAAACAATTGGGTTTCGTTAACACTTCCGCATTTGTCACGCGATCCTTCCATGATATTCTGCTTATTCTGCGTAATAGTCTCTGGTGGAAAAATTCAAGTTTACGGGTTTGTTTTTTCATTATTGGCCATGTTTCGCTCCCATATAGCATGACTGGTATTATCATAGCCTTGTACACTGCTGATTTGGTTTTTATCTCTAAATTTCGATTGCAAAATACTTTCCGTGTTAATTTGCTAAATTCATGCTACTCCGCAATCCAAATTTGCATCGTTCGATACAATATTTCCCAAGTATTTAAATTAATCGACGATACTTAGCCGATTACCAGACAAATGAAAATTAAACATACTGCTGTCAACCTGGACTACCTCGGTTTTATTATGATTTATAGTCAATCCAAATTCAGAGAACACGGACACTGAACAATCGAGCGCTTTCTGTATTTTTTGTGGATTATTGTCAAAAAGTACCCAGTCATCTGCATATTGTAGACTAACGATTTTGAAGGTACTGGTTGCTGAACGAATTTTATATTTCGTTAAATTATATAAGCCTTTATTGAACCGGAATTTTACTTTTATCTCTGCTTCCGATGATAAACGTTGTTGTAAGATCATATCTATCATGCCCATATAGAAATTGAAGAGCATAAGAGCCAATACGCATCCCTGCTTTACGCCAGTATTAATATCAAAAGTGTCGGATCGTCCATCGTCACATATGACTGATCCTTTTGTTTTATCATAAAGTTGAATTATCAAATGTAGTAATTTTCGTGGACATCCTACTGTTTTTAAACATTCCCAGAGTCCCGTTCTGTTTCCTGATTCAAACGCCTTTTTAACATCAATAAAGGCCATACATAATGATTTGTTCTCTGGTTTTCTCCACTAATTGTCTAAGGGAGAATATCATATTAGGCACCATCGTAGTGATGGTGCCTAAATCCGCACTGTTCTTCTGGCAAATATGAGTTCAATTTAGGTTTCAACTTATCATGTAAAAGTTTACTAAATATCTTGCTAGCTGTTGCATAGGAGCGCAATTCCCCTGTAATTGGTACAGCCTGCCTTATCGCCCTTATTTTTGTATATATGAACTAGAACTGCCTGTTTGAAATCAGATGGTACTGTCTCTTAGCGCCATATTTGAATAAACAAGTTGTGCGGACATTTAAGCATCATTTCTCCTCCTATTTTATATATATATATATATATATATATATCTGCTGGAATACCGTCAATGCCAGGAGTTTTATTGTTTTTTAAGCTTTTGACGATTTGATAATTCTTCCAAACTCGGAGGTTCATTTAGTTCTATCTTATCCTCTATTTTAGTTATAGAGTCCAGGACGTTCTTGCTAAAGGTGTGGATTCATTGTTGAGAATTTTTTTGAAATATTCTTGCCATCTTTTTTTAACATCATTTCTATTACGTAGCAAGTTTCCAGATCCATCCTTGATTTGCAATTTCCCGCCGTCTATATTTAGGGCCGTAAATAGCTTTTATAGCGCTGAAAAAGCCTCGAGAATCATTTGTGTCTGAGAGTAGTTGGATTTCCGCTGCTTTGTTTTTCCACCACGCATTTTGCAATCGCCTAGTTTCCTTTTGTGCCAGTGCTTTAGCCGTTTTAAACGCATCATATTTCTTTTTATTTGTTCTGTCCGCTTGTCATGTCACGAATGCCAGCCTCTTAGTTTCCAAACACTTTTTTATTTCAGACGACGTGTCTTCAAACCAATCCTGCTGTTTCTTTTTTTGGATTCCAACGATGTTTTTACACGCCTCGTTGAGTTCATTTTTAATCAGGTTCCAGTATTCTTCTACCGAGGTGTTATTATTCTGCTGTATATCCTTAAGTGGCTGAGTAATTTTCAATCGAAACATTTTCACAATCTGTTTATTTTTTAGTGCATTTATGTTATATCTTCCTATTTTCACATCTTGGATATTCCTTCTGTTTACATAGTGGTGATGGTGGTTTCTTCGGAATCTGAACCGAAAACGCGAACGTACCATCATATGGTCCGTATCGCCGTCAGCTCCGCGCATTACTCGCGTTATTAAACATTTCGATTTCATTCTTTGTCGGGTAATTATATAATCAATCATATGAGGTAACTTGAATCTTGGGTGTATCCACGTGCCCTTGTGTACATCCTTCAGATTAAAATTTGTGTTTGTTATACATAAGGCGTTTGTTGAGCAGAATTGTAATAGCCTTTCTCCATTGCTGTTCACCTTTCCGACCCCGTGCAGGCCAATAACATCTTTCCATGATTTTGAGTCCTGGCCAACCCTTGCATTGAAGTTACCTAGTACTATGATATTTTCGTATGTACGCTCGGTGTCGACAACTTATTGTAATTGTTCGTAGAATATGTCCTTTTCTTCTTCTGGACTATCCAATGTAGGTGCGTACACGCCGATAATAATTAGGTCTTGAGCATGCGGGAGTCGAACTTTCATCGTAATAATGCGTTCATTAACGCCTGCAGGTTCTTCAGTTATGTAACGTATTAATCTATTATTAATAGCTATGCCAACTCCACGCTCTCTCTTTTTTCCGATCGCTGTACCTTTCCAGTATAAAAGGTGTATCCAGCCGTATTTTCAAAAAGTTTCTCTTCATCAGGTAATCTTGTCTCATTTAAAGCAGCTATGTCTATTCCGTATCTTCTTAATTCGTGCAGTATAATCGCTGTTCTTCTAGTTGGTAACTCCTTGTTATCTAATAACGTTCTCACATTCCACGTTGCGAATGTCCGTGTTTTTAATTTCTTCCTGTCTTTACTACTTATTAATGGCAAATGTGCTCCATCCTGGATAATGCTGTGCCAAACTGGTACAGAGGAGCTCAAGCCATTACCACAGATGGCCGTCCGCTGCCTGGCGAACTTTTTAAGGTTCGCTCCTCGGATCCAGCAGTTTCTTCCATTTGCTTCACTTTCATGATTTATTTATTATCAGTTTGATTAGGTGATTAGAGGATAAAATTAGCAGCGCAATTAAGGAAAACGTAAGCTGGAGCGCAACCTAGTCTACGTACTGCCTTCCAACGTGAGTGGGTTATCAGTGGCAAGGCTAGCCAAGACGACTGGCCCACTCACGCTGGCCAAAGGAGGAGGATGGTTTGGAGAAAGGAGAGGTTAGAGAAGATTGTGAGGGCAGAAGTTAAAGGAAAAGATGTGGATAGTGAGGGGAAAGGATACCTCTATTTCGGGGAGGAACACTAGCCTTTGGATCAAAATCCATACCGCAAGGCAGCGGGTTGCTACTGAGGCATTAGCGGTGTAAGGCTTTGACAGCGGCGCCAAATCTCGCTGAAGGTGAAACAGTTGTAGGATTTTGTGGAGTTTTATTAGGCAGTTCCTCAAGTTGTCCATCCAATCCTCTTGTTTCATTGCTCTGTCACTACTGAAATCGTCTGCTTGAGACTTAACACCAGTAGCCGCTCTTGGTCCGCGACTGCTTATTTGATTAACATCTTATTCGCAGCTAACCTACATATCTGTAGGCCGTTCCACTATCCGCCACCTGTGGACGCGCCCCGCTCCGGTTAAAGCTCCGGCCCGAAAGGTACGAAGTACCCCCCGCCGGGGATATATATATATCGCGTTTATTCGATTTAATTTTAACAAACTTTTTCAGTTAAGCCGTTTTCGATTTAGTTCAAATTAAATTTTATTATAATCGTCGATAAACAACTACATTTCAAATACGATCTTAATTTCATCGTAATAAACATATTTACATCGTATTTAAACGAAGCTACTTTGCTATAACCCGTTCAAGTCATACATTGTGAAATCTTAACATTAAATTGTAAATGTTGTAGGGATATTTATTATACAATAATGCTTCTTGGGTGAACCGTAGATAATTTTCAGTGTATTTATACAAATATTTTTAAAATTGAGATATTTCATAGATAAAAATGTTTGTCCGCATAAAGTTGCATGCCCCATATAGTGGACATTGTGACTGAAAGGGATAATATTGAAAAAATTAATTGGGTCTTTTCTGGCATTTTTCGACAATGGCATAGTACGTCGGAAAAGTTTTAAAACAATTACTGCCAATCGCCTGTTCGATAGAGAGTTACGTTGTAAATATTACAATGAAAAATAATTTCAACCCGTTTTAAGTTTTACATTTTTGGTGTAGACTTTCTTCTTATTTATTTATTATTTTTTTCCCCGTTTATGAATTAGTTAAAGATGTCTAAATATTTTTTCTGCGATAAATACTTCGTTCTTTAGATGCAGGTTGTTCTTTTAAGTAATACGATCAAAAATATATTTTAAAGATCTGGCATACCGAACGTAACATAATACTCTACAAAATAACAATGTACACATATACCGAACATAAAACAATGTACACGAGTATCACTTATAAAAATATCACAGATCGTACGAATTGAAATTTAATCCTCGTAAATAACCTCTTCGCGTTATCAGTTATTTAGAAGTTCGTTTAGATCTTCTAAATTATCACCGATTTGTACATCTTCGAGTGTTCACGATGAATCGACATAGTTCCTAAAATTTAAAACAAAACAGGATTAATACCGTGAAATATTCCTACGCGATTAAGTTACTACGTTTATTGTAAATTTTCAAAGAATTGAAGTCGACTATCGGAATCGCGGAAATAATTAATTCGATAATTATTATAAAAAATTTTAGACGTATCGTAAAAATATTAAATATTTAAAAAAAAAAACAAAAAAAACAACGCTTAGAAAATTAGTTTTTTAAAATTATATTCGTTATTTATAAATAATTCGATTTAATTATATTAATATTTATTTTTATTTTATCGTTAACTTTAACGTGTAACTGTCGCAAATGGTTTTTGTTCGGTTAAAATGAAATTTTAGCGATTTTAACGTAATATTTAAATTTACAAAGGAATATTACAAAGCATCCTATAGAAAAATTAATTTATTATCGAGTACGTTTAATTTATATTTAATTAGTTTATTGTTTTTTTTTTACGTTAGGTTATTTTTCGTTGCGAAATAATAATAATTTAGTCGGGTTTAATTATTTAATCATTTTATTTTCTATCCGACTTATTTGCGCGTTTTATCTTCTTCCGTTAAAAATGTCTAACCGATTTCAAATTAAACTAATAATAACGATATTTATTCATTTTTTATTTCGTTATATAGCGATGTTAAGAATTTTTAAATACGCTTATATATTATATATAATATGTATACGTATCATATGTATGTCATTTGAGAAATTAATTTTAACCCCAACACTGTGGAATGTAATGAATTTTAAAAAATAAACATAAATGAACAGTTGAAAATTGATAAATTTTTTACGTATAAAAACACGATAAAACTGGTCATTAAGCCATTATCGAGTGGACGTAAAAAAGGAAAATATAAAAATAATATATATATATATATATATATATATATATATAAATAAATCAAATTTAATGCGAGAAAATGCGTAATTTAGGTGTACATTACAAGAAATATATCAAAGTGAAAAAAAACCACAATAATAGATTTTTCGATTTTTTGTAATGTTGTACATTTAAATTATGTATTTTCTGACATTATATTTTATTTTTGTTTCGTTTTTCTTTTCTATATTTCTTATAAACCGTGTATATTTTTATATTTTACCTTTTTTTTTAACGTCCACTTGATAATGGCTTATTAGCCGAGAATAGATTTTTATTATATTTTTTACATTTAAAAAAATTTAGTGTTTTTAACTACTTTTCCGTTATTTAATTTTAACCTGTATTCAACGTAAATCTGGATGTGGATTTATCGTCGGATATTTTAATTCTTGCCGTTATTCGAGATTTTATTTCGGTTTAATTTATATATATATATATTTATTTTATTTTTTTCGAAAAGTCGCTGGGTAAGAACAAAAACGGATCGTCGACTCCATCATAATGGCGGAAAAGTATTCGGCATCGATACTAAAACAGCGTGTTATAACAATTTTTCATTATTATTCATTTTAATAGTTTAAAAATAAAAATATAAATAAAATTTTAAAAATCGTATTCGATTCGGGAATTTATTTACTTTTTTTTATTATTTGATTTTTACATCGAGAATAATAATAATAACGATGGTAATTAATTAATAATAATTTCGTGTATACCAATTTTAATTTTCGACGATTAAAATACCGGGAGATTATCGAGCAGTAAATATTAATGGTCGAATTTATTATTTATTATTAATATATATTTATATTTTTTTTATTTTTTTTTTTTAATTCGTGTAATTACGTTTTGGCCTTTTATTTTTTTTTCTTTCTATCTCGGACTAATTGCAGGATAAATATAACAAATTGTTGTCCACTATGCCGAAAATCCACGAAATTGCTACTAGGGGCGAAGAACATTTGTATCACGAGCATTGTACCGGTAGCGCGCCAACTCAGACACTTTTAATGGAAATGTTGCACGCGAAACGTAAATAGTAAGAAATTATCTCATTCGTTATATAAATAAATAATTCGACGTTTTTTTTTAAATTGATTTTATATAAAAAATTATAATAATCGATAAGTAATCTCCGTTACATCGTTTACACATGCTTCGGCACTTTCAGGCCTTTGAAAAATTATCTTTCGGAATTGAGTTTAGTGTTCTCGTCAAAGACTTATTATCAATCGAAGAAAAATGGGGTCGCCTCTTCAAAGTACGAAATAAAAATTAGTACTTAAATCTAACGCGAATAAGGCTCGGAATCATTTTTTCTTACGCCATGCAATTCTTTTACATAGGCGTTCAAAACAATTTGACAATTTGATAGTGTATTAACTGTACTTTCCTGGGGACCGTTTTCGTGGTGCGTGGTCTTGCCTTCTCATCTTCTACCGACTGTGTCTATCCGACGAAAACGAATTATACTTACCAAAACGCACCGAGGCAAGAGACGTTACAGACTCACCGTAAATTGTTTCCGTAGCACTTTGACCGACTTTATAACCGCGACGACACGTTGCTCTTCCCCACCACCGCCATTTCGGCATATTCTACGACGTACATCACACGATACTTGCCCAAACGGTAACCGAACCGCCGTTCGACTTGAAACTTCGTACTCACAAAGAGAAAAACGTTGTATCAACATACACCTTAAAATTTCGTAAAAGTAGCATTGATTTTATAGCGACAGTCTACTTACGGATCATACCACATCTAATGAATAGTATGTACGATTACAAATGTCTATATAAGTCCACTGCCGGACTCAGCTTTCTCTGGTTTAGAGTTCAATTATTTCTATCGTGTGCCTGATCCGACTTTACTCTACTACTCTGGCTATACCGTATTGTCAACTAGTTTATTACCTATCGATTGAGCCGGTGGATACCATTTTACTGTAAACTGCGTTTATTATCCATTCTGGGTACTATATAGTTACATTTTAACGTAGCAATTACTTTTTCGCATCATGCAACGCAGTTCTTTCATCTATCCACGTGTTTCATATTCAGCATGTAAGTGATCACGTTTTGCGCTCCGTATATGTGACTGGTAGTAAGCGCTGATTATTATATAACTTGTTATCCTCTTTGTGTATATATATAATATACATATATATATATATATATATATATATATATATATATATATATATATATATATATATATATGATTATGGATGATAATGGTTTCGTCTTAATCGCGATGAAACTACCATCTGATGAATGGTTTTCTTACGTATGTAGCCGTCTGCTACATTCTATTAATGTTGTTAATTTTGAACTTACCAAAATCCAAGACTTGATCTAACCATCTTCGTAGTGTTCTTTGTCTGTATCTGTTATACAACAGTCAGCCTTCTAAATGGTTCTTCCATCTGGAAGGCGGCTTGTTCTCTTATAATAATGTGCGCAAAATATCGTAAAATTCCTAACCGTATTTCTTTCGACACTAAACTTTATTTTCGTTTATCATTTGCGGTACTTTCTGATTTGAATGTTTGTATTTCTTTTTCATTTTTTTTTTTTTTTTTTAAATTTCCTAGCCATATGTAAAAATGTAAAACATCAGCCTTTTTATAATTCGCATTTGTATATATATATATATATATATATATATATATATATATATATATATATATATATATATATATATATATATATATATATATAGTTCTTCTTATTCTGACGTCGTGACTAATCATGTAGTTTTTTCGATCAAGTCATTAATTAACGCATTGACATCATCGCCATCTCTTGTGTATAATCTATAAAACGTATCGGCGGACGTCCCTCTGCTTCTCTTCCCCGGAATTACTCGTTGTGTTTTAATCTTTTCTAATTCGTCTCGTGATATGTCCAAAAAATCGGAGTCATTTTCTTTTTATAGTTGGCACTAATCTATCTTTTTGTTCTATCCTAAGTTGTTGTAGTAATGACATAAATCCGCGACATGCGCCTATAGGAGTACATTTCATCTAGTTTTCTATGTATCGCTTTTGTTAATGTGCACGAATCGGAACCATTCTTTTTCTTCTTCGTCGTATCGGGAAAATTGATCGTAGTACATCACGCCAGAAGTCCAAAAAGTTCATTATTTTTCCATCCATATTGAGGACGTCGTTAAAGGTACACGTGTGCGGACAAGCTTTACATTGGAAGAGGTATTCCATTGTTTGTGATTCACCGCAGTCACATGTGGAGCTTTTAGTAATGTTCCACTTCTTCATATTGTTCCTTGTACGCTCTACCATAGTGCTTAATCTATTAAGAGATTTCCACTTTTGGTAATCCAGATGATCTGCACCTATTGGAAGATTTTCTGCTGGTTCAATCCAGCGGCTTTGTATAACTTTATTGTGTTCCTCTTTCCAAGCCGTTAACCTAACCTCCTCAGGCTTGGCGCCAAGTATATTTGTTACGGCCATGAAACTTGAACGCGATTTCAATCTCAGCCGCTGCTGGATGTATCCAAATAGCAAGTGACGACTATCTGCTCTTGTACACTTTTCTCTGCACTAGCTGCTACTTGGCGTCTAATTGCGAGTGGGGCAATGCCCGAGAGAACTCTAACTTTATGTATCGGTGTAGGTTTTAAACAGCCCGTGATAATCCGACAACTTTCATTTAGGGCGACATCGACATGCTTTGTATGTGCTGAGTTATACCACACTGGGAAGGCGTATTCTGCGACTGAATTGCACAGTGACAGAAGTTTTCGTATGATATTATTGCTGGCTGCGATCTTCATTTTAGTATTTATGCAATGTTTTTTGAAAGAAAGGGTTCTATCAAGTGTGACACCCAGATATTTTGGATAATCGGTAAACTCTAATTTCATCTCCTGCCACTGTATGTTTAAGTTTCTTTTCGCGTCCTTGTTTCTGAGGTGGAAAGCAGCTGTCTGTGTCTTATTTGGGTTTGAACTCAGTTGGTTCTGCACATAGTATTTCCTAATCGTCTCCAGTGCTGTAGTAAGTTGTTTTTCTATCTCTTCAAATTTCTTGTCTTGATATGAAATGGCAAGGTCATTCGCATATAGGAAATGGCACGTGTTTTCAAAAACCGGCTGATAATTTGTGTATATATATATATATATATATATATATATATATATATATATATATATATATATATATATTGAAAAGTATAGGAGCCGGAACACTCCCTTGAAGGGGAGCAAGTAAGGAAACTCCACGTGGTGCCCTGGAAACAACGCTTAAGTGATCTACTCGGAACCATAATAACATACTATCAAAAACACCAAAGACCCCATCGACCACATTTTTCTATCATTATATTTATAGAATGGTCCATTCATATCGTGTTTAGTTTTGCTACTATGCATTTGGCCATCCCAATTTACCACGTAACTTCCTTTTCATCGTTTCCATTGTTGGTAATATGCGCTCATATGTATGTATATATATATATATAGTTTATGTTTTTCTTTTTATGTCAGGCACTGACGTAAATGTTGTAGACAGTTTCTTCGCTCTATCAGTAGTGACAATTGTACATTTCTCTCGATTTAGTTTTAAATGGCTTTCCAACTGAAATGTTCTATTGCTCTTAGAAGTTCTGTCAATTCCAGTTCATTCTTCGCCAATATCGCCGTATCATCTGCGTATCGTAAATTACATATGTTTCTTCCACCGATAGTTATTCCGTCATACCGCTCTCCGGTTACCAGCCTCATAATCCATTTGTTTTATATATTTTATAGCAAAAGTGATAACATACATCCTTGCAGTAACCCTTTACTTGATATATATATATATATATATATATATATATATATATATATATATATATATATATATATATATATATATATATATATATATATATATATACAATAAATTTATTATAAATTGTTGTGATATATTAAAAATAATATCGTTTAAAAATAACACTAGGCAACAAAATTATAATTTTTTAGGTAACATGAACCACTTGTAGTTGTCCTTACTCATTTTAGAACGCTGAAATCAGATTTGGTCCCAAAAAAGCGCTAGCACGTCCAATTTTTGTTATTTAAATTTTTCTTTCCTACTTGTCCCATAAATCGTTATTAAGATATTTCATGGCATAACAGTAATTTTAAACCGCGATATCGAATTAAATCACATATTTAGCTAAGATGAGTTAAGTATTTATCAAAAATGAGCATTAAAAATATACCGACGTAAACATTTTCTTACTAATTTTTTTCAAAACAAAGGTCCTTATTTATCTATCCAATTATTTTTCATTTTATGAGGTGTGGTATCTTCTTACTGTAAAAACCAACAGTAATCACACATCATAGAAGGATTCCACTTGCCCTGGTAACGTTCTTCCATGATACGAGTGTCTTGATGGAACAGTTCTCTGCCTGTTCATCGCTCACCTCCCCCAATGTCTCAGAAAAAATGTTTAAGTAAGAATGGAGGAAGTGAATTTTTAGAGACATTTTGAAGTTTTTACAATTTTGCAGTAGAAAGTCTTTGTAGTTATCCGCTTTATATTTTCTCAAGCAGGAATCCATTTACCTATTTGAGATCCGACAAAAATGTCTTCTTTCAGGTTCGCGTCGTTAATATTGGGAGATAAATTGTTAAGTATTTGTATCCTTCCTTTTCTGTGTTCATAGCTTTTACCAATAAGTTCAAGCTTTATATGTAAGGGTGGTAAAATTACATTTTTCTCGTCAACTAAAGTATTACATTTTATCTCGCCTATTCCAGGAATAAACTGGTCCCTTTGTGGCCAAAACTTTGTGTCGTGATGCTTGAATGTTGCTCTGCTATCCTACAAACAAACGAAACAACAATATTTGATAAATCCCCCTTGCAACCGTAGAACTAAGGCTATTACTTTTTAAATCTCCACACAGTTTCCGCTTATGTTCCTCGTACTTAATGTTACTGAGGATTTTTTGTATATTTTCATACGATTTTTTGAGACTAACGGAATGAGCCAAACAGATAGTTTTGTATTCCCGTTGTGTAAAAGCGCTGACTTTAAGCTAAATTTCGACGAATCTACGAATAAACGCCAGTTTCTCGATTTGTATTCGATCCCAATTTCTTTCATGATTCCATGCATATCGTTACAGTAACATAATGGTCCGTGCATTGTAAAAAAAGTTAAAAAAGAACTTTATTCCTTTTTCGAAGTAGCGTAATTGTTTTGTCCGTTTAGCCAGTAAATTCCACTATTGCAATCTTGATGATAGAGTTCAGCTTTCTCTTTTGGCTAACCCGAGATCCCTAACTAAATCATTCAATTAATTCTGGCTCAATAAGATGTATACGACGGATTTGAAGTTTCCGATTATCGTGTTTCCCCTCCAGAATTCTCATCAGAACTTAAGAGATTTGCTCATGAAAAAGGTGCCTTCCGTATAGGTAAGGTTTCACTATGACGAACTGGTCGAATCGCTGCTGGAACATTCGGGTACGCTATCTTAGCTTGATGTTTCTTTCACTTCTTAGAAACTTATGATGTGTCGAAGAACACGTTAACGATGAAAATGTCTAGATGACACGTAATCATTATCAGGGTGACCAGTTAAAAAAAAAAAAAAATTATTACCGTACAACTAAAAGTCCGTATCTACATGATAAGAAAACTTATTTTGACGATAACTGAAAAAAATGGGACGTGCTAGAAAATGTGTAATACCATTTTTGGAATCAGCATAAAAAATACGTTCTGAAAAACATATTTCTATGTATGTTACCCAGCCTATGTTGACCTGTGTAATTATTCGAAACCAGTAACAGTTTTATTTATTTGTTTGTATTTTGTTCTTTAGGAAGTAGAACAAGACCGCCTACCTATTTCGGATAAAAAAAAGAACCGGCCCCAACAGTTTTATA
Organism: Coronaproctus castanopsis; assembly: GCA_032883995.1. Classification (NCBI taxonomy): domain Eukaryota; kingdom Metazoa; phylum Arthropoda; class Insecta; order Hemiptera; family Monophlebidae; genus Coronaproctus; species Coronaproctus castanopsis. Next base: position 17,992,317 of record CM065054.1, read on the forward strand.
TAATTGGACGCTAACGAAGAGTTACTTCTGTTACCATGACTTCTCTATCCGTCGTTTTTTTTTTCTTTTTTTTTTTCTTTAGTTGTTATACTTTTCTTTTAAATTGTAGCGTATTATTTATTAAATTAAATTTGTTTATTATTTGCTAAGTATCGTTCGTAATGAAATGATCATCTTTCGGCCATCTTGTTTCCTTATTAATTTCTATAATAAACTTGTTTACTGTACGAATACATTACAATAATATTCCGCTTTGCAACATATATATATATATATATATATATATATATATATATATATATATATATATATATATATATATATATATGTGTGTGTGTGTATATATATATGTGTATATATGTATATATAAATGTATGGTTGTCTCGTATTTTAAAAGAAACGTAAACAAATAAAAACATCCCTATTTTTACCTGTTAGTTATCATTTTATATTAGGATAAAATTGCTGAAAATTCGATACAAATTATTGTTTACGGTATAAAAAACAAAATTATGAATTTATTAATGAAATATATGTATAATTATTGTCAAAAGTTACAAAAAATATTTTATTACTTTTATTTCTGGTGGGAAAAAACAAAAACACTGCATTCAATTTATAAATTTGAAAATTCGGTTGCAATATAAAAAAAAAGACAAAACTCTTAAAAAATAATTATTATAAGCGTCTTATTTACTTTTAAAAAAAAAAAACAAGCGGTGGTAAGGTAATATCGAATGACTAATATATTTTACCGAATTATAGATAAAAATCGATAATGCTAACGAATTTTATCGTGATCGTCGTTCAAAGAATTTCGTTAATTTTTCATCAAAATAATAATTAGTTACTCCAGAGACGTTTTCCGTTATTATTAAAACGAATTTCAGGGAATTAAATTTCGATAATTAATTTTTTTCGTTTGAAAGATGAAAACTAAAATAAATAAAAATAAAATAGATCTTCTTCGGTCGCTTAATAATTTTGCGATGATATTAATCGAAATAATATTAATTGAAACGAGGCAACTATGTACGCGCTCGTTTTTCGTATTATTATCGAAGAAAATAATTCAGCTGATATTTCATAATCAACCATATAACTGATCTCTGTATATATATATATAAATATATATTATATATATATATATATATATATATATATATATATATATATAATATTAAGTAATTTTTATTCATACATTTAAAAAGTACTTATACAGAACGATCGTAATATTAAAAAAAGTTACAGTATTTGTGCGGAATTTTGTTGGTTTTTTTTTCGCTTAATAAACTAATTTTAATAGTAAAGTACTATGTAAAATAAGAGAATAGGTTTGTTATTTATTTCTCGTTATATTTTAACGCTCACCACTAACACACCATTACCAGTATGCTAGAAATTAGAAATTAAGGTGTATTTCAGGAAATGAAAATAGTTTAATAATCATTAAATTAATGATTTTTAGACTACAAACATACCGAGTTTTAATTCAAATATCTAATCAAATTTATATATATATATATATATATATATATATATATATATATATATATATATATAATAGTAAGATATAGATATAGAAGTGTATATGAAGATCCTATATGGAATTTTATTATTTTCGTTGTGCAAGTTTCAAAAAATTCAAATTTAATATACGGTTCAACGTACAAGAAGCAACTCCGTTTGTACGATTATTATTGTTATTACCATTATATTATATTATCACTATCAGTACCATTATTATTATTATTAGTACCATTTTATTATTATTGCTTATTATTACTACTACTACTACTATTATTATTATTATTGTTGTTATAATTATTCCTTCGTAAATTACTTCCATTTTTGCTATTTCATCCTCTTCGAGATCACTTCAATCGGTTACGATCATCTTTAACAACATCTTATCAGAAATAGACATTCTAAAACCGTCGATATTAAAACATTCAATCGCTGTGTTGCCACACTGAATAGAAAGTTCAATGAACTTGTATCTCTCAATCATCAGTTTTTGAAAAAAGAGAGCCTTCCAACCAAGGATATCAACTGTACCTGACCGCTGATTTATCAGTTTTTCTATACTGATGCATCCTTATTCAATGGGTTTGTTACTTGCTCTGTCGTCACGAATAATGTCGTCATTATTTTCTCAGTCATTTTCTATCCTTTCAGCCGAACTTTATACGACTCGCCGTGGATGTCATAATAAACTCTAACATTCGAGAGCCATCGGTTGTTTCTCAGTTCTCAACTCCTTATGCGCTGTATTCAGCTACGATCAGCATCCTATAGTCGAAGAACTTTATTAGTCAAACCGAGCCAATTAGCCTCGTTTCTGTGCATTCCAGTTCATGCCGGGATTCCGGGGAATGAACTTGCAGACAGAGCAGCCGAGGATGTTGCTACATTGTTGGCGATCTTAAACGTCCCAATTTCAATGATTGATCTACGTAATTATGACGAATCAACATGTTTCTCTTCGTGGCAACAAAAGTGGCAGTCGAGATTTCCTCATTAAATAAACGTCGTCAAATCAAGAATTCCGTTTTAACTTTAGAAGACTTCGCTTCCAAACCGGCAGAGATGTGTGCGGTTGAGTCATACAAGACTCACCCATTCACACCTGATCAACAGAACGCCGGCTCTTCAGTGCACCGTGTGTAACGTCGCGTTCTCCTCCGCGTCTTCGATATCCTCATTAATTGTCCCTTGTACTCTTCATCAGATTGTCTCTCAATCTTTCCTCCTCAATTCCTCTTCTCTTCAAAGATGAATACTCCTCTCTAACTAACTTAATCATGTTCTTACGCATGTCTCATCTCTACTCCTTGATTTAACTTCTTCTCTCCTTCGTGCCTCTAGCCTTAGTCGCAGCGCACTGCACGTTAATTCAGATTAATAATAATGATAAAACTATCAACGGATTATTAGTTATTCAGCGGATGAATAAATAAAGTTGTGAAATAAATCGAATAATATAATAATAACAATAATAATAGTAATAAAATTAATCTAGTTTTACTTAATAAAGAAAAGTAGTAACGGAATGACCGTATTTGCTCCTTGTTGAGTGGTATTTACGGATGGGGATAGTTTTAAACAGTAATAAATAAAATTATGTAGTATTTTAAAGTTTTTTAATTTTGATTCGTTTATCGTTACCTTTTATACTGTATGTGTGTCACTTCCGCATTTTACGATAATGTCTATCTTATTTTTAAAATGTAACATTTAAATAAATATCTAACTTAAAAGTTACCGGGATAAGCTGTGGTGCCAGTTTGTATCTTTTTTCTTTTTTTTTTTTACTTATTTTCTTTTTCTTTCTTCTGTGCTATTATTATTAAACAAGGTGCCTCTACTAATTTGTGTTCGTATTTTAAATATTTTTTTGATAGTAAGTCTATAAAACAAATAATATATATATATATATATATATATATATATATATATATATATATATATATATATCTTTATGCGTGTACATGTTATATGTTTAATTGATTACGTTATTTCGAATGTATTGTTTTTATTGTGCAATATAAAAATTATTATCACTTTTAATTTAATGCGGTGTATATATATATATATATATATATATATATATATATATATATATATATATTCATTTCTAAATATATAATCGAAGGGCATTTTGAATATAAGGATTTAAAAATAAGTGAATATTATTTATTAGGATATTCACACGTTTAAAGTAAATTAAAAACTGTTATTAAATACCTTAAAATCCCAATAGAATAATTAAATAGTTAGAAGAGTTTAGCATGGCGACTTTGCTTCGTGTTATATTAAAAAAATAATAATAATAATAATAATAATTGAAAAACGAAAAAATTATTTTAAAAATGTTAATTTTAATATTATGCAAACATACGAAATTTGTAATCTATGGTTGAAAATTTTTTATTCCGATATCAATTTTTAAAAATTTAATTTTTTTTTTCTCCTTTCATATTTATTTGTTTAATGTGCAGTTCGATTTTTTTTTTTTTGATTTTTTTTTCCGAAATAGTTGACCCTTTTTTTTTGCTTTATTTAACATTTTCACGCCATTTGTTTATTTGTTAATCCATCAAATTCATTCGTCGCATATCACGACGTTAATATTTGTCGTCAGATTTGATTCTGCATTCTATTGCCTATTTTATTATTATTATTATTATTATTATTATTATTATTATTAACAACAACAACGAAGTTCGTCTTTAGAATCCGTCTATTGAGCGTAAATTACGATTTAATATATTATACATTTAATTTGTTCATCTGTCGGAGGAGCTTTTTTCAAATTAATCTCATCCGTCGTATCTACATCTAGGTAAGTTATAACCAAACATAATTAACGCAGCAAGTACTTAGGATATATTAAAATAATAATTTTGATAAATGTATTCTAATTTTATTACGTTTATAGAATTTGAATATGTTTGAAAATTTCGAATTTGCGTTTTTAGCGTCGATGCAATTATGTTATTAAATACGTGAATTACGAAATAATCTCCGTCGGCCTAACTCTTCTATTATATTCGTTCACGCTATTTACACCGTACAACCGTACAATAAAATATGTATAGATAAGTAGTCGCCTATCCCCGCGATACGGAGACGGGCACGCTTAATGACGATTATCATTATATAATATTTGAAAACTTTTTTTTTTTTTTTTAATCAATTTCTCCGGTAGAAGTTTTAAATTATGTAAAATCGTCATTTTAAATGATAAATTTTTCTTTTATATTTAAAAACAAAAAAAAATCAAAATATATTTTGAAACTAAATTTATGCGAGAATTATAGAAACGGACGTGTTTTCGTTTAATTTAGTTTTAACTTGGTCTCAAAAATACTTATATTATGTACCTGTATTAATTTACGCGACGATGATGACAATGACCGATATATATATATAAAATTAATACTATGTGAAATGTTACGTATTATGTGTGTGTATATAAATTGTAAAATGACGTGTATAGTTAAATAGTTAAGACTAAAAAACATTTTATTATTTGCTTACAAAATTGAACGTGTGTATATGTATATTATATATATATATATATATATTATATATATATATATATATATATATATTATATATATATATATATATATATATATATATTATATATATATTATATATATATATATATATATATATATATATATATATATATATAATATATATATATATAAGCGAGCGTGTATGAACGATTACATATTAATTCGCTACGTGTTAACGCCGTGCCCAGTTCGTCGTTTTTATTTTTCTTCTAGAAATAAGTATAATTTATTTTCTGTCCTTTTTTTCTCCATTATATTTTATTTATTTTTTAGAAATGTTACCCATTTCAGACTGTTACACCTATTATATTTATACCAAAGTAAAATGTACTTGTTATATATGCGAATTACTACCATATATATATATATATATAACGCCTCTGTAAATATATTGTTTGTGTGAATATATATTATTATTATTTTTTTTTTTATTTATTTAATTTATTCCGACATTTTTAACGTAAATTGTATTTAGATCGGTATATTAATTCAACGGGTATCGTTGAACGCTGTTGTTCGGATAAGAATATCCTTTTTATTTTACAGGAGTCCAACAGCAATTACCATATTATAATGTTATTTGCTTTATGCACGTTGAGTATGATATATGTATATGTATATATGTATATATATATATATATATATATATATATATATATATATATATATATATATATATATATATATATATATATATGTATAGTTTGAGAACGCGTTATACGCTTGTATATGTTAATACAGTTATATTAGAATAAGTCGGTGTCTTTAATTTCTACTTTAATAATATACTCACTTCCCCCGTTTATAAATACTCTTAGCAGCAGCATCGGGTCATTTGATAATTAATCTACAACGATGATAAAATGTAATAAACGCTTAATTTTTTTTTTTTTAACGAATATGAATTGAAAATAATTAATCTTTAGGACGACAGTTGTTCCCTTCGGGTATCGATAAAACGGTAAGAATTGTTTTTTCATTATCTACACATAGTCGTACAGAAAATTCGTGCAAATGTGGTGATATCGAAATTAAATAATGAATTAAAAAAAATATAAATAAAAATCCGACGCATATAGTCGGTGTATATGTTTTGTAATTATTTTTAATTGATTTCCGTCAAAGCGAGAAAAATCGTAGCGTTTAACTTTTTCAAATACGCATTCGGCGAATGTTGATTTATTCGATACGTTTAAAAATGATTAAATAAAAACAAAATCTATACTTTTTAAATTATTCTTGAAATACGATTTATATCGATTTATACGTAGTATTAATAAATACTCACCGTAATAGAGGAAGGTAAATTCGTCTACGTATTAACGAAATGCTGTTAATTTAGTTGGTTATTTACCGCGGATAGTAAATATACGAACATAACTGGCGGAATCCTAAAATATCGATTATCACGGAAAAATGTGACTTGCCGAAAGTATCGAAAAGATGGATTTATATATTAGTAAATAATCGACGATTATAAAGATTATCGCGTATTTAATAAGAACCGGTTAATGATGATTTTTAAATGTTAATTATCGCGATAAAAATCAATAAATCGATTACTATAGTCGTTCCAGGATAGATAATTTAATCTCGCGTAAAATTACTGCACGTATTGTACGCGAATATACAAGGGGAACAATTTTTAATATTAGTCGAATAAAATATATTCCATTCTTAATTGTATTCGGTTTTATACCGTTTTATTCGAATTATTCGTTTGGGAATTATATAATGAAATTTTTGATACGGCTAGTTTTTAATCGTAAGTTGTTGCGTGCGCGGCGGTGTGAATATATCTTATATTTCGATGATAATGGAGAAATATTTGCGGATATTAGTCGAATATTCGTTTTAATAATATGTACGGTTAAATTATTCATTTCAGCATTACGATGAAATTGATGCGGTGGCTAGTTGCGCTCTATGATAATATGCGTAGTTTTTTCCGTGTTGGAAAATGAATATTTTTTGTTCGTAATATAAGATATATTATTGTTTAATTTTGAAAGTTTTAAAGTTACCCCCCCCCGGTCATATATTTTATTCGTTAATTTTAATTAACCGTTAAATACGTATTAAAAAAAAATAATAATAATAAAAATATTTTAAATCTAGTAAAATTAAAGCGAATTATTTTCTTCTTCCCATTAAGGTGTGCACTGTTGCAAAGTCGGAGACACGGGATGAGAAGACTCGGAAAGCGAAAGGCCGGATGATACACGATTCATATTGTCTGGTCCTGAATTAACTCATTCGAACTCGTAGTCGTTGGCAGAGCTAATTTAGTGGCGCAAGTGTGATTAGTACAATCAATTAGCAGATGACGCACTGTGATGATATTATTGCCGCAGGGACAACGCAAGTTTGAAGTAGGTGTAACTTCGAATGATAGCTGTGTATTAAGACGACCTGAAATGATGTATCCAGCTTTCCGCTATAAGTCGGAAGGAGTGATGTGTTTAATTTTATTGATGTTAATTTATTAGTAATTATGCGCGCCCAGACGATTTAATTGTGAGGGTCTGTTGTAGAATCTCACTTATATGCGTACACGTAAGAATCAACGCTAAGTCATCTGCAAATAATATGACCGGAAATAGAACTTGAACGAGAATATCATTAATTGCAATAATGAAGAGAGTTGGTGGGCCGAACACGGAACATTGCGGAACACCATTTTCAAGGTGAGACGAGAAGGATGTCGTCAATTCGAACTTGGAAAGATCGATTTTCAAGGAAGAATAATGGTAGGAAGGCGTCCACGGAAATAACAACTTATATAATATTAGTAAGATTTTAAATTTCCAGGCGGAATCGAACATCTTAGATATATGCAAGGAAACTGTTAAAATATGCACCGTGCGAGATATAGTGGAAGATATTTTATTTTGAAGAAGGAAAAGCGCTGATCAGTTGTAGATCGACCAGAACGAAAACCTCGTTCCAACTGTCAAATATCTTTTACCAAGAACAGATGCAAGAGACTATAAGAATCTAAGAGCGCATGATTTTTCCCTGATTTAAGAATTGAAATAACCAAACTATTTTTCCGCGAGACTGGATGTGTGGTTGAAAACCATAATTCATGAAAAAATATCCAAAAGTCTTGATAAAACTTAGTAGCTAGCAACTGAATAATGAAATCATCTGCTCCACTCGCGCTAATTTCGATATAGTTGTAGTCGCTTCGAAATCGGAATCTGGTTATATAGTTCACTATTATCAGAAGTCAATATATTACGCGGTTCACTAATATATATTTGCGATGTAGAAAACTTTTTTTTATAAACCGAAGTTACTTGGGTTTGCTGCGCAGAAAGAAGCGTAGCTATTAGATTTTGGCAAGTTACAATCTCTTCGATTATCTTCAGAGTAATGATGGTATAAAAAATATGTTGCCTTCGATGGCTTTGATCTTATTGCAGATTGTTTGTGAAGAAGTAGAGAGTTGATGTACATACCAAGTTAACTTGTTCGTTTATTTTAATACATATTTAGCCTTCTAAATTGAATGAGATTCTCTATTGTACATGAAGATTTTAGGTGGTCAAGTGCTCTATGGCGATTCCTTATATAGCAGCTTTCCTTATTGTTCCACCACGGAACCGGTTTTTTTATGGACGAGCGAAGAACAGTTAACGGCTAGTTGTAGAAATGAATTGATGAAAAGTAAACAACCTTGTCATCAGGTAGTACTATTTTCTTATCGTATAATAATTTAACGTACACAAGCTACCGTACTTACGAATAATTTCGTTTAAGCGACTTAATTATATCGTTTAAAAACTATTACGGTATTATTATTCATATTGTTTCAATTTATCATTATCGATGTACATTAATCGAATTAATATTTTCAGCCTTATTATTCGATCGGCGTTATATTTTTAATCGGTAATATTCTATTTTGATATTTTTTATGTTTGTTCACAGGAGAATAATATTTATATAATTGCGTTAAATATAAAATGTGTACGGTTTTTATTTAATTATATTCGCTCGTACATAAAGGTTGCATGCTCGCGCAACTACCAGAAATATTCGGAGTACAAATTGATGATGTAATAAAATAGTTAAAAGTACGAATTATTTTATAAAGATTTAAAAAAAAAAACAAAATTATAATTATATATTTTTCGTAAAATATATTATAAAAAGTAAAAATCGTTCAAAAAAGTGCTTTGAAATGCCTAATTATAATGGTCGATGGAATTTATGTATATTCCATACATTATACGGTGATTTTGCGCTTAATGCTACTACGGATGTATAGTTTGCACGAGGCTGTATTATAGCGCTAGTTGCAATCGTTTTGCAACCAGAATCTCCTTGAACGTGTAGGGTTGTTCATAACGCGTGGATGCGGTTGTAATACTACCGGCCAACTAAGGAACGAGTTTATGACTTATATTTCATCTCTTTCCGAGATTTGTTTTTCTTCTTCGAATTTCTATCGGTGTTTCTTTTACTGTTGTGTAAATTTCCATGTGTGAATCATTTCATTGTCTCTCTTTCCAATTGATGTTGTTCGTATTATTACTGACCAATATTGATATCGAATTTTTTCCTCATTTTTATACTTTTCTTATTGTATACATTTTTTATTTATTCACGCGGAAATCAATTTTTAATATATTTTAGTTTTACAATTTTTGATCTCGGGATTGATAATCTGACTTGGATAGTTTCTAGTTTTTCGGATTACGGTTTTAAATGGTTCTCGTATTTGCATTACACTTCGTTACGATATTATTCGTGTTACTTTGCGATGTGTAAGACAAAAAAAAAAAAATTTTATGCGCGTGCATGTTGCGGAGAGGGCGGGTCAGAGGTGTACTTGCAAGGTTTATATGCACGTTTAAATTATTCTTTTCGACGTTACGATGAAATAATCAGTTTTAATTAGATTGTAATACAAAAAGAATAATACGGTTCACCCTTACCTTCATCTGTCTTTACGGTTATTATGTAATATTCGTCCAATTTAATAATTTAATTACAACTATATTTTTTTACAAAGCATATTTTGATGTTATTTGGATTGATATATGTCTTATAAAATCTGACGCGTAAAACTAAGTTTTAAAAAATATTATGCGGTATTACGTAATATTATACATCGTGTAAAGTATATTTATGCGGGTTAATCATCGGTATGGAGCGCACGGATAATAGAAAAACACGAATAATCCGAATATTTTTATTAAAGAACAAATTAACATCATATAGAAATTAGTTACAATTGCCGATGCTCCGTATGTAACATCAAACTAGGAATTTTCATTTTAACATCTACTATTTAAAAAAAAAAAAAATCCATAATGCTTCTTTGCTTCTGGTTGTTCATTTCTCGTCGTATATCGACACATATTTTACGAACCGCAGTGATGTCACCGTAATTAAATCCTCTCTTGTCTCAAATAACCTAACAAAGTTTCTGCCGATTGTAGAGCAGCAGAATGAGAAATTGCATTTTTCTCATTTAGTACACATATTAAGTACTATCATCACTATTAAATGTAATAATACAATTAGTAACGATGTCTTCATCCGTCAGATAGTGAAAGCCAGACTCGCATGCGAAACCAATCTTCTAAGTTTTCTTCATAAAGATTTTTGAAACCTTCGAATTCTTCCAATTTTTCGAGAAAGTTATGTTTGTCTTTAAATATTTTTTCACGATTCCGGAATGAGCACCGATAATCATATTGTATTCGCATTGTTGTTATTCGTGGTAAATGAAATTAACTACCGCTTTGTAGAATTATACCAATATTTGTATAGGGTTCGTAAATTAAAGTCGATGATTCCTTTATTGTATTTTTCAATTACATTAGTTTGATTAACATTTTTGTTTTTTAATATAGAACTAGCTGTCTTATTTAGCGCATCTAATCCGTTTAGATATCTTTTATAATGGAATAATCGTATTAGACATAAAGTTATATATTTGAAACATTTTTCTGTTATTGTTCACAGAATTTCAGCTTTGTCAGTGTATAAAACGCTATGAAAAAATATTGTTTTACTTTGAGTTTATATATATATATATATGTGTGTGTGTGTGTGTATTTATAAAATAAGACATTTATTTAGTTAATTGCATTATATTTCAATGTTTTGTGTTTCTTTACGGGGGGATATTTTAAAATAGTGAAATATTAAGTAAATCCCTTAGGCTAACATTGAGTAAATACACCCCTTTTTAAAATTGACCATTTTTGAAAATACATATTACATTCGCATAAAAACGACTAGTAACGGAAAAATGTTTATCCGGAGTTCAACAGTTTTCGTAAAAAAAAAATAATAATTTTTGGAGCTGTGTTTCTTCGAAATTTACTAAATCGACAAAATCCAAACAAAAAACTCCTTATTTATCGGATATTCAATTTTACATCATCCAATATATTTATTAAGAGCATTAAATTCACATTTTTTTTTTTCAATAAATTATACTTCTTTCGAACTTTAATGTTTGAAATAAACGTTAATGCTAACATTCTACTATTAGTATTAAACGTTATCGATTGAAGCGCTCTAGTATTATATCGATGATGAATTGAATATTTTTTAATTTAAAAGTAAATTGCAAAAAAATGTTACAACGAATCAGATTGAAAATTATTATAATTAATTACAAACATTTTAAAATAATTTAAACATAATTTTTTTGACAGATATGAAGCTGATTAGAACGGATAACACTTTGATATTTTGCCCAATAGGCGGCCGACAAGCGATAGTTAACCCTTAACTAGGGACGTTGTTCGACTTTGTGCAACAGTGAGGCGAATTACATCACCATCAGCGCTATAACCTTGCACGTAACCTAATCAGCATGGTGTGTACTTTTAGAATAAGGGTAAATATAATTTGATTACCAAATGATGAATTTGTATTCAAATATAATTTTTTTGTCATAATAATTAGATTTATTTGAAAAAAAAATGTGAAGTTTACATTATGCAATCATTTTATGCGTTTTTCATTTATATTTTTAGGATGTCATCTCGGATAAATAGAACAAATTTAGAAATGAAGAAATATTGAAATGTTTGAATTCTATTGACAATAGCGATTTATCCGATTTATCCCCCACCCCCGATTGCCTAGAAGAAAACTGTCGACACCGGATTCGGTAGAACCAGAAAAAGGGAAATGCATCATTTATTTATTATAGTCGTGAGAAAAATATCACGAGACGATTATGCATTCTCGTTGTAAAATGTTTACGTGTGAAAACCATAAAATTTATAAATGCCAACGTTGCATTAATTCTATTAGCCCTGATTCTGAACAATATTTATGTTTCTTTTTTCACATGATAATTATTATTCCGTATTATATTTTTCATTAATATGTAATTTGTTTGTTTTTACTTTTTTTTTGTATATATATTATTCATCTTTATATTATAACAACCAATTAACACATTTTTACACTGTAATAAATTCTTTTAAATAAACCTCTATTACGTTTTAAATAAATCAATGGGAGTGATTTTTACGCGCGTCACTAGTTATGTAATTTTATACTGTCTGACAATTAAGTCGACGATGAAAATTTTTACTTCTTAAATTAATTGCAAACAAATTTTATTCGAAATTATTACAATTGCAAAATTTTAAAAATTATTTAAACAATTTTTTTAGAAATAAAAACAACACAATTTTTGTTAATATTTAAATAATGCAGGTTTTTTAAGTCAATGGGTTGCAAAATGCCGGGTAGTACGATATTTTCGTTCTATTGTACTCATTTGTTCGGTCGTTCTGCGTGTGTTTTAATTGGTCGTTTCGTTTTATTTTTATTAATTAAGTTCGTTGTTATTTTATATATTTTTAAAATTTTTTATAAGTTATAGAAAATGCGTTTGATTTTGTATCTTTGTGCGGAGATAAAGATCGTTTATTAAACAGTTTGAGTGATTGGGAGTTTTCCGCAAGATGAACAAATGTGTCCTAAATGCTCCGAATCCTTTAAATTATTTAACCATGCGGGATATCGTACGTATTTTGCTCTTCAACTATTCGGATTTTGCTATTTATTGTGGTTTCATTGTTCTAACGCTGTTTGGATACAAGAACGATGAGGTATGTTGTTTTATATTTTATTATCGTGTTTTTATAATAATTTAGTTGTTTTCATTTAGTTATATTAAAATGTATTTTATCGTCGAGAATACAGATCACATTTGTGTATAGTTGCGATTAGTGATGAAACAATTTCTCTCTTCAAAATTACATAAAAAGTATATTTCTGTCCTTAGCGCTAGCGTCGTTGAAATACTCATTAATTTTTTTCGCATTTTTCTAAAAAAAAAAAAAATCGGTTCCGTATAAAAATTTTTCATCACTAGTCGTTTTTATGCAAATTTGATTTGTTTTCTAAAAATCAGGATTTTTGGGGACGTGTATAAATTCAATTATCTCCCCTGTTGTTATTTTAAAAAATGCTTCATTTTTTTATGGTATTTTCTGTATTATACGGATTATTGTTTTCAGCGCTATGTTGAAATTGGGCGTTGTAATTACTTATGATACACTTTAATACGTATTATACTTGATTACGGAGAGATATTATTTGGATAGTATTGTTATTATTCAATTAATTTGGAATAGTTTGCGGTTTTAGAAATAGACTATATAGTTTTGATGTTATTGCGAAAAAACAGAGATGCCTTGCTTTTGCTTTATACGTTGTTGCTTATTATACATCAATAATTCACAAGTAATTATGAATAATTTTTTATTTATTATTTAAAAATTTATTATATTTTTCGTCTAGTTAAATTTTGTCCGTTTTTTTTTTTTTCGTTCTTTAATGACGCATTATATCTTCTTGAGAGCTTGCAAAGTGTCGGCAAAAACAATTTCAAAGGTGAATTGATATTATATATATGTGTTTGTCTACGCGCGTAAGATTAGGGTTTATTTTTTATTTTTTCAATTCTATAATGAAACTCATGAGGATTGGTTTTAATTAATTGTGTTATTTATTAATACATTTTAGTGTATTTACATGGAAACAATATTTTCATAATGTATACTGTTATTATGTGAATTTCGTCAGCGTTATAATGGAAATTCACGCTTTCAATAGGTTAATTTTAATTAATCGAGCTACATTTTGAATAGGTTTTATATTTATGTGAAACTGATATTTTTAATAATAGTGAAGTATATAGTAAACGATTATTATTTAAATAATTTGAAATGTGTGCGTGTTTAATGAATATACTGCGAATGTATTTTAAAGATTGTTTACTTCGACTTCATATATTGTGGTTTTTGGTGATAAATTTTCGTGTTGTTTTTTTAATGGCGCATTTTATCCCGGACAATGCAGATTTATGGCCGTTCTGTGATATTCATCTAGTTTAATACTTTTATTAGTTGTATTTGATGCGAGTGTATTTTAATTTTATTAGTATTTATGTATTGAAATATAAACCGATTGTGATTTAATTTACATTTTAACGGTGGTGTAATGTTATCCGGCGTAAATTGCGTAAATTATGTATTAATATGATCACTACGACGTCATTTTACATTTGTCTTGTATTAAATAACTATCGGAAGCCTATAAGAAGCTTATGTAGCGACCAAAGTGTTATGACCACCGTCGGAGGTTCGCGCGTTTGACTAATTTGAGCACGCTCTTTCGTGTGATGAAGTCCGTTTTGGGCTATCTCGAATAATGGACCCGTAAAATGGGTTCGAAATTCGGCCCGAAAATCGACTTTTTCGTCTATAAACCGCCCTACAAAATCGGCTATTCGAGCTATCGATTTCGGACCGGCGGCATTCGAAACTACGATTAAAATTACACGCATCAGTATCAATTCGTAGGAGTTTCATAAATTCGGGTGCGTATTAAAAACAATTTTTTGTAATATACAGTTTAATGTGTTTAGAGCATCTTGTAAATGAATCGCGTTAAACATAAAGTTATGCGTAGTAATAGTTTTAATTGTGATGATATTTATCTGACAAGAGTTCTTTTTAATCAGTTTTACCGTATTTTAATATTATGTACGCTTGTTTACGGGAGGGCGATAATATTTAAATGATTTACGGTATTTTGTTTTATACATATTTTTAAATAATTAACAAATATAGCGAACAGTTATCTAATTACTTTATTAATAAATTTATTTTGAACGTTTTACCGTACATATATTTTATACATTAATATTCGATTTATAGTTTTCAGTGCGTATTAATCAAATATTTGTATGTATAAGTATATATATATATATATATATATATATATATATATATATATATATATATATATATATATATATAAGCATGATTATGTTAGGGCGTGTTACTCTTATATTATCTACATGTCTGGTTTTGATGTTTGTGCCCGTAATTCGTTACGTTTATTACATCACGAGTGTTGTGTCTTTGCATAGTATTCTTACTCTGAACTTTATGTCTAAATATTTATATTGTTTGCACATAATTCGCGGAACTTTGTTGTACTTGAAACTAAAATGGAAGCTGCACTTACTATATTTTCTATACGTTTCCCTTATTTTTAGTTATTATTATTTTATTAAAAAATTACAATGGGTCTTAATGTATACTGTCAAAATGTACGGGGCTTAAACACCAAATTAAATTAATTTAATTTGAATATTCATAGTCATTATTACGATGTGATCGGATTGACGGAAACATGGTTGTATAACGGTGTACAAAATAATGAGCTCATTCAACATGGTTATGATATTTACCGAAATGATAGAGAAGGTAGGAGAGGCGGCGGATCCTTAATAGCTGCGAGGAATTGCACGTGGAAAGATTAACATTAACCACTATTTCTGGAGTCGAGTCAGTCTGTTTAAAAATTTCTGAGTACAACCTAATTGTGGCGTGTATATACGTACCTCCTCGTACCTAGGTTATTATTTATGAATAGCTTTATCGTGAATTGTATATGAACTGCTGTTGTACAAGTTCATGCACTCTAAGGTTCTTATTATGGGTGACTTTAATTTGTCTGTTGACGGAAGTACTTCTTTAAATATTCAAGATGACAAGCTGGCTAAGCTTTCAAATTTTGTAGAAATCAGTAGTTTGAAGTTAGTGAATAATATACTGAACTTCCAGGGTAAAACACTGGATTTGGTGCTGATAAATTCTGCTCTCTCAACTAGCATTAGCAAAGCAATATCCTTTCTTATTTTATTCAATCGTCTATCCATGTATTGTTTTCCTATTTCTTTTTTCAATGAATCTTTATCAACTATTTCTAAATATTCATGCGTAAAGCGCTTCTGAATTATAGGAACTTTATCACGAATATTTCTTCCAAACATTAACTGTGCAGGCGATATTATCGTTGACATATTTGGTGTTACTCTATACTGTAATGAATAATTTTGTAACTCCACATCAGTATTTTTCTTCTCTATTTATGCAATTTTTAATCTCTTCAGTATTGATCGATTTTGTCTTTCTACTTCGCCATTTGCTCTTGGCCACAGCGGCGGTATAGTAATATGACGAATTCCAGCATAATTTTAAAAAAATTACATATTTCTCCTGATGTTAAGTTTGGAGCATTATCCGTTTTTATACATTCTGGAAACCCATAACGAGCAAACTGTTTTCTTATTAATCCAATTGTTTTCTCTGATGTAATCGATTTTGTAAGCTATGCCTACACAAAACGACTAAAATAATCTACAATTACTAATATGTACTCTCCAGATGGTAGTGGACCCATATAAATAGTGGGTATGTATTCCCATGGCTTTGATGGTAGTACAGTATTTCGAATTGGTTCCGGATGTTCTTTTGAACCTACAGCTGTACAGCTGGAGACATGATTTAACAAATTTTTCTGTATCTGCATTAATATTTGGCCACCACACTTTTGATCTCAATCTTAGCTTCATTCATATCGGGATGACCTTCATGTGCAAGCAGCAAAATTCTTTTACGCAAACTCGCTGGTGGTACTATTAAATCACCACGAAGTAGTATGCCATCATAAATACCTAACTCAGATTTGACTATGCTGTATTTAATTAATTCTTTTGGATCCCACTGGCTTGTAACTTATGATACACTGCTTGAGTTTCTTCATCTTTTTCAGATGCTCTTAAAATGACAAAGCTTTTGGAACTGCTGCTTCTGCTATCATTTGAATAATTTCTTCACTTTCAGGAATGCAATTATTACAATCCTGCGTTATTTCAATTTGGGCTATTCTTGATAATGGGTCTGCTATGTTATTTTTCCGTGGTACATGTTTTTATATGATAATCAAGATTCTGTAATCTTATTAACCAACGTTCAATGCGACCGTTTGTACGAAATTTAAAATTGAACACAAATTCTAATGCTTTGTGATCTGTTAAGATATTAAATCTTTCTCCAAAAACGTAAATACGAAATCGTTCACAACCCCATACAACTGCCAATGCTTCTTTTTCATATTGAGAATATTTTTTTCTACCTTTGTTAAGCTTTTACTAGCGTACAGTACTATTTCTGGTTCTTTATTTTTAATTTTTTTTTTTTTTCTTGATTAGTACAGCACCTAATGCATCATGACCAGCATCTGTCATTATTGATAAATCTGCATTTTTATCAAATACTGTATTAATTTTTGTCAATGAATCCTTAATTTTCTTAAAAGCTACTTCTTGTCGTTTTCACCAATTAAAAGTAACATTTTTTTTGGTGTTAATACACGTAGTGAAGCTGTGAGTTGGGAATAATTTTGGGATAAACCTTGATACATAATTTGTGAGTCTTAAGAAACTCAGTAACTCATTTTTGGTTGTAGGTGCTACAAAATTTCGAATTAATTTTTTCTTTTCATCGTGATGTGTAATTTTATTTTTTGAAATTTTATGTCCCATAAATTCAATTTCTTTCTTTGCAAATACTGATTTTTCATTATTTATTTCTAATCCATTTACATTTAAACAGTCAAACAACTCTTTTAAATGTTTGTCATGGTCAGCAGTACATTTACTGAATACAATTATATCATCAAAGAGTACTTTAACATTTTGTTTATTCTGTACCAAATTTTGTATTATTCTTTGAAACATTTCAGGCGCACACCTTATTCCAAAAATATAACCGTTTAAAACGATAAATTCCGTCAGGTGTGGTAAATGTAGTTATTTGTCGTGATTCTGGTGCTAGCTCAAGTTGGTGATATGCAGAACGGAGATCAATTTTGCTAAAAATTTCACAATCTCTGGCTTCTTGGATAATTTCATCTAATGTTGGTATCGGAAAATTTTCGCGTAATACTGCATTATTTGTCCTCCTCATATCAACACACATTCGAAATTTTCCATCTTTTTTTTTAGATATATTACAGTCGGTGACACCCATGGTGTTGGCTCTTCTACTGTTTCAATAATATCATCTTTCATTAATTGTTCTATATACTTTTTTAATGGTTCACGTAACTGAAATGGAATCCTACGACATGGCTGTGATACAGGTATCACTGACGTGTATGTATTGGAATTTTGAGTTGAAAATTTTTTAGTTTTTCTAATGGTTTATTCTCATCTTGAACCATATAGATTTCTTCACCAATGCGTAATATACCTAATTCCTCAGCTGTTTAATTACCCAGCAAGCATTCGTAATTATCACTATCGTCATTTAAAACATAAAATGTAGCAACTGTTGATCTATTTTTCGTTTTAATTTCTGTTTTTATTTAACCACGAATTGGAACATTTACTTGTTTTACATAAACTAAGATTTCTCGTTCTGAATGAAAATATTCATACCTTTTGTTTTTTTTTTTAATTTTTCCCACGTCTTTTTATTAATAACATTACACGTTGTTCCTGAATCAACTAGCAAATTGATTTTGACACCACCTATTTCATATTTTACTATCTATAATTTTAAATTCTGGTTCATTAATTTCATTTGTCTTACAGATTCCTTTATCATTTTATTCTTATTTCGTGTTTTTGTTTTACAGCATTTTTAAAAATGATTTAAATGACCACACTTATTAAATTTTTTTCCTATTGCGGGACAATTTTTATCATTACACAAGTGATCATATTTTCCACATCTATAACGCGATTTTTTATTACTATTAAACTTGTAATTACCTCAGTCCGGTTTACCGCGTTAACTCGTTCCGTATTTTCTGATGATGACTGAAACTGTCTTGACTGTAATTTTACAGATTCTAAAATTCGTCCTAATTCAACAACTTTATTTAAATTATTCTCACGACTCTTCAATAATTTTCTGCATCATTCTGGATTAGACGTTCTTTCCACTATTTGATCCGGAATAGTTTCCTCTGTATTTGGGAAATCGCTTCATTTCGTAATTTAGTAATAAACTGATCAACGGAGTCATTACCTTAAACAATTTTTCTGAATAGATGTCTCTGGTACACTTCATTAATTCGCGAATCAAAATGTTTATCCAACAATAAAATAGCTTGATCAAAAACGTTACCACTTTCTGCTATTTTATTGTACACTTCAGGAATTGTATCATAAATATCTCGCAAATCTTCTCCTCATGAATGTAGTAAGATTGCTAATTGTCGTTTCGGATCTGTAATAATTCCTTTAGCTTCTATATAAAGTAGTAATGAACGTTTCCACCTAGTCAAATTAGTACAAACCTCAGGTGTATCTGAAGACACTATCAATGATTTAATGGATACCGTTTCCATTATGGAATGAAAATTCAAGATTCTTTAATCAAATTAATCGTATTAAAACAGTTTAATTGTACAACGCAATGTTAATTTTTATTCCTCGTCGTCATTAATGTACTTTGTTGTATTATATAATACAGAACTAATTTAATAATAACTTTCATTTTAAAACATGATATACGTAATACACATTTTTAATATTACAATTTATGTTAATATATTGGCTTTTTGCCTTACGATATGGTATTATATTAGTACATAACAATAGCATTGCGGTTAAGTTCTGCAGTCATATTGTTCTTCTTCCCATTGTAGTTTATTATACCGTTTCGGGTGGCGCATTATATGACCAAAATGTTTATAAAAAAATTTTATATTCATAAATTTCACTTCCCTTATAGTTCGCATGATGATTAATGCGTAGTACGCGCCTGGTAATTATACGTTTCTTAGTATATAGTTTTGCATTGCAAATCGCCAAATTTCCACATTTGACTACAAATGAAAAGTCTATAGCGATATTTGATATTTTGATAACATGGGCGTTGTGAATTTTTATATTTTTTTCATCGAGCTCGTATGTGAATGTACTGAGTATGTTTATTTTGTAATAAATATCTTTAATGTGCCAGTTATAAATTAATAAATAAAGGCGATAGTAAGTTTTATACTTTATATTTATTATGTTTCTAACAGACGGAGTGATTCTGAAGTACTTATTGTAGAATTCGTACGTCCTTGATTACTGTTTTGTACGTTATTTCATTTTTAGATAGCTATGTATAATATTACGTTGTTGCCACTGTGACGTCATGCCTACTTGTCCTAACACACCAGTTTGATTTTCGTTAATTACCAAACTGTTATGTATTCTTCGTTGTGAAGTTCGTTCAAGAATTTTTTTAAAATATTAAAATTGTGATTCTAAATTTGTTTATTTATGGTTTTTTTCGATATACTTAATTAAATATTATAATTGTTGTGTGACACGGTTCTTACTTTATTTTATTGTTTATAACGTTTCGAAATAATTTTTATTATATTTACAACATTAAACACGTTTTTTTTTTGTTTATTTTAAAAGGTTTAAATTTCTTTTTATTTGTTTAACATAGCGTACTTATTTTAATTATTTTATATCGGAAATAATTTTTATTCTCTTAATTACAAAAATTAGTTTAAATCACTAAACGTTTAATTTTTGTAATTAAATCAATAAAAAATCACTACATTCCACAATCTAAAAACTTTTTTTCTATTTACAACATTATACACGTATTTTTTTTTACATTTTGTGTTCAGTTTAAAAGGTTTAAATTTCTCTTTATTTGTTTAACAAAGCTAATTATGTTGTAAGTTGATGTAGACATTTTGTTGTTCATATTGTGGTAACTTTGTATATATATATATATATATATATATATATATATATATATATATATTTTTTTTTTCCCGTAAAAATTTGGTTTTCTTCAAAAGTGAATTTTGTATTACACTTACTTGGTTTAGTATAAATCAATTTAGTTTAAAATGCTATATAGATGTTTTGTTCCCGATTATCCTGGAAATTACAGTTATGGTAATGCACCGAAGGTTGTAGTCTTTTCGTTTTCACACAATGAAAATTTAAAAAAAACGGCGGCACAGTTATTCCAAGACAAAATTTCTTACCTTTTAAATGTATTGTATGTTAGAAGGGAAGATTTTGTTCGAGTTAAAATTGTAAAGGACAAAACAGGTAATATTCAAAATATACCTTTAAAGAATATTCGTTTAAACGATAATGCTATACCATGTATTTTACCGAATTTTCCAAATATTTATCTCAACCTTGCCAGCTGAACAGGAAAAGTAGAGACGTAAAACTGCGGAAAATGAAAAAGAACAATTATTATTAGCTTTAGCAGAAAGTAAATCTACTTTTGATGAATATCAAAAATCGAAATGTTTCAAAGGTTTTCTTCAACTAATAAATATGTTAAAATGTTTTTCTGAACCAAAAACGTGGTTCTATGTAAACAGAATGGACATTTCATTTTTTAAAATAGATTATAAACCTGTACCTCGTACAACTTATGCTGTCATTATTAACAATAAATTAGAATTAAAAACATATATACTTGGATATGAATTTTTACTAGAATTTGAAAAGTTAAAATCTTCTTGCCAAATGAATAACTTAAATGACATTGATCATTTTTTAAACAAAATCGACGAATTATTAACTTTAAAAAAAATTATAGTACGAATGATGTTATTAATATACTTAATTATGTGGAACGGGATGTTATGTATGTTCTTTTTATCCGATCAGTTGAAATTTAAAATTACACCAACAGAAAGGTTTATTCTAATAATACACTTATATGTTCTTCAATTTATGTCCATAAGAAATCCTCGTACGTATTTAAGATATTCAAGTTCTTTAATTTTGCATTATTTTTCGACAATTAAAACTACTTGCAGTAAATTTTTATCTGATCCTACTTTTGAAGATAGACACTTATGTCTTATGCATGCTCGTAATGTTTTCAATTTTCTAGATGATCATGAAAAACATATCATTTTGTTTATGGATGAAATTTATATATAGCCTAATTTAGACAATAAATGAGGAAATATTGTAGGATTTTTAGAAGAACGATACAATTTAATATCAGCTTTAAGCAGGGGTGGTTTGTCATTCCCTAAAAATAATGTGGTGCGTGTAGTTTCAATTACATTATATTATTTTTAACAAAATTTTTCAGCTTCGTGAAGATGAATTTTTGCGAATTCATTATAAAAAGCAGTTTATTATTCATTTGGTATTTAATTATTTTCACGTTCATGAATCAGTAATCAGTGAACTTAATCAACATCAAAGTCATAGACATGAGATTACTGTGCGAATGATTATAACAAGTGTTGTGGAAAATGAAGCGATGTACTTGGTAAAAATAAAAAACAAAAATTTCAGACATTTGTAAATAAATGGTAATAAAAAGTTTAATGGATTTTGATTTTAAATTTATTTACGATAGTTTTAAATATATTTTACTATGAAAAGTATAAACTTTTAATCTAACGGTTATGCTTGGTTTTCCTTTTAATTTATGCATAATTTTGTCCGATCAAACGTAAATTTTGTTACAGTTCTTATGCATTTTATGTATTTTTTATGGTTTTTGCTTTGAAATTTCATTTTCCATTAATAATAATAAAAAAAAAACACGAATGACGTGCGACTGAATGTTCAGTTTCATGATGACAGCCCCGTTTAAACAGGAGATCTTCAATTAATTTAAAAAACACACACTAAATTCTCAATTCGCAATTAATTCGCATTGCTTTTAATGTATGAGTGCTAGTGTCACAGTTTTAGTGTATGACTACTCTTGAGACAAGAAAAATTCGATGGCAACGATAATACTTGTTATATGCCATTTTCGTAATTTTTATTTTAACTTTATATTACTTCTTTTTATTATTATTAATATATTTCAGAGTGCTTGTAACATATATATATATATATATATATATATATATATATATATATATATATATAAACATATATATATATATATATATATATATATATATATATATATATATATATATACATATATATATAAAAGATCTTTGGAAATTCTTTTTTTAATTATTGTCAACTTCAGATATACTCTTACTGTAATTAGAATTATCTTCTTCATTTTTCAACTATGAAAGTTTATTTCCTATTGTTTTTCTGTTTACACAACACTATCTACTTCGGTATGTACGCATGCCCGGTTTATCAGGGGGGGTTCAGCCCCCGTTGAGAAACTTTTGCATAGCCGTGAATTAAAAAATCGAAAAAATCCATGAGCTATATACCCCAAAAACGTACGAACGTTCTATCCTCGACAATCCCCTCGGTTTCCTAAACATTCTTTCCTACACGCACGATTTTATTAAATTTTCTTAAATCCTGAAATTTATATCATCTAATTTAACAATCCGTCCTTGCCGTTTATTCTTCAAACTTTCAATTCACTCTTACTAACCTTACGTTCTCTCTTTTCCCGTACCTCTGGACTAGATGCAGTACACACATTAATACAAAAACCATAAACCCAAATACGTTAAACCCGCGTAGCCTAACTCGCTGTTGAGCCGAAACTGTGAACTCAGAAATACTCATAAAGTCCAACTCACGAAAGCGTTGCCCGATTTACACAAAAATTAATTTCGACATTTTGCTAATTGTGGAAATATTATAAACTAATTATCTGGAGTATTTTATGTTAAAAGATATGTCAAAAATGTGAGCGCAAATAATAATACTTTTTATATTTAGTGTTTTGAATAATTAAAAAGAAAAGGTTTCACGGTTTTTAGATTGATGAGTCGAGTTATGTGGGCTTAACTCCTTGGGTTTCACAGTCTTTGAATTTATGGTTTTTCCCTTGTAGAAGGCCCCTGATAAGTAATTAGTGCCGGGTGTTTTAAAGCATTAACCCGGACCTGTATGTACGCGACAATCATCATATATGCGATATGTGTTTGCGCGATTGTATTTTTATTTTTGTAATTTATGATAATGAGATATTCGCCAATATTGCGTGCGTTATCTTGTGTGACTGTGTAATTTAAATGCATATACGACGAATGTCAATGTTTCAGCGTGCATGCGTGAATTTTTGCAAACCTTTTTTTTGTTTTGTTCCTAATCATCCCCTAATTATACCATACTTGATGGGTAGCCCCCTAGTTATACTGTACGAGAATTTAAAGTTTCCTAATATCTTTTTTTTATATCGAGCAAAATGGTAGAGTAATATTTTTCTTTTTCAAAATAGCGATTTATTTAGTCGGTTCTTTAAAACTAAAGTGATTTTTCGAAATTACTTCATTTTTTTCTAGAATTAATTTGTTTTATTTCGTTATTTTATTTTATTTTAATTACGTAAAAAAACTTCAAATGTATAACTTGTAACGAATTTAATAAATCTTGCATGGCAATAATCTAGCTGATTATTTAGTCACTTCAACGGCTACATCAGAAACATTCTTGTTTTATACTATTCCTATAGATCTTCTAGTGTACATTAAATTTGTGCATAAGGAATACTGGAAAAATCTATGGTCTGATTCATTTTCTGCAAGGCACATTATAAATCCATTCAACCCGACATACTTTCTAATCCGTGGTTCTACAATATTAAAGTTGAACCGATCAAATTACTAGTTTTTATTATTACCATTTGTCGACTGAGACTCGGCAGTAGTCTATTTCCTGCTTCGCTACATATGAAATTTTTTAGTTCCCCTATTTGCTCACACATCCTATGGATATGCGGACCCTGTTATCTTCGAATGTTCCCATTATAGTAATTTTCATGCTGTTTTTCATCAAGTTGTTCGTGGCCTTAAAGTTACAGATATTTCATTTCTCTTAGCCCTTCAAAATACCCACGTATACATGATCCTATATGCCTATATTTTCGATTCTGGTATCATTATTTAATTTTACTCATCTTTGCATTTTTCTTTTCAGTCTGTGTACATTATTAATAGCCCCTTATTCATTTTAAATAGATAGATATGGGTAAACTGTGTGTGGAAGCTCAATAATTTAAAAAAAAAAAATTATAACGATAAAAAATAATCTACGGAGCGTAACCGTGCCTATAGTGTGAATCAAGCCTTATAGAGCAGCGTCTTAACCGGGTTCTATAAATCGATTATTTTACAGGGGGAAACGACGTGTTAAATATTGACGATATTAAAAGGACACTTTTAAAGTAGATTTTAAATTTTAGCGGCTATTTGTTATTTCTTTTATATTAACGAAAGAGCATTTGTTTAGAAGTAATTAATTTTATCTCGAGAGATAACTGAGATATGTTTTAGTAACTAAGTGGGGATCGTCGTTAATTAGCTAGATTGTACATTTACATGTTGAATTATCTATTATTATTATTATGAAGAAATCTATATTGGTAGTCCGTGTACACTAACAAGTACCGCGTAGAATTATTTCAATCGTTCCAAAAACGAATACTGGAGAAACTAAAGCCAGAAATGTAAAGTATCACAGTTAATAATTTGGAAAACTTATAAAAAATCGTTCTTTCTTTTGTCCGTTAACGTGTCGTGTACTGCAGCATTGACTAGAGGCAAGCACACGGATGAATAAGATTTAGAGATGCTGGTCGAGCAACAGTTTCAGAAATCTGAGGAGCAAACGAAACTTTAGAGAACCATAGTCGAGAGTAGGAATTGAACTTTGGATAGTCAGCTGTAGGACTCGTGTTGGTTGTTGTGATGTTTGTCTTTTTAATATGTTTGTATTTATGACGTATTCTTACTATTACAGAATTTCTAAATCAGTATGCTATTTTTATAATCGTTCCGCCAACGTTAAAGAAATTTAAAAATTGCATATTATGTTTTTTTTAAATTAGTTCTTCCATTCCGAACTTTGTCGGTGGGGCAAGTTTATTGTAAAAAAGAAATCTTATTTATAAAGGTGTAAGAACTGTGCTTAAATTAATGTATGCAAGCGAGAGTAGCTAAAACAAACAAAGAAATCAAATATAAATGAAGAGAAAGAAGTGTATGTGTGTGGAAGCTCTTTGCAATGTGTGACTTAAAGGGAACATAGTCGCTTTACATATGAAGTATGGGTGAAATGAGAGTTTGTGACTTAATAATAGTTTCAATTATAACAATAAACAGAAAATATAATATTTATAAAATAAAATATTATATACATTAAATTTTGTAAATTAGAGTACATATATAGTCATCAAAATATAGGTTGTATAATAGATTATAAGATATATTAATAATAGGAAATAGGAAAAAGTTAAAATGGTGTACACATATATATATATATATATATATATATATATATATATATATATATATATATATATACAAAAGTACTCATACAATGACTAAACTAACCGGTTAAAAATATTTATTTACAAGAGTGAGGTAAGTAATGACTACACTAAACAATGAGGATTCACGTTTGAATTAGTTTTCTTGAAATTTTTTTTTGTGTACCAATCTATATGAAGATTATAAACACAACTGCGAGAAAAAAAAGAGAATAATATCAACTAAACAACGTATCCCAATGGATAATGTTGTTTTGTTATAGCGATTTATATTTATTCTTCCTCCATTTTATGATGACGTAAGTGCATCCCGACATTGACCTTTTTTTTTTTTAAGACGTCTGACCGGGTTATCTGGAAGATGTGTTGTCGATATTCGTGATATTAGCGGATTTGGATTTTCACTGAGTGCCGTATGCATTTTCCTGTGATTTGTTGCAACGGTCGGTATTCCGAGGTCATGATGAATGATATTGTTACGAACATAAAATGGTGCATTTATCATAATCCTTAAAACGTTCGACTGAAACGATTGTATCTTATTTAGGTTGGTTTTGGACGTCGAACTGTACACCTCGAGACCATATTTCCAGATAGGAACAATTACTGTGTTGTATAAGAGGACTTTGTTTGCAAGACGAAGTTGCGATTTACGCCCTATTAACGGACACAACTGGCGCAGTAGAAGCGTCAGCTTTTTTCCGCGTATTTATGACGTGCGATCCCCACGTTAATCTTCGATCAAATGTTAATCCTAAATATTTAACTTCTGGCGCTTTTGGTATCATTCGACCGCAATATGTAGCTGGCGGGCAATTCTGTCGTCTAGTTGTGAAAGTGATATGCGATGACTTAGGTTATTTGTTTCGACTTTCCACTTTCGGGCCCATTGTTCAGTTAATAGTAATTGTCTCTGTATATATCTTGACGCTTCGCGAGGGTCTTCATGACTAGCCAAAATAGCAACATCATCCGCGAAAGTAGCCTGAATAGTGAACATTGTGGTCGGTATATCTGCCGTATATATGTTGTATAAAAGAGGGCCTAGGACGCTTCCTTGAGGGACTGATGCCATAATCATTCGCGGAGTAGATAGACCTTTATCAATTTTGACTTGAAATGATCTACTGTTGAGGTAGGATTTTAAAAGGAAGTATATTTCAAGCGGAAAAACCCCTTTATCTTGTAGAGCAGCCCTTCATGCTAGACGCGATCGAATGCCCTGGCTACATCCAGAAACACCGCTGAACAGTATAATTTGCGCTGCAAAACCGACTCGATTGCGTCGACAACTCTACGACACTGGTGAACAGCCGAGTGCTTAGCTCGGAATCCGAATTGATGATCTGGAAGTAAAACAGGCTCGTTCTTAATACCCGCAAAGAATTGGGTAAAGTAATTTCTCAAATAGTTTCCCAAACATATCCAATAAACTTATTGGTCGGTATGATGAAACGTCAGAAGCTGGTTTTCCATATTTGTGAATTGGTATAATTATTGAATGTTTCCATATCGGAAAGTAAGATAGTCGCATCATCGAAGTATAAATGTAAAGGAGTAGGAGAAGATCTTTTTGAGGTAGGTGTTTTAGGATATTATTTGTAATACCATCATCTGGCGGGGTTTTATTATTTTGTAGGTTCTTAATGCAAGAACGTAGCTTGTTTGGTGTAATATAGTATTTATAATTTGGACAATACTGAATAACTCTGGTATTTTGTTCCATAACTTTCTCAGTATGTAAGGGATTATCAAAACTATAAGGTTTAAAATGGTTCTCAAAATAATCTGCAAAAATAACAGCTTTCTCATTATTAGTCTTCGCCCATGTTCCATCGGATTTCCTCAGATGATAAGAAGGAGCCGACTTTTTTGTTAATGTTCTCGCTGCTTTCCAGACAGAGGAGTCTGCGCTAGTTAAGGTTGACAAATAATAATGATAACGCGCATTGTTATATTTATCAATAGCCTCTTTTAACTGCTTGCAAAGTTCTTTTTATGCGTAATAATTAGACGGATATCTGCTGTGTTGTCATTTTTTCCTAGCTTTTCTTCTCATGCTGATCAGTTTACGGATTTGCAGGGGTAATATAGCGCAGTTATTACTATTCAAAGTTGAGTTATATTGTGTACATTTCTTACAACTATCTTGAATAATATCTGTCAAGTAATCGACTGCTGCATCAATATCATCGGGTGCTTTTAGCTTTAGTTTTAAATCGATTCTTCCCGCGACAAGATTCCCAAATTCGATCCAGTTTGTTGATTTGTTGGTAAGGTGTGCCCCTCGTTTTTCACATAGAGGTATTTTATCGAGATACAGTATCACTGGTTTGTGGTCAGATGATAAGTCAGGAATAGTGTAGCATAATTTATGAATATTACGTAATCCTTTAATGAAGTAAAAATCCGGTTGACGATTAATGTGCTTAGGCTAATATGTTGGTGAAAAAGGAGAAACTCTAAGCGTAGTTTCTGATTTAAATTAAACAGTTTTGATTTTAACATAAATTTAACGTTTTTCATATTCATTGAAAATTTAGTAAACTCGGAATAGTTTCTGATATCTTTAACTAAGATAGGTGGGGGAGAGGTGAATTTGTTTTGAGTTTGTTTGTCATTAGAGTTTACAATGGGAGCATTTTGCATAAGTTTTTCTGCGCTCAACGCGTTAGTAAGCTCACCGCGTGACATATCAACTTCGTTTTCTTTTTCAGTATTGTCTATATCCTCATCATCAGTATCTATATACATAAAGGGTTGATACCTAATTCTAGTGCTAGGATTAGGTGATGTGCGATTAGCTGTATTCAATTTATGGGGCGGCGAGAAAGAAGCAGAATGCTTTCTTTTAACACTTTGCCAGTTACCAGTTTCTTTACATACGTGATCATCATTATTATTGACGACAGTTATGATGTCTTTATTAACGGATAAATAAGTTGCGTTATCTGAATTATACATATGTATGTAAGTAATCGGTAATACTTGCGAATCAGAGGAGTTGGCTGATTTATCAGCGACATTCGCTGATAGCGCAACAGTAGATAAACCCGTAATTTCGTTTAGGTCGTTTCAAGTCGCTGGCGCGTTAGAGAGGTGAGTAGTTTTATCTTTATCCTTATTCTGGTTTTTAAAAGCCGATCGAGTGCGCGGCGGATCAGGCGATCGAGATATCGGCATAGTTCGAAAAGGAAAATAAGATAACGAAATGATAAGAAAAAGTTGAATAGGCACACGTTTATACACTCGATAGGTATCGTCCTACCATACGTGCACACAATCTGTAGCACGGCAGCAGGACCAACACTAAGACACACTGAACCGCAATACTCGTTTTAGTTCGTGAAATCGACGGAGTGGACGACGATAGTATAGTATTAATAATAATAATGATAATAGAAATATACAATTGTTAATAAATTGGAATTATCTCACCACAGCCAACGTTGATAGAAGTAATCAATACGACGATAGCGATAGCAAGGATATATTAAAAGGTTCTAAATATAAATTAGTTACCACCTTCTGAATTTCCTATACATATCCAATTACATATATATGCAAGTAGTTGATGAATATTATGTTTAGTAAGAGTTAGCAAAGCTCATTTGTAATATTATACTTAGGGCATCAATCTGAAAACAAGAGGCAAGTAAACATGAAATATCATCAACAGCACCAGATAAATTAGAGCTGCAAAAGATGCATTCTGGACCGCTAGAAAGATGGAACCTATTAGGCACCAAATTCACCATGGCCAGGGAGCACTTATATGTTGTAGAAATTAATATTAATATTCTTAAATCTAGTTCTGTCATAAACTTTTGGGAAGAACATATGTTTTTTTTTTTTTATTTTTTATTTTACAATAATTGGGTTTAAGCCTAATAACCAAAATTATCCATTGTATACACTATTTTCATATAAATATATCATACACATGATAACAAAAGAACGGTGAAAAACAAGAAAGAAAGAAAAAGAAAAAACTATATTTTATATATATATATATATATATATATATATATATATATATATATATATATATGTAGGTGGCCAGAGCTGCGGGGGTATTGTTATTCAGGTCAACAAGTAGGCAATCAAGAAGGGGTAAATATTTAAATTTAAATTTTATTAATAAAGGCATCTCTACCTTTGCTATACAAATCACAAGCAAAAATCACATGATTAGCGTCGGCTATGGTTCCTGCATGCACAGGACAATATGCAGATGGAGTAAGATTGATAGAATACAAATGGCTAGGAAGGCAATTGTGGGTGGAACGAAGTCTGACCAGAATTGAAAAGAAAAGTCGAGCTGGGAGGTTTAAGGCGTAAGTGCGAGAATGGATGTATAAGGGAGGTTAGGTGGGATAGATCTATAAAATTTAAACCGCCTTTTATAAAACATAGACTTCTATCGATGAAGAAGGTCTGCTCGAGCGGATGCAACTAAACAGGAAGAAGGAATCCTCGTAATGAGAACGCCTTCCGATGCCCCAAGTTTTGCAGTCCGATCGCATATTTCATTTCCCTGGATACCCACATGGGCTGGAACCCAAACGAAAGATACAAGGGCACGGTTATTGTATAAATAAAATACTACAATAGTTAACAGAATGTAGTCCCTATGGTAGGGTAACCAAGTTTCTTCAGGGTTTTAAGAACACTAAGAGAGTCACTTGCTATTAATATTTTCCTACTGATCCCATTAGATCTGATATACTGAATGGCTTTGAGAATGGCAAAAGCCTCGGATGTAAGTACACTACAAAATTTCGGGAATATAAACAGTTTGGTGTAATTTAGATGAGGAATGTGAAATGCTACTCCAGTAAGTTGAGATACCGTATTTTTTTAACCATCTGTAAAAACTAACATGTGATCTGGTCATAAACTAGCGGTGATTGATAAAAATATACTATTCATTTAGCAATGACTTCCAGTTTGAAGTAGTGAAGAAAAACATGTAGTGTCAATATCGATTTTTTAAAAACCACACTTTGTAGAGAATGGTTGAATATTTGAGAGGAAAATTAGGTATAATAAGATCAGTATAGGGTAGCCAAGTCTGAGTTCTGCCAGCTAAGCGGGGGATGTTATGTGGGACAAATCTCCAATGCCGGTTAATGTGACTGAAAAGACTAAAAATAGATGCTCTAGAAATGATACGAAGTATACTCGGATGAGCCCTTCTCCCACCAAACATAAGTTAGAGACTTCAAAATGTTGGAGGCTCGGAAACATTTCCCTGCTAAGTCGTTGATATGTGGACCCCATGTTAATTTTCTGTCAAATATAATCCCCAAGAAACGTTTCTGCGAGGTAAAGGTTAAAGGTAAGTGGTTCCCAGTTTAGTGTAACCGAGAGATGAGCCAGATTTAGCTGTTTACGGGAGAAAACCATACAGGTTGACTTACTCGTTGATAAAGATAATTGGGAGTCATGTATGAAAGAATTAATGAAATCTAGGGTCTGTTGTAAAACATACAGACATTCCTGTAAACGTTTTCCATTGTTATATACAACAATATCATCCGCATAGGAAATACAATATACCTTATCTGGTATGTGGTCAAAGAGAGGAGAAATGTACAAGTTAAACAGTAAAGGGATTAACACAGACCTTTGAGGTAGACCAGTGCAGGATATTGTGAGTAAACAACTAGATTAATTTAAAGGGTGAAAAACAAAACTGCGATGAATCAACAGATTATGAAGGAAAATCTCAAGGGGTTTAGAAATACGGATCTGAATAATTTGATTAAAAAGAGTCGGAATATGGACATTATCATAATTTGACTGAATATCTAGAAAGTAGGCAGTAAGGTAAGCTCTGCTGATAAAGAAATCATATACATCAGCCGTAAGGTGGGCTAGGCAATCCATTGTAGAGTATCCTAAGCGGAAACCATACATAGATTTCAGACTCCATCCATCATCTTAGACGATTATTTAGTATCGTCTTCATGATCTTAGACAAGAGACCAGGGCAATTGGTCTGTATGAGCTAAAGTCATAGACCGGCTTATCTGTATTTTTTTTTTTTTTATAGCTATAACAAGGAATTGACGCCAACCTTCAGGGGGAATATTATTAGTCCATAAGAGGTTATATATATATCACATAATATGAAAATAGCGAAATTGAAACATCTAAACCGGAAGAAGTGTCTGTTTTACTACATACGACAGTTGATAATTCTTATAAACTAATTTTTGCTGTTAACATCTGAGATTGTTGGGAGGAACAAGCATAGGTCTTCCTTCCATTCTGACAACTGTCCCACCTCAATTGCCACAACAAGGATATAAGTGTAGAAGAAATATACTTTTTAATGCTGTTAATATTATTCAGAGAACTGAAGTTGACAGGTGATCCGATTTTTAATTTGTTTTTGTGAGTAGAATCGATGTAAATGAAAGTTCCGCTAGTCAACGTATTAGGACCTCTGTTTTTTTTTTTGTTTTGTTTTCATTATATATTAATTATATTCCCAAATCCGAATATGTTCGTGCCGTCCTATATACCGATGATATTGCAAGTGCTATAATTAAGAAATTACAACCAAAATTTAGGTTACTTAGTGCATTCTGATAAACAAGTGGAAGTTATCTATAAATCTTACCAAAACAGAGACTATACTATTCTCCAAAAGAAGACCGGATATTAAACCACTGATCAACACGGCTATTTAGTGTCATACTTGACAAAAAATTAACTTTCGAAAAACATATTAATTACAATCTTAATAAATCCGTAGCAGGAATGTTTTCATTTTTTCCCATATTCGATGAAAAAATCTAAATTAAGTGTATTCGGAACAAATTAATTATACATAAATCCCTAATTGAACCGCTATTAACATATAAATGTCCTGTTTGGAATTACGCGCCTAAAAAAAATTCAATTCAGAATGATTGTTGTAGAATCCTACGAAATATGCCAGTATATATTAAGAATTAATGCGTGAAATGTCGTGTATGTGTGAAGAGAATATCAATTCTTGCGGAAAAATTCTTTCTTAAATGTGAAAGCAATCTCACAATGTCACTGCCATATCGAATTATAATTACGAATCATTTACAAATTCTGGTTCAGTGGGCGCTGTCTTTGTCATTGACAATGTATCAGTCCACAAATTCAAACTCCCAAAAGGACGCTTCCGTTTTCACAGCCGAGTTAATGGCTATTGACAAAGCTTGTGATTATATACTTAATGTGCTTGGTAGTTCAGGCAAGTACGTTGTGTATAGCTTAGTTCGCTCCTATCTGTACATAACTGTCCATTCAGGTTTGATTCCCGTCCCTTGATATTCGATATATTAGACAAATGTATAAGAATTATTCATCTAGTTGGTGTTTTAGAATTTTGTTGGATTCCTAGTCATTCCGGATTTAAACTTAATGAAGCGGCGAATGTTGTTGCTGAACAGGCTTCCTTGTCATATATCCCAATCCCATTCATTTGATCATCAGATCTACGCTCTAAAATTCAGTGTAACTATCACATAATTCTTGGTATGAATATTGGAGATTCTCCAAATAAAGGTAAATATTTTAGAATTCTTCAGTCGCATCTTCCGGTATTTCCATCGTATGCTCGTATCTCAATATCTATCCCCCTCATCAACTCCTCACATTTGTTACCATAATTGGTAGGTTACGCATGGGTCATTCCCGTATAGTGTTAAATTTTTCAAATAGAGATAATTAGGGGCAATGCGCTGGTCATATTTCCATAAATTTGCTGGAAGTTATAAAATACCTTCTCCTTAATTGTCCACAATTTAATTATAATAGACAAATATTTTTGTTTATAAACTGATATCTTTCGCTGTATTCCCTCCATATTTCGTACATTACCTATTAAGCGGTGACTACAAGG
Source organism: Coronaproctus castanopsis (assembly GCA_032883995.1). Classification (NCBI taxonomy): domain Eukaryota; kingdom Metazoa; phylum Arthropoda; class Insecta; order Hemiptera; family Monophlebidae; genus Coronaproctus; species Coronaproctus castanopsis. Next base: position 18,026,855 of record CM065054.1, read on the forward strand.
TATTATTTCTAATTTTTCCTTTTATTTTAAGGTGAAAAATTATAATTTAAAATTATAATTTAGTATGTAATGCTTAAATTAGAATCTATTGGCCACAAAGGTTTAGTTTGACCTGGGTCAAAAAAAAAAATATATATATATATATATATATATAAAAATGAACCTAAAGGATTTTCTTTCGTAAATGCTTCAATTGTATATTATTATTAACGCGATATATTTCTAGTCTGTTAAATGCTTTCACATTAATTATTTACATCTGCTTCAGATTTTTAATATGTGATTATGCGTACGTGTGTATTAATGAGCGTAAGTAAATTATGTTCTTTTCCTTTTTAGTTTATTGTTATTAGTGTATATTCATCTCTGTTATAGACAGGTTTTTTCTTGTGGTTTTCCATACATTTATTAATAAGATTAATAAAATGTATTTTAATTGTCTCATTATCACATAAATAAACTTTTTTTTTTTTTTTATAAGGCCTAGTACCAATATTATTACCTGAAGTTTCTGAAAGCTTTATTTTTATTTCTTTTGTCCAAATATATATATATATATATATATATATATATATATATATATATATATATATATATATATATATATATATATAATAAATTAAATCAAAAGTTTATACGGAAGAAATAAGAAATTAATAATCAATTTCGTTTTCGGTAGAATAATATTTTCAAACGTCTTTTTAGAGAAACATTTTAATAATATTCGATTACTTAACTTTTGCTTATGTTCTTGAGTATGGGATTAATATTTGCCCATCCTACAGGTCCATGTACAAATTCCGCCGGCATTCTATGTAGAACCTTTCAGCTTAGTCCATTCTTACTCGAGTACGACAATCCGTTACTACATGACTGGCATTCTACATCATGGTTGTATTCTATATTCACGTAGTCGGCGTGCAACTGTAACCTTTTAATACCCGAATCTGTCAACGATTTCTGAATTTCCCGTCTATAGTATACTGATTTCTATTCTACGGAAGAGTACTTTAAAAAATAATAATTATACGTCATTTTTTTAAAAAGAATATAATGATTAAAAATAATTGCGGATCCAATGAAAAAAGTGTTTTCTAAAATTCGTTACCGAAAACGTTACTAAAACTGAGCAATCGGTCAAAACACGTACTACTGGTTGGAACGTATTTTGTTACACGCCGACATACCGTATGTGTCTTTTTCGACATATAAAAGGCTTTTGATCACATATAGTCCGGTCTCATATTAGGCGCACCTTACAAACGTGGTTTTCCAAGTCTACCAAAATTTATAATTCAAAGTCCCAGTTAGGTAATTCACTGTCTTCCAGAGAAAGCCAAATAACAGGTGTACCTCAAGGTTCCGTATTAAGCCCATTACTATTTATACTTGCATTATCGGACTTGAACATATCACCACACCTGTAAAATATTCCATATACGCAAATGACTTAGTTATTTACATTAGAGGTAGTAATATAGCGCAACCGTGCAACAAAACAACGCTCAAATCGAAAATCGGGCAGCTGCCACAATTCGTTTTTCTTCGGAAAAAACAGTCGCAGTACGCTTCTTCAGAAGCAACTCAAATTCTCGTTCTATCCTACTAAAACGGAATCATAACTATATACAGAATAAGGAGCAAACAAAATTTCTTGGGCTAATATACAAAAAAAAAACTTAGTTGGAAACCCCGCATAGGACATATAAGATCAAGATGCACGAGCACACTCAAACTGTTAAAGATGTTGCACAACAAATACTGAGGCTCAGACAGGCGAACACTACTACGGTTGTACGGTACGTACGTTCGATCAATAATAGACTACGATGCTATAATATACGGGACAGCATCGTGCAAAGTCATCAAAAAATTAGATGCTACACAAAATCCGGCATTATGCATATGTATAATAATATGTCTTGTTTCCACACTTTGTCGAAAGCTTTTTCCAAATCAAAGCTGACTAGGGTTGTAGTTTTGTTTTGAATTAAGTTACCCCCTGTAGTATATCGGTTATTAGTTTAACAGATCCTGTGTCCTTTTCTTTCTGAAACCGAATTGTAATGGATCTAGTAATTCAAGTTTTTCTAGTTGCCAAGTCTGCTGTTAATAATTGTTTCGAATAATTTGCAAAGAGTATTTGTGAGGAAGATGGGCCTGTAGCTAGCAGGGTCTAATTTTTGTTTTGTTTTAATAACGGAATTAGATGAGCCTCCCTCCACGCCTCTGGGAAGGACTGGTTTTGCCGTAATAAGTTATAGAAGTATAGGATAGCCATTTTAGAACGGGAGTTAAGATGTTTTATCAAACTTATGCGAATACCATCCTGGAATTGCGGCTGTTAGGCACATTTCATCTGGGGCGGTGTCAAATCCTTCCTTCGTCGTATTTGTATTGTAACTTTGATCTATGCCTGATTGAAAATCAATAACGCGGTTAGTTTCCACTTCATATTTAATTTTTTTAACGGTTTCCGGATAGTTTCTGTCCGACGACATTTCATAAAAATAGTCGCCAAAGATATTAGCTATTTCCAGTTTGTTATCGGTAAGCTGAGAATTTACCTTTATTGCTGTTATTGATTGGACTGTATGTTTATTTGAGATTTTCCTAATTTGTTGCCGTACTTTATCTGGTGCTGCTGAAGAGTTGATTATTTTAACAAAATTTATCCAATAATTTTTTTTAGATTCGCGTAATCCGTACTGATGCCCTAGCTTTTTTGAATTTTATTAAATTTTCTATGGTAGGTTGACGTTTATATTTCGATAGCAATTTATTTTTATTTTCGATTAACGATCGACATTCTTCCGACCACCATGCGGCACACGGTTTGTTTTTTGCATGTGTGTTATGCCTCGGAATACTCGGCAGTTTCTTTTATTGTCCGTAAGATGTATTCATAGGACTCATCAGCGTTGCTCGAGATTTTACATGTTTGAATATTGACCATAGTTGTATACGAAATCCAGTCCGCCTTTTTAAAATTCCAATTTTGCGATTGATGGTTAGCAATTGGTACTCTTGTGGGTAGATTTATTGATCGCTACCAATTTCGAATCAGGTTACCAATTTGTGAAGTGGACGACATTTGGGCTGCAAAAAGTAAAATCAATGAATAGCCGCCTTGTTGTTCAGATGAGTCGAAGTGACATTTTTCGCTCACTTTTCCTCGAGGGTCTGTGTTTTTGGATCCCTATATCGTGCTGTAGATATTAAAGTCGCCGGTTACTATGAAAAGTTTAGGTAATTGGCTGAATAAATTTGATAAAACACGCAATGAGATGTTATCATTTTTGTGTAAGTATATTAAAGACACAGTTAATTTTTGCCCACAGATGTAGACCGATGCTGCTATAGCTTCCAGATTTGTACTCAATGATAGTTGTTCAGAATAGAATTTATTTGATATCGCTAATAGAACACCTACCCTCCTATGTAGTCTTGCCTTTTTATTTGTTTTTAGACTAGTTATATCTGTAGGTTTTAATTTAGTCTCTTGCAAGCATAAAACGATTGGGTCATTTAGTGTAATTAGTATTTGTAATTTTGGGTATTTGTTTTTGTAGCTGTTTAAGTTCCAGCATATTGTTTTATTCATTTTGATTAATAAAGTTTGTTATTAAGTTTACTTGGGTGTTGAAATTCTCGTTAATTTTTTGGTTGAGTTTTTATTTATTAAATTGCTTACCCTTACTTTGAGAGTGTTGTTAATAATAAGGGGTTTAAAATATCGGTTTTTGTTCGGTAATAAATTGACATAAGAATTTCAAGCATTGCAGTTATAAGGAATCAGTAGCTGCGATGATTGCCGACCTTTCATCGTTGACGGTGTAACAAGAAACATAATAAACTCTCTTCCGATGTTGTTAGGCCAAAATATTATGACGGCCACATTGAATTCTTATGAATTATCAATGGTTGAAAGGATAAAATTTTCTCACGAATACATTTCTACGAAAAAACACCACCTTTTTTACCGTGTGCAAATTTTATAAAACAGTCATCGTAGGTTTGTTTGCAACCGACCTTGTAACTCGCAAATAAACTGTCAAGGGTAAGCATCGATAAAAAAAAAGCAACGAACAGTAGACTCACTTTTTTTTTTTATTAAAGTTAAAGAAAAATAAATAGTAACTGGGACAGTGTGTATATAAGCTGTAGTAGAGAAAAATAATTTGCTATAAAAATAATGGTAGCGTTGTCAGCAAATATATCTGGACATACTAATGGGGAAGTTTGAATGTAACGATATAATTACACTGAACTACAACGTGGTGTACATGAAATCACTATTTTTATTTTTACTAAAAACGGGACATCGTTAAAATAATTAAGGCGACAGGAATGGCATCAACAATAAATCTTACGCTTTGTACTTATTAAGATCATTATTATTAATAAAAAATAATAGTTATTCGCAATCGAATAAATACGTTGGTAAAATGTTCTAATTCAAAAAATAAAGGGATAGCTAATTATTGTTAGGCGTATTTTTCGGACGAGTATATTTCAATATGGTGATTTCAAATAAGAATGAAATTCTTGTTTTTTTTTAATTCACCTTTGTTATCGGCATAGCTTTGAGAACAGCCGCTTGAAGCTGAGTTTTTTCCGATGTCCATAATTTGTTCATGAAACAGAACCTCTTCTTTCTACTGGCGCATTTGTTCCAAGCAGGCATAAAATACATTCTATTTTAAAACGCAAAAGTTATTTCTCGTTTAAGATTATTAATGCGGAAATGTTTAAATATTTCCACTGGACGCGTTTCTGTCGAAATTATTCCAATCGGTCACTTTTTGAGGTGTAATATAGTTATAAAATTAGTGAAAATTCATTCACAACTCTACTAAATGCACGATTGACGCTTTCGGCGACTCTGTTAAGATTTAGGCGCTGTATTGAATTTTCGGTTAATTTTTAATAGTCTGTAGTTGATACTGAACATCTGCGTAACCTTTAATTATGTTACTCTTAGTTAAGAATTATTTGCTCTTTACTGTCACAAATTTTGTTTAGATAATTACTATTTCTAAAAATTAATCTTCTATCAGACAACGCAATTTGGGTTTAGAACAGGCCTACAAGGGAAGCGCTCCTGGCACAGTAAATGTATTATTACAGAAGTGCCGTGATGTGCACCAGGACGTGTTTCTCTTTGATTTTTAGATTACGAAAAAGCTTTTGATAGCGTCGATCATGATAAACTAACGTACTACAAGAAACAGAAATAGATAAAAGCGACCGGAGAATAATTCAGAACTTATATTGAAAACAAACAGCAGAGTTGCTCATAGAAGGTGACAAAAAAAAGTGATTTCGAAGTTAGAAGAGGGGTAAGATCAGGTTGCATCTTGTCTGCTTTTCAATTTATATGCAGAAAAAGTTTTCAATATTGCATTAGCAGAAAGTAAGCTCGGGATAAAGGTGAACGGAAGAACAATAAACAACATTCGATACGCTGATGGTAATGCTGTAATCTTTGCCAAAAACGTCGGTGATCTACAGAAGATGCTCGATATACTGAAGAAAGTTGGTAGACAGTACAGTCTTAAAATAAATGCGAAAAAGACCAAACGGATGGCTGTAAGTAGAAATAATATTCGAAATAAACCCGTCAAAATTGATGGGGAAAAAATAGATAGGGTGAATAAATTCAAATACCTTGGATGTCTCATAACGGACGACTTGGATGCGGATATGGAAATAAAAACGAGATGCGGATACACGAGATCTTCAACAAAATGAAAAACTTACTATGCGATAGAAGTGTCAACTTGAAAACTCGCCAGAAACTGGTCCAATATTATATGTACTCTATACTACTATATGGTGCAGAAGTATCAACATCGAACAAAAAACAGTGGAAGAGATTACTAATTGAGATGTGGATTCATAGAAGAATGATGCGAATATTATGGACCGAAAAGGTATCAAATATAAAAGTACTAGAATTAACAAATTATAAACGATATGGAGCAGGAAAATAAAATATTTCGGTCACTTTGCCAGAAGACAAGAATATGGGCTATAAAAAAATCATATTCCAAGGGAAGATTAATGGTGAAAGAAGACCAGGCAGGAGGAAAACTGAATGGATAGACAACATAGCATACTGGAGTTCACTCAATACAGCAGTTGTTCCATGCCGCCCAATCAAGATTATTGCGATGTCTACGTCCAGTAATGGATACGACACTTAGAAGAAGAAGAAAAATTAAATTTTAACAAAAGTAATTTTTTACATGTATAGGATAATCCAGAGAAGAAGCAAACACTGCTACAAGGTAAACCACGTGCTTCACGTTTAGTGTACACGTGAGAGATAGGTTTTTGTCCAGTTTCAGTTATCATACTATAACGAGAGTTTTGCACGGAACGTTATATTCGACGTGAATCGATCACGACAGTGCAAAGAGAGTTTCGAAAAGAATTCAAAATTACAAATACGTCCGCTAGATTTGGAAGACCTGAAAACTCGGATTTCTGAAAAAATTTCAAAAATTCAGCAACCTACGCTCGAAAAAGTGTTCGACAATTTTGTAAAAAGACTGAATAAATGTATTGTTGCAAATGGCGGTCATCCAAACGATATTGTGTTCTACAAATAATTTGTAAGCTAATCTTTCGTTTTCATACTTTTTAAATAAAATTTCATTCGAAAATTTTGGTCGAACATTTTTCGAGTTATTCGAAAAACAACAAAACCTCCCATCTTGTGTGCGTCGCCCTTATATAATATAATGTCTGGTTGTTTCATTAAACTCTTTTACGGGCTATTATATGACGCATCTGTTTGTTAATTCGTATTAATTTTATTAACTGAGCGGGAAACATTTTATTAAAATTAAAACTATTATAATAATATAAAAAGAAATATGCGTAGTTTACTGCAGTCATTTATAAGAAATTTTACGCGTTTCAGTTCTGCGCAAATGAGAACGTATTTTATAAATGCGTTATAATAAAACTTTTATTTTCGAGAAAATTATTCGACAATTTTTTTAGCAAACTAATATATATGAAATATCAGTTATAAAATTTCCATATTCTCCATATATACACATATTATACATATACATACATATATATATATATATATATATATATATATATATATATATATATATATATGTTGAATATATTGGAGAGTAGTGATTTTATTAATTAATAATAAACCGAACAAAATATAACACAATCACTAAAAGTTTTTTAATCGCGAAGCTTTTCGACAGTTACGTCATTTTCAAGCACGCACCAAAATTATTACATCTTTTTTGTGTGTATATATATATATATATATATATATATATATATATATGTATATATGTGTGTGTATATATATATATTGCGTGAACGCTCGTATAAACTATATATTATTATTATTATTATTAAAAAAATAAATAGAGTATTTATAAAGAAATAGTTTATTTTATATTAAAAAAACTATTATATATTTATTAATAAAAATAATAATTTAGTTGAAAATAATAAAAAAAACTAACCTAACCGGATTTGTAATTACTTGCCAACCATCCTTCTTCATTTAATTTTAACCGTCTTGATCAAGAAACTAAAAACTGAAATTTTAGACTGAAAAAACTAAACTCACTTGAAAATAAACAACCATCCCTTTTTATACCTTTTTCTTAAGCCTTGTTAAATAAAAAATTACTCGATTCTCTTCATTATGCTAAATTAATTTTTACTGGCTGTATTAACTAAAATTATTTGGTCAAACTAATTTACTGGTTTTTTCCATTGACTAACTTAAATTAATTTTAATTATTGTATAACAATAGTTTGTCTACTATACAAATCCGGTCTGGTTATATTATAATAATTTTAATATATTTTACTTTAATTAAATAAATAATTATATATGTACATTTTGTTTTATTATATTGATTAAATTAAATATTAGCTTTCCACCTTCAATTTAATAAATTTAAATTTATTATGACGTGAACATACGACGATCGTCGTGATATATATATATATATATATATATATATATAATTATCGAAGTCGGCTGTATGAATGCGTTTGTGAACTATGAAATGGGTACCCCGTGTTTGGGAACTGACTACGACAAATAAAATTTATTATTGTTTAAGAATTTTATTGTTCAGCTATTATTACTGTTTTTATAATTAGAACGAAAATTGGTTATTATTATTACCGCTAAAAAAATATTACGATTATATTATTATTATTATTACGGTCATTTTTATTATTTTCATTAATACTATTGCGATTATTATTCGTTTTTAATTATCGGTTTAATTGTAGGACTGCAGTAATATAAGTGAATTTCATAGTTGTTACCATTATACATGATGAAAAAAAATTCGATAAATGTTAACATTTATCGATAACGCCAAGTGAGCGAATGACACATAAGCAATTTATATATTGCCTACTGACGAATTTACATTAAAGGTGTTGATTATAAAGAAGGTGCAAATTTATTTCTATATAGTGTCGCGTAAATCATTCAAAACTCGAGATTATATGCCAAATATTTTTGAATCTCATCCAATTATTTCACGAATTAAACTATTTGCTTAATTACTAACGCGTGATAAAATATACATTTACGAATATCAAAATGTTTAAAAATTATTTTAAAAAATAACAAATCGCTCGAAGCATAACCGTTGTGAATTGATTTATTTTACTATATAAAAATTTTTAATTTTTTCGATTATAACGAATTATTTATTTAATTCCGGTTGTTATAATTGCTACCGATTTTTTTTTGTGTGTGTTTCGACAATATTTTTGTTAGTTTTTAAAGCTATATATATATATTTTAGTGTCGTATATTAAAGTATATTAATTTTTTTTTAGCCTCCATAACAGTTTAGTCATTAAAGTTTATAACATAATTTGAATAAAATAAAATAATCTTAATTTTAACTAAACGAGTATGTTACAATTAACAATATACCTATATAAACAAATATGTATATGTGCATGTTACGTCTAAGAAGGCTATATTGACAGGAAAAGGAACTTGTAGGACGATGAGGCGATTATAGAAAGTATCCACGAGTGGAGAAGTAGTGCGAACATTTTCCAGGTTATCGGCCATACTGTCGACGGATAAGAGAATATTTTTATTTTTGTTTTGTCAGCTGTAAGCGGTAATGTTTAGCTTTTTTCTTATAGCTAGCGATTCGAGATGTAAATTTTATTATTGTAAACGAAAAGACGGTCCATCAATTTATGAGATTACATATTAGTACACGTATACACAGCAATAATGCAGTTATGTGCTGTGCAGGAATGAACGCGTTACGAAAGATCTTGGGAGCTGTACATTACGTTTTAGTTTTATTGAACAGGTATAGTCTTCCAGAGTTTTAGTTTAATTTCACTTTCTCGATTGTAGGTACAAATTTATGAATTAGCGATGTTTATTGTGAGTACGTGTATCTACTGATATGTAGTATAATAATATAAATTCCACGTTTATTTCATCGACCTTATACCTTTCCGCTATTTTATTTTCGTTATTGAAATGAATATGAACCGGAAATTTAAAACGTAAAGATACTTGTCGTTTGATAAAAAATTGTAGGTAATCTCGAACAAGTTGAAAAGAGGAAATTATTGCGGGTGCTCTGGATTATGGTGTTTCGAGAAATACTGTTAGTGTTTGATGCCGAAATCGAAAAATGATTGAGCGGAGTTGCGGGGGTTTTTTTTGGCGACCTCTATAAAAAAAAAATCAATAATTTAACCTATAAAAGGATACTAGAATAAAATCAGGAAAAATAATTAATTTACGATTACAGATAGAAAATAATAAATATTTATCATAAGACAAGTAGCAGTTACTTAAAATTTGATATACGCAAATGGTTATACTAGTGTTGCCGAACAGCCTACGTTCTTTAAAGACGATCGTAACTATGAATCCTGTCCCGACCATGTTTTTGTAAAAGGTACGGCAAATGGCGTATTAAGTAGAAAACTATACTAATGAACGGGTCAGCGTTTAAAAATCACGCCAGCGTATAAACAGCGTTTAAAATCGGCGTTAAAACTAAAATTAAATCGGGCGACTATTACCACTTCGATAAAGATTTATTTAGCAAGCGTTTCTCAGAACTGAAACAGTCGTCTATGTATATACAATAGTACTTCTTTCTTCTTTTCCTCATTACCGACCAATCGTGCAGTTTTTGCGATTAAGTTTTGCCATTTATTCCGATCCTGTATATTGTCCATTAGTTGTCGCAATCCCCGTCATCTCTTGTGTATAATCTATAAAACGAGTCGGCGGACGTCCTCTGCTTCTCTTCCCTGGGATTACCCATTGTGTTATAATCTGCTCTAATCCGTTTCGTCTCATGATATGCTCAAAAAATTGGAGACATCTTTTTTTAATAGTTGGCACTAATCTATCTGTATGTTCCATCCTATGTTGTTGTAATATTGACACATTCGTCCGATGTTCCACGAGATCCTCGATATGCGCCTATAGGGGCACATTTCAAATGTCTCTAGTTTTCTATGTATCGCTTTTAATAGTAATAAAGTAACATCGGAAATCAAACTCTCTTATACGAGAGTTATATAATAAACAGCAACTTTTAAGTTTTATATTGAAAAATCGATCTAAATTTATTATAATGTATGATTAAGGGGAAAACTAGATTTGGGGAGACGTTCCTAGAGCTACTATACCTAATTTTAATAAAACGCGTATTAAGGATATAGTCACATTATAATATATAGGACCTAAAGATTATAAATGGTAGTCTACCTTCTGAATTGAAGGATCATCTATTAAATTACAAGCGTAGACGACGGAAACTGTTAACATCATTCCTAACTAGTGAATCAGATGGTGTCACTTAATGTAAATAAACGGCGGTAAAAGAAACGATGATTTTGAGTTTACTGTTTCGTAGGAATGTCACGAATGTAGAATGTTGATATTGTTGATATTTTTTTATACCACATTAGTCACGGTGTATATCTCTATAAATGTGTATCTATGTACGCGGTATAACATGTATACATGTGTATATAGACATAATGGTAAACGTGTATGTGTGTGTTTGTGTATGTACATGTGTGTGGATATATAGATAAAAAACAAATATGTATATCATTTGTTTGTATTTAGAGATTAGTAAGAATTTTATACAAAATTTTTGTTGCCTTATTTTTTTAGTGTGAGTGCGTCGGCGCTAGTCGTAATAAAACAAAATAATATAAAATAAAAATGCACATTTGTTAGAGGGGCGTATAATTATTTTTCAAGTTGAAGTTAATTATTCTTTAAATCGTCATTAATTGGTGCGTGAATAATTGAAGATAAGAAATTAGATTTTAATGCTATTAAAAATCGAGTTAAATGTCTAAAAACGGTAACAATAAGATTTAAACAATAAGATTTATCGTATTGTTATTTTTATAATTAATACGGCGCTCGTGCAATGATGCACACAGCCGATAATTAGCGATATTTACATACTTTATGTCCTTTATATATGCTTTGTTATGGAAATGTAATTTGAAATAAATAAATTTGAAATTTGAAAATTCAATTATGTAAATTATTTAAATATAAAATACTAATTGTTTGATTAAGTTCTGCCGTTCGAGAATTTTAAAGAAACGGCGATGATAATATAGAGAGAAAAGGATAAAATACTTCGTTAGTTCGTTAATTAAAAGTGAGAAAAGACGGAGGAACGAACAGAGAGCATGTAGAAAAAAAGGGATAGGACAACAATTGCTATTTTCGCGATGGCCAGTTAAAGTTTTTCGCGCTTTAAAAAAATTAATTTTCAGTTTTCCGTTGATTTTTATTTTTTCTGTGTTTTTTAAACAAAAATCTTAAGCTTTAATTTCCTTAGAGTGTTTTTTCTTTTAAATTATAATAAAGCAACAAGTTTAGAAATAAAATAACGTGCACCGGCCAAGCCTCCAATCCGGAACTGAGAACTTCTTTTGAAAATCAGATAATGAATTTTAAAACGAAATCGAGAGAGCAATTTTCGTCGATTTTTTACTTCTTTTTGGGAAGAATTGTTTAATTTTCGTATAAAGCAGTGTGCTTATATACTAAATGTGGGTGCGTGAATGTGTGTAATAGCTATTGAACTTTCAGATGTTATTTATTTAAGTCAGTGGCACTGGTACGTGCGTCAATGTCACGATGTATAGATCGTTAATAATATATTTAGAAATTAAAATATTTTTAAAGAAAATATTAACAGCAAGTCTCTTATAGGGTTATAACTAGATCAAAACTTTTGCGTTACGTCCAACGGTAAAAATAATTCTCGTTAGAATAAGAGAAAATAAAAATTAGTCTCGCCGTCTTCGGTATAGGAATCAAAATTTCCCCTATGCCGATAATCGGTCACTGACGTAAAATTGCCAACAAGGACTGCGTAACAAAAAAAAACCCAAAACAGTATTGATTATATTAAAATATATGCGAGGGTTAGCGAAGCAAAAAATGCAAAACTTAAAAGAAAACAAGAAAAAAACAAGAAAAAAACCCCCTAGAAATAGTAGACGGTGTAGAAAAAATGAAAATGTCTAACGCCAAACTGATTTAAATTCAGCCTTCGATAATAGAAATCGAATTGATTATGAAGTGAACTTAAATTAATGAGACGTGACGAAATACCAGTGACAAATGCAGTTTCCAAGAAACTCAAGATAGCGTCATTTCGTTGGTTGATGTAATTGCGAAAGTCTGTAATAATAACGTCGTTAAACGATAGATTAATGTGATTTTTATGTTAAGTTTACGATTGTTTTTATGGATGACGAGAAAACTACACACACACATACATATATACATATACATATATATATATATATATATATATATATATATATATATATATATATTTTGCGTGAGCGTGTGTAAACATATATACACATACCTGACATTGTGATCCGTCATAGGTATTCTCGTTAAGCGATATTGCAATTACACTTTTACAGCGAAAATGTTTTATTTTACAAAATCAAATATTGAGCAAAGAAAGCTATAAAACTGGAACACTAATAAGAAAGAAACGATATATATATATATATATATATATATATATATATATATATATATATATATATATATATAAACTAATTTAGGCGAAAGAAAGACAAAAAATATGAAATGATTATTAGGAAAATGCGATTGCAAGTCCAATTTGAATTTATATTTGTCAATAAATAACTATTTTTATATATATATATTATTTTGTTGGCTTCTGTACATATTACAGGTTGCCACTGACATGTTATTACATCTGTAATATTAAATAATTGACTATATATATTATATATATATAACTTTTTCGTATACAAAATTCCTAAGTTTGTTATTGTTTTTTTTATTAATTTTGGTCATTTTCCGTCGGTCACGTGTTTTACAAAAGAATTTTGTAATAGCAAATGATGGGCTCTTTGGTGTTTTTTTTTTAGGCCCCAGTTTCGTAATACACGATGGGGTAAATGTATTAGTAAAATTGATTAGAAGGGGGAATTATATGTAATAAATTGAAAAGAGCCCATTCGTTTTAAGTTGATTTCGCTCTAATCAGTTTATTTTACAATAAAGGTATAATTTATGTTATTGATTAATTAGTTATAATTGTATTTTTCGATCGTTTATATTTCAGCTAAAAGCGTTAAAGTTTATAAATTCCTTATTGACTAAAATTAACGCAAGTATCACTAAAATCAGTACTACCATAGTTACATCCTAAAAGTATATACGCTCGATATTATCTGGTCGGTTACATATTTGATATTTGAATGCGCTATTTTATACTTGAATTGTTCTTCATGTCCGATGATAAACTTTAAATAATTTAGTATAAACAATGTACGTTATTTAATCGATCGTTTCTATAGCAAATATTGTTCCGTTAAATGTATCCCGAAGCATTTGATACTTCGCACTATAGCGATCATTACCGTTTTAAATTATTTCGGCGTTAATATTTTTTTATCGTGTATAATTGGGATGTTGTGTGTATTATTAATTAAATTCACGGTGTTATCTCTATAGGGTTATTTAAGAAAATATTTTCGTGTTTCTTGATTTCGAACATCAGTGGTTTAACGCCAACAATCACAATACTCAGCATATGGATATAATCGTTCTATATGATTTAACCTAACTATAACATTTTCTGAAAAGTTTTCAATTTCTTCGGAAATCGTTTTATGTTAAGCATATCAACATGTATTACGGTGGTGCCATATATATTATGTTAGGCAAAATTACACTTTTATATAGAATTAATTCCTTCCTATAATTTATTCTGTTATTGCTATTATTATATAGTTTATTCGAAATTAGCAAAATTCCGACGCGCGGCGTAACGCACTTTTTAACTGATGCGTTACATAAAATTTGTCCATGTTATGTCCGATTTCTTCATTGCGCTGGAGTTTCGATATAGCCGTCGTTAAAAGTTAAGACTAGTTCGGTATTATTTTATACGGTAAACGATTAAATATACTAATTTTTAAAAAATATATATAATTCCTTTTTCTTTAATTATAATAAATTTATCTTGAACGAAAGAAAAAACGATTTCGAAGTAATTTCATTTTAAGAGTCTTATCGTTAACTTATTCACACAACTCGCATATAAACATATATTATGTGTGCGGGTGAAGTGAGTATACGCAATATATTAGTAATTGTGATTTTTATATAAGAAGAAAGATAAATAATTCGTTAATTATCGGAATTAATTCATCAGAAGTATAGCGAATGGATTATCCGTCAAGCAACTGAAAATTGGAATGTAGGAATAACGATTGGTGGAAGAAAAAAATCTGTAATTTAAGGTATGCAGTACAGTACTATTAGGAGCGAATGAACTGGAAATAGCAGCAACACTTTTAAAACGAGTAGAACACTTCAGTCGAAAAGCAAATCTAATATTAAATCGTTCGAAATGCACCATAATTGATAGAGCTGGGAAACTGACTGAAACATTTACGTCTATACCAGACATCGAAAAACAGACTTCAACCACATATCTCGGAGCACATATCACAAGTAAAATTATGAAAGTGAAATCAAAAGACGACTCGGAATAGCTAAAAGTGCTCTAGGAAAATTAAATAAAACATGGAAAGACCACTCTATGCGGATAATAACTAAGAAGAGACTAATTGAAACGCTAAATATTTTCGATAGTGCGCTACGGATCTGAATCACGGACGCTAAAACAAAACTTTATGTCGTAAGTTAGAAGCTTTCGAAATGATCTGTTATAGAAGAATGCTCGGAATACCGTGGACTGCACATCGATCTAACACATCAATCAGTTCTGGAAATAGAGGAAAAGGATAGACTGGTACATAAAAAGAAGAGCTCTTAAATTTTTTTGGCTATACGCCGAAATGGATTGGAAAAGACGGTCATACAGGGGGATTAGTAGAAGGAAAAAGAAATAGAGGACGACCACACATCGACTAAATTCTACATACAGCGAGGACATCATCGACACATCAACTGACGGAAATGGCCCAGAATCGGAATGAATGGCGAAAAATAGTTTAAAAATGCTTACGATGGTCACGATGTCTGAAAACAGACGACGACGAAGAAGAAGAATATTTAGAAAATTAATAATACGGAGTAGGGTATTATATATATATATATATATATATATATATATATATATATATATGTTTATGTTTTTTTTTTGTTTTTTATATTTTATTTTACGAGTTCAAGCATGCTTTCCATTTTTCTTAACGACTCTTTCAAATTTTCTTATAGCAATATCGTCGGCAAATCTGGCTGTTTCATCTTGTCCGGTGTTAATGGTCGAACCCGTCATCTTCTACCTTCAATCTTCGCTTGTATTTACCGACGTTCCGTGTACCATTTTCCTTTCGTATAAGATGAACAAAATATCTCATCTTTCTGATCAAAATGTCTTAACTGTCGTCATCACCGTTAGTTATTTTCGTCGTCCACCGTATCCTAATAATCCTTCGCCAATATCACATCTGAAAGTTGTTTATACGGTTCGTAATTGTCTTTTTCAATATCCAGGTCTCCATTGTTGCGTATGACAGAATTGAAAAATATTAACAGGTTTAATTTTTGTGCCCTTCGTTTTAGATCTATTCAATACATAGTCTGACAATTTGTATCGCCCGTTTTACTTTTGTATCTGAACTAGAATGATTCTCTACCAAACATGCCGGATATGTAAATTTAGTTTCGTAACCACGTATTGTTTATTCTGTCCGTATTGTGTTTCCTCTATTACCATTACTTTAGTATTTTGCACGATTTATACTGGGGTCATTTATGTGGCGCTAATCGGTCACCAATTTCTCGAGTAGTGTTTTCATTTCATTCGTATAAAACACGTGTTCAATTATATGGTTAGCAATTTACATTATCATCAACCGCTTTTTCGCCATGGAGAAATATTACACCGGTATACCGGTAAATAAAATGTAATAATTGATTTTATTTTTTTAAATTATTTTATTTCTAATTACTACCATGGTAACTGAATAATATTTTTATCTTACTGATTCTTTGCTATAGACATTTCGCGCAGAAATTGGTTAAATTTTTTGTTACCTTATTAAATATTATGCCTTGTTGTGCTATTTTCGGGTGTTGTAATCATAGTCGAGATGCTCATAAATTAGGTATTAGCATCGGTTTCCTAAAGATAAAGTTCTTCGAAAGCAGTGGTTGCATATGAGCAGAAGGGCTGACAACTTCAATATTGAATTCGTGTATGCTCTTTTCATTTTAATTAAAATGATTTCGAACGTGATTTGCAATCAAAATTACTTGATGAGAACAAGACAAAAAATATATTAAAAAATGTTTTCATTACTCATTTAAGAATACCAAATTTGGCCGAGTTTAAGTCACATAATGAAAATAAACGCAGTGAAAGACAAAATAAACGAGAGTCTAAAAAAATTGTCGGTTCTTTGTTAGGAAACAACAATGGAGATGATAATTTTAACGGATAATGGAAATGGTGGACTGGATAACTTTACCCGATGTTAGCGATAGCGGGGAATTAATTAAATTAAAATTAGAAAATAATTGCTTGAGACAAACTAATGAAAGTCTTTTGATCGATTTAGGAAGGGCAAAAGCTGAAATTACGTGTTTAAAACTTAGACTAAAGATGTTTGTATTTTCTCGACATATCAGCAACGGGTAATAGTTAATGGAAAATGTTTCAGATGGGCTTCCGATGATTTATCGAAGGCAATATCTTTAAGATGCATTTCTTAGAAATCCTTCCAGTTTGTAAAGGACATTTATAAGTACCCAATTCCTAGTGAAGTAACTATAAAACGTCGCCTGAGCGAATTCATAGTTGTGCCGGGTTTTATAAATCTAAGTTTTTTTGAAATTACATTCGAGAATATTCACCGACTTCGAAAAAGATGTTCTTTCGTTCGATGAGACGAACGTGAAATCTGATATATGTTACGACGGTGTTTCGGATATAATCCTCGGTCCTCATTCTAATGTGCAGGTTATGCTTGTTCGTAGTCTTGTCGGAAAGTGGTAATAATCCGTATAATTTTCATTGTGCGGTTGATAAAAACTTGTTTTTTGAAGTCGTTAAAAGACTTTTCGGGATTCAAAGTTCGAGCGTTTGTATGTGATACGGGCTAATCAAATAGAAAACTCACGGCCGATCTATCAATCGTGATAAATTATACATTACACATCCACTTTGTGAAAATCGCAACATGTGGGCTTTTTACGATGTTCCCCATGCTATTGAGAAACCACCTTCTTAATCAACGGTACCAAAATTACCTGAGGGTGAAGTTGTAACTAAAGATATTTTTATAAGATTAACAGAATTTCAGACGCAAGATCTCAAATTCGCTTAAAAAATTACTGAAAATCATTAACTTCTTTCGGGAATCGAGAGACAAAAAGTTAGGACAGCAGCTCAGTTACTTTCAAGAACATGGCGCTATCGGTTATTCAAGGCAATGAACATGTCGAATTCTTAAAAGTCATTAATGACGGTTTCGATGTTTTAAATTCGATAATTCCTTTTCATCCAACCGATGAAATGAAACACGCATTTGGGAATAATTTAGTCAGACAGAACGAGGCATTTGAAAAGTTGTATAATCTGTGTGAAAGCAACCGCTAGATCAAATTTGTTACCATTTCAGACTGCTTTTCGGATTTTCATTCGTAGTCTTCGGCGGATGTATGATGAATTACAATTCTGAAGGATACTCTTATATAATGTCAGTGAGATGAAATCGAGATATTCTTGAATCATCATAATTTTCTTTAATCAGAGTACTAAGTAAATTTTATGATTACCCTTTATCAACCGCTGTAAATTAAAGAATTATATCCTGTTTACTAAGTACGCTGCTTCCGTAATACAACACTGGTAACTCGTGGAATGAAGCATTATAGTAACATTAAGTGCCGACTTACTAGACGATAATGATAAATATAAATCCCCGGAATGCGAAGAATTCGAATCAGAAGAAGAACATACAAGTTTTCAAGAAGAAAAAAAAAACGATTTCGCTGGAGTGATCGAGCCAGACTCGGATGATAATGATGAAAAATTGGACCACATACACGGTGAAAAGAATAATTTATTAAAAATGCTAGCCGGTTATGTTGCATATCGAATGAAAAACCGAGGATTAGATACTGCTTTTGAATAGGGTCATCCGACAGAATTCAATCCACCTAAACAAATTGACTGACTCGCTACTGCTTCAATGAATCCGAACAATGTATAAACATTATATACAATATTGGAAAAAGATCTTAACAATTACCACGGCAGTAGCGTTAATAAGAATTCGGACTTAATTAAAACGCCGATAAACGCATTGAAATCGAAATACAGTAACACAGGTGTTGACGAATTCGCCATTTCGTGTTATGTTAGAACAATTTATCAGGATTAAGACGCTGAATAAGAAAAAGTCCAGTAAAAGAACAACTCACGTAAATAAAAATATCGACGATGGACGAAAAAAGAGGAATTAATGAAATTGCAATAATTCGACGTTATGCATCCAGATTTTTGTTACGTTTCATTATTTACAATTTTACATATTCATATACGTCCGTATATCTTTAAATGTACACAGATATACGCTCCCCAAAAGTCACGATTTAAAGATATTATTTATATTGTTTGAATAAGTTTAAAAATGAAACAGCAGTAAACTCTAATCGTGAGAGTAGTATAGCTTGTAATTAATACGATATTAAAATAAATTATTTATGCGGGGGTTGGAAATAAAGCAGAATTTAAAAAATAAAAACTAAATAAGTTTAAAAACCGCAATTTAACTCAAAATAGTGTTCACTCGATGTTTCTTCTACACAGATGCGGAGTCGAATTAGGTACCGATGACGTTAGTAGTTTCTAGCCGGTATGCATTACCTACCGTGTATTCTATATATCGTGGTTATACTTAATATATTATTGTCTATGCCGGTTTTGTTATTTCCTGTATTTTTTACTTCAGTTAAATGAGCAACTGGGCATACTTTTTAAACTAGTATATACGTATAGTAAGAACTGTGTACGCGTTATATTATTAATTTCGTTAATTTGTAACATATATATTTATTTTTTGTAAATACACTTTTTATCAATCGATATTGTCGTTATTACTACTGATGTAAATTTATCACCGGATTATTGGTAAAGTGATTTAATTAGTATTGTATTTTAAACGATGTTTTAGTTTTTATGGAAAGCATAATAATGAATAATTCTATGTGAAATTTAAATTTTATTTTACATAATAGGACCGAAATTAAAATTTAAATATTTATCAAAAGAAAAACGAGTTTCGGTGAAATCTTACGTGATTTTTCTACGAAATTAGCATTTTTCTACGATTGATGTGAAATATGAATTTTACGATTATCAGTATAATCTTATTTTTTCTTTTTTTTCGAATATAGGCTAACTTTAGTTTGTTTTTTAGCTTTCTTCTGTATCCGAAGTTGCTCGGCACTCGCTGTCGATGTTGTTCTTTCCTTTCTTCGTTGATCCAAAATTTTCCCGTTCCTTATTTTCAGTTTTAAATCAGACATATCTTGCTGTAGCTATAAGACGGACTTGGACGTCACTCGGTTTAATATCAGTTTCTAATTTTCGTGTCTGTTTTTTTCTGAATATAAGTAAATATTCGATTGATTTCGCCTTGTTTTCGTCATTTGATGATTATTATTATTATTATTACTACTACTACTATCATGTTACATCGTGCGATTATGTATTGTGTTCATTATTTCTATTGTTACGTTTACTTCGATCTGATGTACGGCAGCAGGTACACCAGAAGGCACGATTGTCAAGATGACAAACATCGGCAATACACGCCGCATTTGCAGGCGAAGCTAGAATGGCGCAATTGGCTGTAAAACTGCGGCACAGAAAGGAAAAGAACAAGAAAGTTGTGCCATGCGATCCAACTATCGATGATTCCAGGGTCATCTGTGTTGTGAAATGGGCGACTGGCTATGATAGGAAGTATGACTTTACGTAGAAAAATATGCGACTGGTCATAGAAATCATACAACGATGATAAATGTTTATTGATCGATTTATTAACAAAATTTTCGATAATTGTTCTGTCCATCGTAATATTTTTTTTTTTTTTTTAAAATATGTAAATCTCCATATGCCTAACTAGCAGGGTTATTACAGTATAGGGGGAGACGTGTGTCTAGTTTATATATATGCTAGGAGTCCGCTTTCTCTAATAAAAAGCTAGAATGCTACCTATTGATTGAGGGTTGTTTGAGAGTATTTTGTGTATCAGGCCCTGTATTTTGTGTTTTAATCTGTGTGGTGTGTTTTGTAGTTGTAGATTAAGTGTGTGACTGTTGGTTCTGTTAAATGTCTGCATAAGGGGCAGTTTGTTGGTGGAGGACTTTCGGTATGAAGATAATTGTGTGATATGGCTGTATGACCCACACGTAGACGATTTAGCGTATTCTTTTCTGCTTGCGCCATCTGGAGGACACCAAGGTTCTATGGTCGATTTTATGCTCCTAAGGAAGGTTGTTTGTAAGGTCCAGTCGGTGGTCCATTTCTATTTACTGTTGTTTATGAGTACGTGTGCTAATGTTGATGGCGGTGGTGAGTATTCTGGTACTGGTGAAAGTACTATAGACCGAGCTTCAAGGTATACTTTATCACTACCGTGTCCACAGAAAGCGGATTTCCCATCCTTTGTGTAGTGTGTGTAGATTAATATTATGGTATTTTTATTATCTTGACGGCATATTAGTTGTAGAGAGGAGAGGGAGTATAACCAATGCTTTTCGATGTGGAAGTACAGCTGATCTGATGTACCGAGTGTACAGTACATAATTCTATATAACTCTGCATCTAGAGAAGTGTAGCCATCGCTTAGTCGGATTGAGTGTAGTATATTATCAATTTGGTAAAAACAAGCTACTGGTGAATTTTCGTCGACTGTTGTAGATTTTTCTCCGTCTGTGTATGCGTGTGTGTGTAGTCATTGTATTTTTGAGGAGTAATACCATTTCTTTTATATTTGTAGGGTGTGTAGATTTATTGTGCTGTGTGAGAGATAAATATATTTTTGTTTCGGAAGGGTCCCAAGGAGGTAATATTGTAATTCAATGTTGATTTTGAAATGAAGCTTATGCGATATGTTGATAGTATGCTAAGTAGCTTTGGTATTGGGTCATTCGGAAAATGGCGGTTAGGGGACGTTACTTTGGCGTATGCAAATGTTTTATTGTAGCTAAGCAGACGGCTTAAATAGAGGTAAGTATGGTATTTTCTGTAGTATATAAGTGGAAAGGATCCGGCTAATGCACACAAGCTCTTTGATGGTGATGAGGGATGTACTGCAAGGATGGATCGAAATCCAGCATGGTGTACTGTATCTGATGTTCTTAATACAGATTTACCGGCTGTTGAGTATACCTGACACCCATAGTTGATTCGTGATAGGATTATAGATTTATAGATATTTAAGAGGATTTGGGTTTTTATATTGTATATTTTATATTGTATTTTGGGTTTGATAAATATTTTAGAATTGGGAGTAGTTTTAAGCACCTACTCTTGACTTCAGTTATATGGTAACGCCGTGTTAATTTGTAGTCGAACAATAAACCTAAGAATTTTACTCGTGTTTTGGCTGTTAAAGGATAGTTTATGCTTAAAGAAAAGCTGGAAGATGATAGACGCCTCTTGTGAAAAATAATGTGTGATGATTTGAATGTAGAAAAATATAAACCTTTCGTATTAGACCATTGCTGCAAACGATCTATGGTTTTTTGTAGGATTTTTTGTGCATTAGAAGGAATACTGGATGACAAGGACATATTAAGATCGTCAATGTAAAGCCGAGCGATAACAGGTTGCGAGATATAATTTGCTACGCCATAAGTGCAGAGCCTTGTGGAACATCGTTTTCAGTCTGAACTAAAGTTCGGTTGTTTAGGAAATTACATAAGTAGTTGCCTAAATTACCGATTATACCGGCGGACTTTATTTTTATTAATAGTCCATGTCGCTACAAGCGGTCAAACGCTTTTTCTAAATCGAAGAATACAGCATATAAGTGTTGTTTATCATGTTGTGATGTTAATATGTGCCTCTGTAAAGTGAATAAACTTCAGCTATCGGTAACTATGATGTGCCAACATCTCCGTGCAGGATATATATAAGTACAATTAAGCGTAGATTTTTATAAAAATTATTTTCTTATTTCGAATATTATTTTTTTACGTAATCGATTGTAAATTGTAATTATCCGATTTATCGGTTGATTTAAGTATTTTTATTATTTTTTTCTTCTTCTCTCATTTTAGCGGATTTTTATTTTGTCGTTTTTTTTTCCTGTATTTCTTTTTGATCGCATTTATATTGAATATTAAAAATTTAATTTATTTTTAAGTTAAAACAACTATTTGCCACGATTACAAATTTGGTCAATAATGTTTTGAAAAGTAGGCTAATTAATGAAATAAAAACTCTTTTCTTCTTCATCATCCGATAGAAACGTGCACTTTGAATATACGAGGACTAAAAATAGTCCAGGGAAATTACAGATAATTGAAAAAATAGTAGAAAATATTGCTATTACTGGATTAGCAGAAACAAATCGGAGAGCAAAAGGTTAGTTTAATCTATGGATGACGAGTCTACAAAACGGAGTAGCTTCAATTAATAAAAAAAATCAGGGAAGTAGTAGACGGATATCGAACTGTTAACGATAGAAAAATACTAGTAAGGTTCAAACCGGCGAATTTAAATATACAGACGTATGCGCCAACAACTTTAGCAACAAAGGATGAAATTACAGATTTCTACGAACAATTAAGCGACGTAATAAAAACTACTCCAAATAGAGAAATACTGCTAATAATGGACGATTTAAATGCCAAAATTGATGAAACGGATGGAGATGAACACAACAGACATATATCAGGAAGATATTGAACTACTGCTAGAATTTTCTATTGACAATAATCTTTTGGTGGCAAATGCAAACTTTAAACACCACATTAGACGTTTGTATAACATCACCGGAAGGGAAATATAAAAATCAGATTGATTATGTTCTTGTCGGGAAAAGATGACGGTCATCTATTCGAGTTGTTAAGACATATCCGAGTATGGATCGTGGAAGTGGTCGTAATTATATAACGGAGCTATAATTACAAAAAATAAGTCTGAAAAGATGCTTAATAAACATATATAATATAAAATATATAAAACACTACGAAAATAACGTAACAAAAATGTTAAATATAATTAAAGAGGAGGATGAAAATTCGGAAAAACAATTGGAAAGCTATAAAGACGCTATGATAAAAGTAATGAAACAAAGCAACAAGACCACCCGAAAAAACCATGGATACAGACATCACATGGGAACTGATAAAACAACGGCAACATATCAAAAGAAAAGGCATAACAAATGATAATCAAAAAATAAAATATAAGGAGATCTCGCGTAAAATAATTCAAGTTTTACGAAAGAACAAGGAACAGTTTATACACTCAGTATGTAGAGAAATATGCTAAAAATGAGAAAACTCCGAACCCAGAGAATTGTTAGATAAATTATCACTGTTGTGTAGAGATTATAAACTGCGTCACCTACCGGTGAAAGATGAGAAAGATATAACATTAACGTTAAAGTTTCAAATAATAAACAGACGGAAACAACATTGTGAACAACTTATCAGTTCAAAAATGCAAAACAATGACAATAAAAATGGACGAACTCTATACTACTATGCGAAGTAGAGGCAGCTGTTAAACGATTACATAATTTTAAATCGGTAGAAATGGATAACATTCGAGCTGAAATGATAAAAGCTTCTGGAGAAAAAGGAATTCAGATAATACGTAAGGTATGCGAAATAATATGGACTACGACTAATTGACCTAAAGAATGGTGCCGATCTACCTATATACAAGAAAAGCGATAAGGTAACTATCGCACCATATCATTAATACCACATTTTTTGTTATTAAATTTTAGTAATATAATTGCAACTGGCCGAGCGGCCATCTAGCAATTGTTATGAAATTCGAAGTAGCGTGAGAAGGGTGCTCCTCCCAATGAATCTCAGTAGAAATTAGGATAAATCAAATGTCCTGGTTCGTTTCAGTCGGCGTATTTGAAGAATGTTATCTAATAAATTGATGGTCAGTGTATTTGTATAGACTCCAAGCTCATTTCATATTACTCAACGGCTCGTTTGACCTCGTCTTTATGAGAAGGTCACGATGTAATGTGTAGTTTGAAACACACCAAGGAGGAACAATGAGTATCCTAATGATCTTATTTTGGAACCGTTGAATCTTATTTATATGACCATTTTTGGCGCAGCCCCAATATGCGAGTAAAGTTATGCTTTATATATATATATATATATATATATATAATCCAAGAAAGACTTGGAGCGTTTTAATATTGGAAATATCCACAGAATAGGCCGGTTTTATGCCCGGAAAAGGACAAAAAATTTATAATCATCACACAGATAATATTTAATATGCCGGCTATATTGCGTTTCCTAGATTATGCGAAAGCATTCGATAATGTTACATGGACGAATATTAAAAGAGACAGTAATATCTAAGAATAATTTCCAAACTCGAAAAGAAGTAAAACAGGGATGCGTACTCTTGCCACTCCTATTTAACATACACGAAGAATGAATAATAAAGAAGGTCATGGACAAATAGGATAGCGGTGTATCAGTGTCGGAGGTATAAACTTACAAATTTACGATACGCAGATGATATAGTTTTACTGGCTAATACAGAGATAGAACTGGCGGAACTGCAGTTAGTCGAAACGGAAGAGGCTGGTCTGAAGTTAAATAGAAAAATATGTTCCATCATGGTTGTAGATAAAGTAGGACACAGTTACCTCAAAACTTCAACTTAATACCAGATATAGAACATAACGATCATGTTGTATATCTTGGAACATATCTTTCTAATAAGGGAGAATGCAATAAAGAAATAAACCGTCGGATAAGACTAACAAAAGCAGCGATAAACAAACTAAAAGGTATGGAAAGACAAGGGATATACGAAATCAAGCCAAGTTATAACTGATGAAAACAATACTGTATGGCTGCGAATCTTGGATACTAAATAAATCATCCCAAAGAAGACTTGAGGCAATGGAAATGACGGCGTACAGAAGAAGAATGTTAAGAATTGTATGGATCAGCCGTAGAACAAGTGCTCAATTCTGCAATTCTTAAACATCCAACCACACCAAAGAATAACACTAATAATTTATAAAAGAACGTTGAAATTGTTCGGACATATTCGAACTAACAGCATTGAAAAGGGGCGTTCATTCAGGGAAAGTATAGGGTTAGCGACAGATAGGGCCGAACGTCAATAAACTTTATCGACCAAATTAAGAAGATAACCGGTATCTGTACGGCTCAAGAAATTATGAGCCAGACAGAAAACAGAGGAGGAAACTTTCTTCAAAGTTCTAAATTTGGTCACGATGCTCGATGATTGGATGATGAAATGTTTGGGTACTTCGTCATATTTTTGTAAAAAGAAACCTCCGAGTAAATTCACACACACACACATATATATATATATATATATATAATATATATATATATATTATATATATATATATATATATATATAAATACACGTATGTGAACACGTACAACAAGTTATTGTCTGTACATTGAAAGAAAAATCATCTAATAAATAGTTTACACTTATTGATGAAAAGTGGGTCAAATTTTATGCAAATTGTAAAGAGAATCTCTACAATATTTCGTTTGCATATTTGTGTAACTTTTTACTTTATTTTGAACTAAATTGAATTTCATGTTATTGCTTATGCTAATACGGACTGACTTCTAGAAAAAGTTCTATTCAATTCCCTTTACTGATTTTTAAACTATGTTATTTACTGATGACGTCCATTTTGCAAAACGAGAATTTATATATATATATATATATATATATATATATATATATATATATATATAAATATAAAAAAAGAAAATTTACAAATTTAAAATTTGTTTATTAGTATGCCGCCATTAATTTGTTTCTATGTTATGCAATAATACAAATACAAAATACAAATATTTCCGTACACAATGTTATAACCATTCTCTCCAGAAAACACATTGGTAAATATATCATCAAAGTTAATAATATTTATAAAGAAAGAACTTATATGTAAAATTGTAGGAAAAATTTAAAATACAAAAAACCTACTCTCTTAAAAATAACAGAGTATACACACTTTTCCTATCAAAATGAACTTATAATTATCTTAGTTTATTTGTTGACATTAGAACTATATAGCTGGCTTACTGGAAGAGGACATATTTTATACGCATGTGCTTATATCTTTTATACCTGTGTCGTAGAGATTGGTAATCATAATTACCTATAGAATTTACTATTGGAATATCCGAATATCTAGAAACATTAAACAATTGTCGGTTATATCTTTAATAATTTCTTGTACATAAGAGATTTTTAACATATCGCGTCAAGGTTTGATTGAAGTAAATCGAGGTTTATTCAATAAATGGTTTTGCAGTCTTCGCACCTGGTTTATAATGCTAGTAATTTCGATAAAATTACTTTTTTTATATATTAAAAATTTGTTTTGTGTAGATAGTGCGGACTTTTTGTTAAATATCGAAAAAAGACAACCCATTTTTCGTATCGTTCTATTTACACAATCATTAATATGTCTGGTAATCAATTAGAAATAAGGATACTTTTACTAAGTTACAAGTAATTTTTGAAACCGTTGTTGATTTATTATAAATGTCTATAAATCTTGATACTCGTATAGTTGCCTGGAATTGTAATTCTATTATTAATAAGCGTAATGAGCTACATGTTTATGCAACTCGTAATAAGTTGGATATTATAGCATTATCGGAAACTAAGCTTGACAACACGTATAAGTTAAAGTTTCCCGCCTATTTTGTTTATAGAAATGATATGACTCGTACAGGTGGTGGAGTTGCTTTGCTTAATAACAAACGTTTAAAATTTGACTTATTGCCGGTACCTGTAAATTTATATATTAATAACAATAATAATAATAATTTTATTCGTATTTTTGCGATATACAGACCACCTAGATTTAATCATAAAATCCTAGGTGATCTTCAGTCCTTGATGAGTGTAAATAACAAAGTTATTCTGATTGGAGATTTTAATGCAAAAAACAAGTTATGGAACTGCTTTAATAATAATCGTGCTGGTAATATTCTCTTTGAATTCGCATTACGTTCAAATGTTTGTATCTGCGCTCCTGAAGAACCTACTTACTTTCCTGATGCTGCTCAATATCGTACTAGTATCTTAGATGTTGCTTTTGTTAAAAATGTTTCTATTGCAACTCCTGTTTCAATACATTGTTTGTCCTCCACCACAACCCTATTTTCACTACTATTGCAGGAAGTAAATTAAACATAGCCGATATAGTTCTGCCCGATTTCCAAAATGCAAATTGGGAAGGATTTAACTACATAGTCCTGCTGATATTGACCATCATTTATCAACTCTTACGAAGTTAATTAATTCCTCGTCGGAACTTTTTATTCCGAATAAACCACTTAATAATTATCCGCATATGGTACTACCAACTTGTATCGTGGTTCTCATCAAATTTAAAAATTATATTAGGAGATCGTTAAGCATCGTTTCTCTAATCGTTCTCAAAATTTGAAAAACATGTTTAATTTTCTTAATAAATTCGTTAGTTTTCCTTTGCGTAAATTTAAAAATTACAATTTAAATTCAACATTAAGCTTAAGCCTAATGATAGTCGGCTATGGAAAGTTTGCAGACAATACACGAGACAGCATAAAGCTCTTCCACCACTCTACGATTCACACTTAAATAACTATGTTTACAAAAATGAAGCGAAAGCTGAGTTTTTAGCATCAGAGTATTCCAAAGTTCATAATTGTAATTCTAATTTTGCATCTGGCTATCAAGTGAGAAAAATTCATTCAGCTGTTAAAAAATTCCTCAATGTCAATCAACTACCCAATATTTTCCCTCTTGTCACCCCAAGTGAAGTCCTTAGCAATATTAAAGCTATAAAAGTAAACGGTTCGTCAGGGGATGACGATATTTCTACTCCCATTATTAAGAAATTGCCGCTAAAAGCTGTTATTGAGCTTACAAATTTAATTAATACTATCTTTAGATTCGGTTATTATCCAAACAGTTGGAAGATAGCCAAAATTATTGCTCTTCTTAAACCTGGAAAGGATGCTTCGTGTGCAAGTAACATAAGTTTATTGAGCAATCTGAGCAAAATAGCAGGGGAAAAAATTATACTATTTCGTTTAAGACTTCATGCAGATAACCAAAATATCATTCCTAACAGACAGTTTGGATTTCGTCCGGGTTATTCCACCACCCAACAAGTAACACGAATCACGGAGTTTATTACGCATAATTTTAATCGTAATAAACATACTGGTATGGTTGATGTAGCGAAGGCTTTCGATACAACTTGGCATAAAGGTATTATTTACAAAATGATAAAATATCAGTTTCCTCGTTATGTAATTAACATTATTAGCAGCTATTTAGCAAACAGACTATTTTACGTTACCATCAATGATTCAAGGTGCTCAGCAAGGGTCTCCAAAGGTAGTATTCTGGGTTCCTCTCTATTTACTTTGTTTTTATCTGATTTCCCAAACCTACCTGATATTCAGACTGCTCTTTATGCAAACGATACAGCTCTTCTCTGTACTTCTTATATACCTAAAGCAATTACTAATAAATTACAGTCAGGAATAAATTGTGTCTTTCGTTATTATAAAAAATGGCAAATTGATATTAATTGTGATAAAACGGAGGCTATATTTTTCACCCGCAGGCGTCCCACGTTACCTGCTGAAGTTAAGGTCAACTCTACCATTGTGAGTTGGTCAAAACATGTTCGATACCTCGGGGTAGTCTTGGATAACAGACTAAATTTTTCTGAACGTGTCAGTCATACTACCTTGAAAGCTAGCAGGAGTATATCTGCCATATATCCACTAATCAACAGAAAATCATTTCTTAATGTAAATAATAAATTAATTCTGTATAAAACACTTATACATCCCATAATGACGTACTGTTGTCCAGCTTGGAGTTTTATTTCAAATACAAACTTTAACAAGTTACAAGTATTTCAAAATAGGTGTCTCAGATGTGTGCTAAATGTCTCTAGATACCACAAAATCGTTGACACGCGTACTGAAACTTGCCTTATATTAAGGACCATATCTTAAATTTAACGCTTAAGTTCTGCGATTTCCACGATAATAGTTTAATTTCTACCATCGGTAATTACGATTAACTCCAATTTATGTATAGTAAATATAAACATAGGAGGCTCAAACATATTTTAGAAATGAATATTCCTTCTTTATTTATTTAATGTCTAACGTGTTTTTTCTTTTGTTTTATTATTACTATCTTAACTTTTTGTTTTTTGCTGTACAGTTTTTTTTTCAATTACTTTTTGCTGTCATTATAAGTATAATTACTTCTTTTATTTATTACGGGTCTTTGTATTATTTCTGATGTACGGCGAGCCATGCTGGGCGTTACGTAATTATTATTTAAAATTTTTTGTTTATGACTACTCACTGTAAATTATGTTGAAATATACGTTATTGTCGTTGTTGTTGTCTATCAATGATGACACCTAAATGATTTACATGTTCTTTCCAGTCGAGATTAACGTTTTTAGTTACGCCTAGTAAAAATTATTCACTCAGTTTTCTCACCACTAACTGATTTTCCATTTATAGAAAATTTTTGGATATTTTATGTATTGTTTTGATAATCTGTTGCTTATTGTGTCTATTCTATAAGATGGTACCATAAAAAAGCATAGCGATTTATATTTACTCCCGATATTGTCAGTATATCATTAATATATATATAATAGAAAGTAATGGGCCTAAAAGACTCCCTTGAGGTATCCCAGCATTAATTTATTGTATGCCAGAATTGTAGTTTTTCAGTTTTACATAGAATTTTCTATTCATTAAGTAAGATTTAATAGTAAATACAAGATATGAAGGAAAATTATATTTAATTAACTTTATATGTAATTCCATCATGCTATATTGTGTCAAACGCTTTTTCTATGTCCATCAAGACACTTCAGAATGTTTATTCTGGTTAAAGTTATCAGTATTTTTGTCACACACGTTTGCCAGCTGTCTCGTTTTGCTTAGTTTTGGTCGAAAATCAAATTGCGAATCAGATATGATAGATTTCCTCTCGCTATAAGCCCTTAGTCTGATTCGGAGTATTTTTTCAAAAATCTTACTTATATTACTGAATAAACACACTGGTCTAACATTTTGAACCAAGGAGGCATCCTTTTCAGGTTTTGCCAGAGGTACCGCGACTGATACACTTCACGATACAGGATAACAGCACAGACATATGCATGAATTAAATAAAATTTCCAAGGAGACTATTGCTTTAGTTTGTAGATTTTTTATAATTTTTATGCTAATTTGATCGTGGGCAACTGAATTTTTTATCTGAGGTTGTAGATAAGGCTTTTAACCTTTTTGCGTGTTGTGAAATCTATTGGCGAAATCATAACCGTGGTGTGAAGTAAAAAATTATTTATCGTTTATTTCGCCTTTCGTTCTTAGTACCGGGCTGGCATCAAATCATTTTGACTATCAACTGTGCTGAAATGTTCAACTAGTATCTCCGCTTTATCTTCAACTGAATGAGTCACCTTACCTGTGTTTTTTTGGGTCCCTAATAGGTGGTAATGGTAGTTCGGTTTGACTTGTACAGAAATATTTATTGATTTTCCATAAGCTGTTGTCGACTGAAATGAGGTTTTTAAGGAATTTATGATACTGCAAATTTGATTTATTAGTCTTGTTTTAACTATCTTATTCAATGTTTTGTATAACTTTTTAAAATTAAGTGTATTTTGATTAGTAGTTCTTTGATAACATTTACGAACGATTTTTAAGTTTCATAATTATTTTTGTACCTTTGGTAATCCATCTCACTTTCTTATTTGAAACAACCCGTGGAATAGCACTGTGTGTAGCCTGCATTATGATAGAATTTAAGTATACAATGTATTGATCGATAGATTGTGGACTGGACTGAGTAAAAGTTTTGGTATACTAATATTTTTTTGGATGTAATTTTTATATATGTTCCAGTTTGGCTTGGAATAATTGAAAGATTTTATCGATTTATTGTACTTAAACTTACTGGATATAATAAACATTATTGGATTATAATCAGATGATGATTTACTTACAGATATAGAGGGTTATTTAATTCATAATAATATTTTGCAATGACAATGCCAATGACGCTAGGTAAAGAGTATGCGTTTCCGGGATTAGCATTATGACAATTCCAAACTCGATTTTTGTATTTAGATCTCCAATTATTAAGACATGTGTTGACACATTTAATAAAGATCCTTTTTTTTTTCTTTACATCATACCAGCATTATTTACTGCAAAAAACGATGATCACACAAGTTGAAAATTAGTATTAGTCTAATGACTCCAGTGAGGCACTAGACTGTGAGGATGTCACATTTAAGATCAGTAGGTTTAACTGGTGATCGGTATGTTACAAAGATAACTAACGATTTATTTCCTATCTGAAACTTTGCTCCCACTACCTGCACCTGTCGAGTACGTAGCAGCTAGTGGCGTGCGGTGTATACTACTATATAGTATAAAGCTACCAACAAACAATCCGATCATCCGTTGATTTAATAAGGTGGTTTATTTAATTAAGTAAAAAAAAAAGCAAAGCGAGATTTTCGACGAAGTTTCAACCCTTAGTAATAAGGCGAGGGTTGAAGATGAGTTGGACCTATTTATTACACGGTCCAAATTATCCTGCTCTGCATAGTAAAAGCCTGAAAACGCTGCAAGGGGTCAAAACACTTTATCAAGAATATTTTCCAACCCTTTATTACCCGATGAAGGGGTTGAGGGGTTGCAGCGAGGTGGTGGTTAGTGGGTAAAATTGTAGCGACAATTTCGAGAGAAAAATTGTACCACTACGACCGATACCATAGTGACAATTTCTATTTAGTAATCAGGAGGAAATATAATTTGCGGTTGCGTTCCTACAAGATGGTCAGACATGGTACGGACGGTAATAGGAGAAAGTTTTGCAGAATGTGTCCGGATGGTTTGCAATAGGGATTCATTGCGATTATTATGTTGGGTAGCCCATTAATGTTTGATCGATATATTGGTGATACTTGGATTTTAAAAAGTTTTCAAACGAAAAAATTGTACTTTTTTAATATATATATATTTGTTTTTTGTATAGATACTACCCACTTGCGGAGGCTTTTACATCGGCGGATTTACATTCCAATTAACCTATCTGGCGCCTGTAATTTTTAAGGATGGGTTTTCGGGGATAACTCCTTAAATAATAATCGCAATTTGATAAACTTTTTTTCGTTTTACTCGTCTCACATATCCGTTGGCGCCTGTAATGTTTTATGTATGCAGAAAAAAGTATTTGGCGTGCTTTTTCGCAGATAAAGTACGCGTACATGGATATTCATTGATAACTCAGCAGATAGTGGTCGGATTTTGGCAAACTTTTTTGGTTTTGTTCGTAATCATCCCCTAAATATTTATACTACCGATAGGTATCCCCTAGGTTATGGCATAAGATAAATCGCAATTATTCTCGTCACGATTTCTGCCTATATGTTTCTTTCCATTATGCATAAGTTTATTACTATTACTATTATCATTATTATTATTACTACATATTTTTATTAATGTTAGCATTGAACATATTATTATGATAAAATGAAAATTCAATTTAACTAATATATAATTCCTTAGATGTTTTTAATAAATTCAATCAGTTTTCACAATAATTAATAATGCCCTGGTTTTTTATAAGATTATTTACTAAACTTAAATATACATATATTAAAAAAGTGTTATGTAACGTAAAAATCCGCATACGTCTATTTTTAATAATTTTAGAAAAAGTCGTTTTATAATAATTGCAAACAATAATTTCGGGAAGAATGTAAGTATTATTATGATTGTTATTTTTATGGTAATTTCAGTTTTAATCTCCAAGTTTAATTTTATGAATTTCGTAACTGATCGTATTTAGATACCTTATTTGTATTTAATCTTCATATACACTCAGATATATACAAACGTGTATATATATATATATATGTGTGTGTGTGTGTGTGTGTGTGGTGTATATGCATTAAATTTAATACAATAATAACTTTAAATTCCCGAAAAAGTACATTTTAAAAACGATAATTTCAAACTATTTAAAGTATTTTATTAGTATATATAACCTGGATATTTCAATTAATCGTATCAAATAATCATATACTTTTTGTGTACTAAATTTTGTTTCAGCTTCGATATTCTATTTTGTTTTATATATATTAAAAATCAGAGTTTATCAAACGAAATATTTGAACTATATTAAATTTTGCTGTTGAAAATTTACTCGTTATTTTGTGGTGTATCATTACTTGACCTACTACTAATGATAAAGCGGAGCTGTCATATTTGCAACGTAGAAAAATAAATTCCAGTTTGTTAATGAAAATCTAGATCAGGAACTAAGTTATCTATTACCAAATAAAACAAACTGTTTCCTTAGCTCCTACAATAGCAAACGAATTAAGAACTGTTATATCTCTGTGTGTATCTGCATGTGTGTTTGAGTTATGTGCACATGACATAAACACGCCTAATTATGTAAACAGATAATTATTGCAGATTTCAAATGTATATAATTCTTACCCAATCGCGTGTGTATATTGTAAATGTTAGACTATTATATCACTTTTTAACTTAATCGGACTGGTAGCGCCAACAATTATAAATATATATATATTTCGCCAGCGGGTTAGTAGCTATATATATATATATATATATATATATATATCACGGGCGGGTTAGTAGCTATATATACGGGTAGCGCATTAACGTTTGATCGATCTTTTTTTAATATCTATATATGATAAATAATATATTATGTACGGACGCATATTTCCGTTTAGTTCGTAGCCATATATATTCACATATATATATATATATATATATATATATATATATATATATATATATATATATATATATATATATATAATATGAAGCTGCGGGTACTTATTTAAAATTCACTTTTTAAATTTGTTATCATATTATATATTATGTACGTACGCATTATATATATATATATATATATATATATATATATATATATATATATATATTTCGTATTATTGTGTTTAATAGTCCCCTTAACGAAACAGCAGCTGCAAACGTACGTTTGGCGGGTAGGACATATAAACTATATATACGTATATATTAGCTGTAGGTATCGCACGTACATACATACCTTTTTATTTATTTCATATTTATATACATGAATATATATTTTTTAAGTATGCGTTCGCGATTATTAATTTTTTAATTTATATATATATATATATATATATATATATATATATATATATATATATATATATATATATATATATATATATTCACACGCGCGTATAAAAAAAACTTTCTAGCGGCGGGCGTATCTTAAGTTCAACAGCAACTGCAGTAAAACGTCATTTTGACGAATTTGGTTTTTTCTGATGGCAAGATGTGCAGCAAAAATTATTCTCATTAAAATATTTACGTTTGATTGATCTTTTTTTTTTAATAAACGTAAATATATATGCATAACATATATATATATACTTATACATAAAAGCGATCTTTTTTTTAAATATATATATATATATAAATTAACGATATTTTTGTTTTATGTAGACTTCCCACTTGCGGAGGCCATTCAAAGGGCAGGTTTACATTCCAACTAAACTGCCGCGCACCTGCAAAGTTTTAATTATGCTTTTTCCCCGAAAAATTTTCCTAAATAATGATCGCAATTTGTTGCATTCGTGGATAACTCGGCGAATTTTAGTCGGATTTGGGCAAATCTTTTTTTGTTTTACTCCTATTGAGCCCCCCATTAATACCCCTTCATGGGTAGCCCCTAGTTTTAACTTAATATAATTCTAATGTATGCGAGAGTAATTGTAGCAGTAGAACACAACCGAGTAATTGTAGCAGTAGAACACAACCCGAGTAATTGCGGATGTATATAAGAATTTTCCGACTATTAATTATGACAACAAATTTTAAGGATATATATTTACGTATATTGTATATAATACAAAGATTTTGTTTATAAATACATTTGAAGTAATATTAAAGCATAAATTTATGTAATATTATGTTTCATATAATTAGATAATGAACTAATTAAATTATCGGTTATTTCAAATAATATCCTTTAAAAGTTAAAAAGCATATATTTTCAAATATTATATTTCATTTCATTAATTAATTAAAGAATCGAATATTTCAAATATTATCCATTGAAAATTTATTTATGATTACGATAATAATTATCACGAATTAATAAAAAAGCATAAATATATTACACATCGCAAAAAATTACTTAATTAGTTGAATTATCGATTATTTCAAATAATAACCTTAAAAAATTTTTTCAAAATGATGATATTAGAGATATTTATTAGTTGATGTGAAATGGATAAATGAGGCCCGTGATCGCTACAGATGGAAAGAAAAGGAGAACGCTTACATCCAGAAATGGATTGATATAAGCGCATCGTGATCGTGTGATCGTGATATATATATATATATATATATATATATTATATACATATACATATACATATAAAGTAACATTACATTTTTTTAATACATACTATGTTTCGTGCAATTAGATAATTAACTAATTAAATTATCAGTTATTTCAAATAATATCCGTTAATAGTTGAAAAGCATATATTTTCGTAGTATTATATTTAAAATGAATAATTAATAAAATAATTAATTTACCGATTATTTTAAATATCAGCTGAATGATTATTTAAAACTATGATAATGATTATTCTGAATATGTATAGAACTTAATATGTAAAGACATAAATTTGAGTAGTATTATATTTAAAATTATTGATTAATTAACAACTTAATTTAATGATTTTTTCAAACATGATCGATTGAAACTTTATTTAAGATTACGATAATGATTATTACGAATTAATAAGGCATAGATTTGTGTAATATTATATTTCGAATAATTATGTAAGTAATTAATTAAATTATCGATTAGTTTTAATAACATCTGTTAAGGAATTATTTAAACTTACGATAATAATTATGACGGATGTATGTCACATAATATAAAATTAATGTTATATTTCAAATTAGTCCTCAATATGTATCAGTGCATACGTCATTCGGAATCTGTTTTATATATATATATATATATATATATATATATATATATATATATATGTATGTATGTATGTGTGTGCGCATAAATGAATGTATATAGGATTCAATTTTATTGAAAGACCCTTTTTCAATTTATAATTATAACATAAAACATCTCTTCTCAAACGTCTTTACTTTATTATTGTTAATATTCGGATAAAATCCGCAGTTCTTGACCTTTGTCTTAATGAAGTATACTTTATTCGGTAAAGACTGTTGTTTGCTTCCAATTAAAAGTGTTCTCTTCATTTCTCAGTGTCAATCAAGTTGTTCACTCTCGTTCAATTGTTGTGAATGCGTAATTTTTTATGTTTTTTTTTTTGGCCACGGGCATGTGTGCATTTGAAGGGAATAATTGAAATAGATCACCGAGAAAAATATATGATAAAGAATAATGCGATAATTCGGAATATTTGAAATAAAAAGTGTAAGTCTAATTCTAGACGAAAACAAAATATTCTCGAATAATAATTGTATAATTTTAATTAGAGTAAATAAATAATAAAATTAGCGAGCGTTTTATGATACTTTTTTCTGAGCATCAGATTACGTGTGGAATACCCAAGGGTGGAAAAATATCCATTAAATATTTAAAGTTAATATTGAATAAACGATTTTTCTCGGAAAGAATTAAAAATTTAAAGCATTTAAATTTATTATTATCAACATTATAAGATATGAGAGATATCATTCAATAGACGCATTTAAATTTATTATTATTAGTAATATAAGATAGATAGAAATTATGGAAGATTCTTTGAAATCACTTCCTCCTTTCACAAACTGCAGTCAATAACACTTCGCCCATTTTATAAACTTCAGATGAAATGCCATCAAGACCTGGCGATCGCTATGCATTATGCATACATATATATAACGATAACGATGCGCTTATATTAATCTATTGTTGGATGTAAGCGTTCCCTTTTTCTTTTCATCTGTAGCTATCACGGGATTCGTTTTTCCATTCCATACCGGCTGATCTCCGTATATCGTCCTGCCACCTTGTATCCGGACTACCGCGACTTCTGTGTCCTTCTCTTGGAAGCCATTCTGTTATTCGTTTCGTCCATCTTGTCATCATTTCCTCCTGCTGCATGGCCTGCCCAATTCCATTTTAACTGCGCTACACGTTCTTAGTCTGCCGTCTTATCCACGTATTGGCTTTCTGATCTGATATCTGGATGCCCAATATTACTCTTTCGTGGGCCCCTGTATTATTTTCTTAACAACGTACTTCGTTAGGTTCCATGTTTCCGCTCCATATGTAAACACCGGAAGGATGGACTGTTCGTATACTTTCTTATTTAAGATGTTAGGTATATATTTATTTTTGAGGACAATATTCAACT
This sequence comes from Coronaproctus castanopsis, assembly GCA_032883995.1. NCBI lineage: Eukaryota > Metazoa > Arthropoda > Insecta > Hemiptera > Monophlebidae > Coronaproctus > Coronaproctus castanopsis. The sequence goes on from CM065054.1 coordinate 18,065,150, forward strand.
TTTCAAAAGCTATCCACGAGAGATGGTTCGTCTTTTAATTTCCTTGCGCATTGTTTCCTTCTCTATAGTAATAATTTGACTAAGGTATATATTCACTGACTTGTTCCAGTATCTGGTCATCTAGTATTACTTGTAACTTTTGAGGTGTATTTGTCATGATCTTCGTTTTATTAATATTTATAGTTAATCCTGATTTTTTGGAACAGTTATGAAGGTCAGTTATCAGTTCCTGTAAGGTACCAACATTATTACTAATCAACATCATGCCGTCGGCAGAACGCAAGTGACTGTTTTTTTTTCTCATCAATATTTGCACTTTTAGACTTCCAAGACAAGTTTTTCAACATACGTTCTATGATCGCTATATATAACTTCGGAGATATTGTGTCTCCTTGTCTGACGCCTCTTCTTAACGGTATTTTGCTTGTTTTTTCCCACCAGCTGTATTTGCATCATTGGCGAATTGTAAATATTTTTTATTCGTCATCTACACCATTTTCTTCAAGCGCTTTCAACACTGTCCATGTTTCCACAGTATCAAATGCTTTATGATAATCGATGAACGCCATGTGCAGTTCCATGTTGTATTCCTTGCACTTAGACATTAAAATTCTCATAGTGTGAATGTGATCATGCATACTGAAATCGGATCTAAAACCCACCTGCTCGCACGGTTAGCAATAATCTATTTGTTTCGTCAGTAGATTTGGAATAATACTTATATAGAGCTTATAAATATGTGATAATATGCTAATTGGCCTGTAATTTTCTAGGTTATCTATATCACCCTTTTTGTCTATTAGGATGACATCTACTTCATTCCATAATCGCGGGTAGAGTTCTCTTTTAAACATTTGTTAAACAGGTTTTTTAGCAAATCCAGTATCTCCTCGTTTCCCTCTTTAATCATTTCTGAGATTATACCATCCGGGCCGGCTTTGTTATTTTTCATTTTTTTCAAAATGTAGGAGATTTCACTTGTTGATATATCCGGTTGGTTTCTCTTGTCCTCATTTATTGTTAATTTATCTTTTAATGTAGGTTTAACTTTTGTGTCATAGAGATCTGCGTAGAATCTTGCTACTTCTTTAAATAGTTCAATTTTATCTCTAAGGATATCTCCGTCGCGATTTTTCATTACTTCCTATTGACAATGATTTCTTGAATACTTTAGGCCCTCTGTTATACTCAATTATTTCTCGAATTTTCTTTGTATTGTATTGACGTATATCACTTCTCAATTGTTTGCTAATTAATTTATTCAATTCTGCCCACTCAGTTTGATTTTTATCTTTATCAGTTTCCTCCTTCATGCCATTAAATCTTTTGTTGCATCACTTATTTTATTATTTACCCTTTTTTCACGTGGTGTGACTTTAACCGCAGTTTTTTCATAATTTTAGTAATCAATTCAGATTATTTATTTATTTCCAGTGTTTGATTTCTTCGGATTTCTGTATTTGTAATTTTAGTTCCTCTTGTTTGCTTCTATCTTTTATTAATTTATCACGGTCAACTAATTATGATTTATTTCTTTTTACTCTTTTTAACACTGACACCTCCTGCATTTTTAATATGCCCCTATCTAATCGGCGGTCGCTGCTGTTATTAACGCTGTTCAATACTGAAACGTCTTGTAATGTGTTTGGGTTATCAGAGATTATGTAATCAATCTCATTCCTGTATTCAAAAGTTGGGCTCCGCTATAGCCGATTATATCCCATTTTATTTTATTTAATTTTTCTTCTAGCTCCAAATGTTTTCCTTTTGAAGATAAAGTCCGCACATTATAGGTGCAAGTACGCATAAGGCAATTCTTAGTTCTTGCGTTATTCCTTAATTTGTTGATTTTTTTGTCAAATCCAAGTGATATTAATGATTTTATCCGGTGTTTGGCTCCTTTATTTGTATCTCTTTATAGATCTATCTACCATATATATGGTAGATAGATCTATGAAGAGATATTATCTGGCTTACGTAGCCAATAAGTAATTTGTCTATGTGGGTCGTGACAGGATTAGAGGTATCATTCCATACTCGGAGTTACCTCGCTAATCAGTCAAACCGATTAGAAGGTCTGAGGAGATGCAACGATTCAGTCTATGGATATCGTTACCACTATCTAGCAAGTTAACTGCCAGTCGGTTCGGGTGGTATTCTAATCTGTGCAGGTAACGTTCACTATTTGTTTGGATTACCTCACGCACATAACACCTAGGTCGAGATGTAGGTTGTCGTTGCGTATGTACCATGGCGCGTTTGTTATAATTCTTAACATTTTTGACTGGCATCGTCGCATCATGTTAATATTACCGATGTTGTAAGGTCCACACCGGTTTTTTATAACTGCGTTATACAGTGATAATTTCGATTTTAGAGGCAACTCGAAGTGTCTACCCAGAAGCCAGTACATCTTTCTCAATTTCATGCTTATTTCTTTTACCTTCATCTTAATGTGCTCTTTCTACGACGTCATACGGCGAATAAGCCACATGCCCAAGTACCGAGCACTATTTTCCTTTTTTCCTTTGGAATTAGACCATTAAGATAAACGGGTGGGCATGTATCGCGTCTATTTGTGAATGTGACATGTACTGACTTTGATGGGTTGATTTTAATTCTCCACTGTCGTGCTCATTTTTCTAAATAATTTAAATCGGCTTGTAATTTTTCTGACGCCGCTATCGGATCGTTATAGCTTGCAAACAATGCTGTGTCATCAGCGAATCGTGCAACCTCGACGTTAGTTTCAACTGTGAGATCATATGTGTACAGGAAAAATAGAATTGGGCCCAAGACAGAACCCTGTGAAACGTCAGCCTCAGCAGGATAAAATTCAGTTACATCGCCGTCGAATTTAATCTGGAAGAATCCGCCTGTTAAATAAGAGGTCAATAGCGTGTAATATGAATGTGACAGAGAGCGTTTTATTTTCAAAAGTAATCCCTCATACCGTACACGATCGAAGGCCTGACTAACATCTAGGTGCTGCAGAACAATACTGTTTCCTGTCAAAGTCTTCTGCACTCATGAATTTAATACCCTGGACGAAACCTAAACTGGTAGTCGGAAATCGTACCTTGCAGCGGTTCCATTTTCGAGACTGAAGTAACTTCTCAATGCCTTTCGATAATATGGGTAGAAGGCTTCGTTGTGAGGATGTTTCGCTGATTGGTTTACCTGGTTGTATCATTATAATCTGAGCCATTTTCCATTGCGAAGGAAAATAACCCAGTCGATTAACAGCATTGAAGATGCTGGTTAGTAATACTGTAGCCTTCTGCAGGAGAAAATGGTTTGATTGGGCGAGACATTTGAAAGGGAGCACCCAGCTCTCGTTCTATTTGATTATAGAAAGGCTCTGATCCCGTATCGAGTGGTTGTGGTTTGAACACATTCTTCAGATACAACCGAAAAACTTCCGCCTTATCAAGATTTCTGCGTGCCCATTCACCATTACTTTTTCGAAAATCATTTTCTGTGGCATTTTAAATGATTTAGTGGCCTTCCACAATGGGTGCTCATCATTTTTGGAGTATGTGCTACAAAGGATCGATTTTAAAGTATCATTTTTATGATATTTTAACAAATTACTTAGTTCTTTACCTATTTTGTTGAGAGCACATTTATCAATTGGATTCCTAAATGTCTGCCACAGTCTTCTAATTTTTCTTTTTTTATTAATTTTTTCCCTAATAGCGAGAGGATAGTTAAAATCCCGGCTTGCAGTCTCTTTTGGGGATACTTAACCATGCCGCTTTTTGCAATGTGTGATTAAAATATTCAATCGCTTCATCAACATCGTCGCCTGTTTTTAGTGGTATTTTGAGATCAAGATTCTCTTCAATCCAGTGTGTGTAAGAATACCCGTCGGTTTTATTAGTGTGGAATTTAAATTTGGTATTCTTAATTATTACTAGTTGACTTGCCTCTAGTATTACTGGGGAGTGATCTGATGAAGAGTCGAAAAATGTTTCAACATTTGTATACAATTGACTAATACCTTTGCTAATAAAGAAGTCGAGCAGGTCTGGGATTTTATTTCTATCTGAGGGCCAGTATGTAGGTTGACCACTAGAAAGTACATGGAATTTGGATTTTGAAATACAGATATAATTCGAGCCCTTTAGGAGTTACTAGCCTTGACCCCAAAAAAATGTATGTTTGGCGTTATAATCCCCGCCTACAATAAATCTATTTCCTAACTTGCTGAAGAAATCGTTAAATTGTGCCTGCACAATTTTGTGTTTAGGCGGACAATAGATTGATGAGATAGTTAGGATTTTTCCAGTGTTTTCTATTCAATTAATTGAAATTGCCGGAATATGAGGCAACTGGAAACATTTAAATTCACGATGTTTCAAATGACTACGTACTAAAATCGCAGTTGCTTACCGCCTGGATGATCAGCACGATAAAAATTATATCCATTTAATGTGTAATAATTTTTTGTCGTGAAGTGTGTCTCTGAGAGTGACACTATGTCTAATTTTTGAATATGGGCAAACATCTCAAGCTTGGATTGACGTTTTATCAACACATTAATATTCCAGGTTACTATTCGTATAGAACTCATTTTGAACTTACTAATTTTGGCATGATAGCTGTGAGCACATCCATCAGTCTACTAAACAGGTTTGCAGCCGCATAAATGACTGCTGTAACGCTGATAGAGGATCACATTCGGGATTTTATTCGCCACTACACTCACTATTTTCGATAACGTTAGTACGATTATAAATTTGTTTAAAATTTTCTCTTCTCTTACTGCTTGCTGCTTTTTCATAAGATATGCCAGAAGAATTAAAGTAACGCGTGTGTTGCACTACTGGTGTCTCAGTATGACCACTCACCACTTTTCTGGTGTTATTTGGAAGTTTAGGAAAATCAGGTACAGCACCATTAACAGTTCCGCTGCACTTTGGTGCTGTGATTTGTTTCCAGCAGGTTACTGGGTTGTTTATGCTTTCTTTTGCATATTTCTAAATATACATCACAGCCTTTATAATTTGCAGAATGACTGCGGAATCTTCTTTAAAATGATTGGGCATAGTTTCCTCTTTTCACATACTGTTAAACAGTATATACAAGCAATTAACAACGCTCCGCCCATTTTATAATCTTTAGGGTGAAATGTTATCAAGACCAGGCGATCGTTATGCAAAATTCTTCCTCGCTGACCGTTCATTATTTTTCTTAATGTTTTTTCATTATAATTCTATTAATTCCTGATTCATTATTAAGCAAGTTATTATAATGTTTTTCTTATCTACATTTTATTTCTTCTCTCTGCTGGAACCTTGGCCAGTAAACAGTTTCCATTGCACCGTTGATACATCTGAAACCCGTTTGTATCCGCCAGCTTTCGAATTTTGTAACTTTTATTTTTCTAGCAGACATTCTTTACAGTATCTCTTTGGAATTTAGATTTATCTTTCTTACGTTTTCTCTTATTCATTCTGTCGGTTTGCCACTATGTGAACTTTTGCTTCTTTTACTGTTCGAGGTAGATTTTTAACTTCTAAGGTCTTCTCTAAAAACCGATCTGGCTGTTTTGTACTTTTACAACTAAGAACTTTCTTCCGAATATCATCGATTCCTATAGTTTAGATACAGATTTCATCGCATTATCATATATCGTCGATTAATTTCCCTTAAGGAACTAGTTAAACATTCGCACCCTAATGAGTCTTATGAAATATAAGTAAAATTTTTGAACAAATCATCTAACGAAATTGAAGGGTAATATATCGATTGTAACGATATATATTACGGTTATTATTAAAAATTTAGATTTAGATCTAAATTATGCGCAACTGTCCCTACTTGTCGGAGTTTTTGATTTGATTTTAGAAGACGACTTCAATAAAAGTAAGCACATCGATATATAGTTCGATATTTAGAAAAAGCGTTTGACATAGCGTGGTACAACGCCATTATTTAAAACATGATCTCGGAAAATTTCCCAGTATACGCTATTTTCCGTTAATTCGTTCGTACTTGGTAAACAGATTGTTTTATGTTAAAGTAGCGTAGTGAAATGTTACGAATCATTTTTCTTCTTGACTGCACCTGTTAAGTCCCGACATCTGGAATCAGATTAACGCGTATGATGAACGAAAAATAATAATTCTTCTGTAAAAATTTGTGTAGCGCTACAGTTTTACAACGCACTGTGCTCGGCTCTTTTCTTCTTCGTCTATGTAAACAACCTTTGCATCTTTACGCTGATATACAGAATTATACAGATTCGATTTAGATGGCTGCTTCGCAATTTTTCTAAATGGAAAATCGAAATAAATTGTGCAAAAAATAGAATCTATCCACTTTACAAGACGTAGATCTGTTTGACAAGTATGTCACCCTAAATGGTCATAATATAATACAGTGAAGTGATCGAATTAAATATCTTCACATATAACTCGATAGAAGATTAAATTTTTCTGCTCGTGTAAATTATGTCGTTTACAGAACATAACAACGGGGACATTGTAACTTTTCACTGTCTGTAATTACCGTTTAAATATACCGGTAGAGAATAAATTATTAATTTACGTAAAATCTTTATATTTCTTAAAAATTACATACTTAAAAACTATATTAGAAAATATATAATATTTCCGCACTAGCGCGCTTTAAACCAGTTCATTTATTTTACGTTTAATAAGTTACTTTTGATCTGAATTTAAAAACGCACCTCATAATATTTCACAGGAAACCGAAACATAACTCCCTTCCCTCCACTAATACTTTATAATACATAAGTCCTTCCACAAAGATAAAATTTTTACGCCTTCTTTTTGACCCACAGCTTACCTGTGGCGACCTCATATAACACAGCTTGAAGATAAATGTTTGAAATTATTAAACATTCTCATCTCTCCAAACCATCCTACAACTTACATATCAAAATACTAATAAATTTCTACAAATCCATCATTCTTAGTAGACTAAACTATGGGTGTGAAATTTACTCCATAGCACTCCAAAAGCTACTACAATGCCTAGATCTCATACACCATTGCTCTTCGGCTAATTCTTGGCGCTCACCGCACATCACCGGCTATGTGTTCCTTACTAAGGATACTCCCACTACATGAACATAGAGAATATCTAACATTTAAACTAATACGCCGTTCCATCCCTATACATGACTCTTCTCCCAAAATTCCAAGTCCCTCCCCTTACAGCCACTCTAAATAATTTCAACATAAATTACAGCACTTATAATATGACTAACTCAAATTATCCAATTCCTCCCCCTTGGAAACATACCAATATAATCCTCCGATATAAGAATATGGTCGAGCATGAGCTCATTATGAAAGCAAATAACTAAATAAATAGCTATTTACCAGCATTATTATGTTTTACTAACGGTGCCAAATCCCTATCCTATTCTATTAATAGTCTTATAGCATGTGCATTCTCCATTAACAATTTATGCTATCCAATACGACTGCACGATTTTTGCTCTATATATGACGCAGAATTATACAGCATATTTTTCTGTCTCCAGCACTTGCTCCTAAATCCCAGTGGCAACAAAACTTTAATCGTTACAGACTCTCTTGTCGCTGTATTGGCCCTCCAGAAAACAAAATCAAAGAACCCTCTAATTAACTGCATATAATCTCTTCTTTACAAATTATCACAAGATTCCAGTATCCCTCTTGTGGGTTCCAGGTCATAAGGGGACTTTGGGGAATGAAGTAGTGGATAGGGCAGCCCATTCTATACTATGTTCCCCTACAACCTATAAAGCCCCATCATCCCCTGTACTAAACACAGCCCTCAAATACTTCTTCCACTACAACTGGCAACAAAAGTGGAATTCATACCACCATAACTTCCTTCTCGTCATCAAATCCAATGTAGGACTCTGGGAACCACCTGCCAATTTAACCCGTTCCAATTACATAGCACTCAGCAGGCTCCGCCTTGGTCACATATCGCTCTCTATCTTCTCCAACGTACCAGTCCCCCCGACTTTTTGCCCCTTTTGTTTACTCCCAAATCCATCTTTTATCTGCCATATTTTACTGTACTGCCCTACACTCCTCCCGTACCGGCCCAATAACCATCCGCGTACTCTATCTGCTTCAGTTCTTCAACTATTCCCTCAGTTATACAGTTTCTTTTCTCCTCCAACTTCATTTACTACATCTAACTGTTAAATCACCAGTGCCGTAATAACCTCGATAGTTAAACACGGCACTATAAACAAAAAAACAATCCCAAAATCGATTGAATTACCCTTGCAATAATTTTCATTGACTCGAACTATTGTATATCGTGCTGGATATTATTTCAGAAATGCGCAGGTTAAAGAATAATAAATTCCGAAAGTTCTCTTTTTATAGTTACAGTTATTGTGTTAGTACCAGAAAATATCCTTCTGTTTATGATTATTGAATAATTATGTTAGCTCGTTTGTAATGTAAGAAAATAATTTTAGTTGTAGGTACATGCACGGATTTACATATAAAAATTTAATAGTGAAGTTTTATATAGAGTATAAATTGATTGGAAAAATTCTAATTAAATAGATTAATAATCAAGTTGATCCTTGACTCTAGTTAAGGTTAAAGGTTATTGTTTGCTAGTTCAGTGGTCAAATTAAATGATTCTCCGATAATCGTGAGTACCACAAATGGAATAAGGTAATGTAGAGGCAATAATATATGTTAACAATTAACCACACACATTTAAGTAGAATGAATAGGTTTTAATAAAGACAGTTTAATGTTAATATTGAAATTATTTATTTTAATTATTATTATTATGCACTTTAGTCAAACCTATCTATAGCAAACACTATCTATGTATGTGTTTGTTGTGTATCCTTTAGAGCATTCGCTACAATTACTATTCGTTGGTTATTATTAAGCATACGCACCACTAACTTATAATAATAGATTTTAATATAACGTGCATAGGTATGTATATTACGCGTTTTGTATATGTATGTAATTTGTACGTGTGCGCATGCGTTTTATATATATATATATATATATATATATATATATATATATATATATTCTTAAGATTTGCTATATATATATATTTATTTCTTTATTTATTTATTTACTCATTTATTTATCAATACGATTGTGTGTGGACTTACAGTGATCACGATGTTGGTAGATTGTATTTAAATAAATTATAAATAAATATTATATATGTATATTCTGAATTTACGTTACGTAAGTGTACAAAGTCACGTGGCCGTTTAATTGAAGTAATTAACTTTTTTCTTTAAAAGTAATATGCTATTCAAATAAATTTAGTTGGTAAAAAAATATTAATTCCAAATTTAAATACGCTTAAACATTTAGGAACCATTTTACGCGTCACATAATATTGTGTATGTGTATATGTGTATATACATGATGACGGTGGGAGAAAAGTAAGTCGTCAGAGGTGGAAACCTTCCTATTTTATTTGTTCCAAATACGAGGAAACCACTGGGGAACATGACCGAATCCGGTCTTTTCTCGGTAAAGCTTCCGCTTTGTACGCTATTTCGACCGACTATATGGAGATATATATATATATATATGTATAACGACTTCTGTTTCCTATATTTAATATTATATATATATATATATAGACCAAACAGAAGGGATTGGACCGACTATATAAAAAACAGGAAAAGAGCACTTCTAAGCGGTTTCTCTGTGACATTATTTAACAATCTGAGTAAAATCCTGAAACCAGGGAAAAAGGTTCTTTTTTTAAATAAATAAATAAAAAAGAATAAAGTAAACAGTTTTTACAGAACTAAGAAATAAAGAGAAAAAGATCGAAATAATTTTGTTTTTGCAAATAATTTCTTTGGCGATTTTTTTTATTACATTAAATTTTTTAAGAAAATAATAAATGACGTGATTATGAATTTTAATCGGAGTGTTTTTAATTTACTTTTAATTTTATAGCTCGGTATGAATGTAAAATTTAAAGTGAATATATACATAATTATCATGTATGTGAGATATATATATATATATATATATATAAAAATAAAATTAACCATTTCCTCGTAGTTGAATATTATAAAACGTTTCGCGTCATATATGATTTTATTAACCGTCTAAACGTTATAAGCACGATCATTTAACGATTGCTATGTTACAAATTAGAGAATAATATTAAAATAATAATATATTTTTTAAAAATAATTTTAAATTATGGAAAAGATATATTGATGATATATTTAATAATAATGATAATGATAATATTTTGAACAGTTTTGTATCTAATCTAAATAACTATAATAAAAACATTCAATTTACATTAGAAATAGGAGGGAAAACAAACGAAAATCGACATTATTGACCGAAAAATTTATATAGATAATATACACAAACAGATAAATTAATACATAAAAACGAATTTATATTTATCCGTACCTCTAGCCATTAGTAGTTGTTCATAGCACGTAAAGTTAATAATAATAATAATAATAATATACTAAAAATTCATTCCATCCAAGAGGAAAACAATTTGAACAGATAACGATAAAGTGGCTAAAGAAAAAAAGAAAATAATGAAACAAATACCTAGCAATCGATAATAGATATAACCTTGTTATTAGTTGTTGAAATATTAAAAGTATATATGTATTTATAACGAAATAAAAAGTAGACTTAAATATAAAACTAAAATCGCAGATATCGATACAGCTGCTGATTACCTAACGGGCGGATTCAGGAACACGACTGATAAAATTTACCGCCAATAACCGAAATAAAATGTAAGAAAATACTTACGATTTCCTTCCTAAAAGCCAGTACATCTTGTTTCAGTCTCCTTACTTTTCTTCAGAATATGAACTTTCCAGCACAAGCGGCGGTCTAAACCACATTCCAAGCTATTTGACTTTTATGTCTTGCGATAGAGGTCCATCAAAGTATACAGGAGGTATCCCGTCTAAAATTTATAAATTTTATACGGGTGTTTTTATTATACTTCACGTTTATCGGATAATAAAAAAATTCGTTAGCGTTAAAATTTCACCTACCGTATAGCGGACATCGTGACTGTGTATATCAAAGCATCATCCGGATGCTTTCTCCCATATTTCATCTTGGGTGTCATGCTGATTTACACTACTATAATTCGACCGAGGTTCGTGTCTACTTTATATTTACAGAAGGTTACTACTACAAGCGGTTCAAAACTTTTGTTGCAGAATCATATCGAATACTCTTACATTAAAAAAAAAAAAACCCAAGTCAACAGACGCATAGACAATTAAATCTTTCAGATATATTCGTTAATAAAGTTTCAGAAAGATTTTATTATAATCGTAAATTTCAATGAAATTTGTACGGCTTACTTATTGTGTGGTGCAGATTTTTTCTATAATTTTCCTTGCATAATTTAAAATTTAATATTAATTTTTTTTTTTGTAATTACGTTAACTTTGTTGAATATTATGTGTCATTGCGTATACGAATTAATTAATAAATAAATCTTTGTTGTTGTTGAAAAGGGTCAAGATAATAAAATTGCTTATGCAACTTTTCGATTATATTTAATTAAATTGTTTTCTTTTAACGATCAGCGGATGAAATTCCTATTTATAGAACTTATTTATTAGCGTACGACTAGTAGTATTCGCCTTTAAGGATTGTGTACGCTGATTTTTCATCAACATAATTCGTCCAATCGTTTTTCATCACCATCATCATCATCATCATATTATGCCCGTTATCGAGCGACATTTTTCCAATTCTTTGTCTATCGGATGCAGTCCACCGGAACAGTTCAACTGTATTTGAATTGTACTACTACTACTACTACTGCGCTAAGTGTTGCACCCACATTATTATTATTCTTCTTCCTAACGGTGATCGCGGATTTTCCCTCCTATATGTATTATATCGTTTATATGTCCAAAATATTCCAGTTTTCGATGTTTGACTTCTTTTATACTATTTCCCCGATTTTATTTAAACGACTTCATACTTCGCAGTTTCTTATCTTGTCAGTCCATTTTACTTTAAGAATTCCGCGATATAGCCGCATTTCGAATGCGTCTAGGTTTTTTTCTCTAACGTCCTTTTTTAAACTTTCAACGCCATACAGCAGTACCGAGCATAGGTAACACATCAGTCTTAGCTTTAATTCTGTATTTACGTTTTTACTAGATAATATAAAGTTTAAAAATTTTACTTTTTTAAATTTCAAACGCAACACATATATTTCGTTTATGGTTTTATCAAATCGTTCGGAAAAAGTTACACTTGAACAGATTTGGAAAAACGATTTGCTTCCCGCGTCCCTAGTCGGGATACGAATAAATTTTCCTCGTACACCGGATAGTCGGGGGTTAAACGTCCGTCTGTTTACCATCGAGCGATGAAAATGGTAAACATCTTTTTCCATTTTCCTTCTATTTTTTGAATGCATCGTTTACCTAAGGCCTGGCAAATTTACGTTGCAGCCAAGAGGGGAAAATTGGAACGCTAAAAAAGAGCAAAAATAAAGTTAAAGTCTTTTTATATACACGTTTTATATATACACGTGCACGCACACATATGCATAGATTGAATGAAAGGAAATTTAATTTTAAACCTTTCGTTTGCTGTTGCCTCTGTCGATTCCGAAGAATGAACGCGATAAATACGAGCGACAGAGAAAGAAAAATATTAAAGAAACTTTCAGCTCTAAATAGAATTTACGGCCTGCGCATCGAACAAAATTACGATAGATCAAACGGGGTATTTCCAATTTCCGACGGCTATAATTTCTTTTCATTATTATTATGATGTAGTTTTGAGTTCGGTTTAAAATTTCAATTTCAATTTCAATTTTTTTATTAATAAAGTTATTTTTGAAAATAACTTTACACGAAAACGGATAATTACAAGTTTTAAGTTTCTATCTTAGAAAGTTAATTTTAGCTTTTCCGTTAATAGATTATATAGCAAAAGCGAATGATAAAAAGTTTTTTTTTTTTAAATTATTTATTATTAATAAATTCTTTCCAATTAAAGTTGCGAATTTTCGATTTATTTTGAAAGTGGTTCTTTTCTTTTGGATATGCGACCTCCGTGTCAATCGTTGATCTACATAAACTCCTGGATATTTCACTTTGTCGATCGTTGGAATAATCGTTTTATTGTCGATTAGCGCCCGTTTACTGTGCGATTTTTGTGTTAGAGAACGTGATGTGCGTGATGATTTATCTGAGATAATAGCAAGTTTCCTCTGTTGCGCTCACTGATGAACCTGATCTACACTATTCCGTAATTTCGTAATGGCAATGTCAGCATTTTTATCTGATGCTATTATCACGGTATCATCTGCAAACGTTGCTACCTGAGCAGATTCAATCGTCGTCAAATCTACTGTATAAATATTATATAGCAGGGATCCTAGGAAATTACCTTGCGGAACTGCAGCTAGAATTGGATGTAGATCTGATGGATCGTCTTCATGTTTGAACTGAAACTGTTTGTTGCTGAATAAGTATGAATTATGAATTAACTGGTAGAATCTTTCACGCAGAAACGATTTCAACTTGTATAGACCTCGTGCCAGATTTTTCTCGAAGGCCTTCTAGTAATGTCGATAAAAACCGCTTCGTTATATATTTCTTATGTTTTATTCGATCTTGGATAAGATTTATTACTCTATGCAGCTTCTGTACAGTTGATGCTGGGGATTGATAGATTGTTCATAAGGTGAATAGATTCGTTTTTTATAAATAGATTTCTTTTTTTTAAAAAAAAAAAAAAATAAGAAGAACATAGTAACAAATTAAATCAAAATTTATACGAAAGAAATCGTGTATTACAATTTTATTTTTGTATGTCTCATTATGAACTTACTTTTCTCTGTTCTTCTACGTTTTAATTAAGTATGAATTGAAAAATAAACAGCTTAAAACTAGCACCCGTATAAGTATAGGAAAAAAAAATGTTTTTTACACGCTTAAACATTAATTAATTGAAAAATGAAAGTTATAACGATGTAAACTCCGTTTGAGCCACACTAAACTAACACACGCTTATCTTCTTAATAAATCAGAAAGTCCATTGTCTACGGTCTGCAACGTTGTGCTGTCTGTCTAACATATACTAACAGAGTGCCCTCAATAACAGTCTACAGAGATCATACTACGGTCTTTCATCTTTCTACTACCGCATGATACTCTGGATTACATCGTTTAATTTAATACTTATTTACCTTTGCGCCTCTAGCCATCAGTTTCTGTATATGGCGAATTAATTTAAATAATAATAATAATAATCTAATTTTTTTCTTTTGAACTTCACTAATGTTTTTTTGCCATAATGATTCTATTAGGGAGACTGGTAGATCATTCGTTTTGTAGTTATTGATGGTATTTGTTTCTGTTTATCTGCAATTCGTGTTGTAGCCTGCAATGCCGTCGAGACCCCAATGTGGTTCAGATGAATTGATTCTTTTCGAAGCGTTACATTTTTTTTTCCGGCTGAAATTATAACCGTTGGGCGTTTTCTATCCGAGTGTTTATCGTTTAATAAAAACGACAAATTTGATGTTTTTTAATATTTATCCACAAAGATCACAGCAACCTCGCTGTTTAGATGGATCACTTATCTCGAAAAAATAAATAAATTACTATAACTCGTTTACTCTCGGAGTTAATCATTTTTTTTTATAGATATAAAAATAAATATATATACAATGTAAAACAAAATTTCGATTAAAAAATAATCATGTTTTACAAAACCGCGTTACTTAATAAGGTAAACAAGCAATAGTCACCACAGTCGCTAAATAAAGTAGCTGATTCGGTGATTCATTTCCAACATAACGCGAAATCCGTTGTTATCACTCGGTACTATAGGACGACCTAGACAAGACGAACAGTTTTGTTTTTTGAATAGCGCAGTTGGTAAGACTGTTACAACACAAACCGCGTGCTCTACGTTTAGTGTGCGCACGAGAGATTCGTTTTATTTATCACGGCATCCTATAACGAGAATTCTGCGTGAATCTATCGCGATAGTGCAGAATTTCGAAAAGAATTCAAAGTTACGCGGTTTTTTTTTGTAAGATACTTTAAGAACCGCGTTTACGAAAAATCTCCTCGAGATATGGAAGACCTGAAAACTCGGATTTCTGAAGATATTTCAAAAAAAATTCAGCAACCTGTGCTCGAAAACTTTGTAAAAAGACTGAATGAATGTATCGTTGCAAATGGGGCGGTCATCCGAAACGATATTGTGTTCGGCAAATGTAATCTAATCTCTAGTTTTCCTATTCCTCCCTTCCCCAAATTGAATTCATAACTTTTGTAGTTTTTAAATTATTCGAAAAATAAGAAAACCGTACCCTATAATTATTTCACGGTATAAATTACAAAATGATGACAAATTTAATAGAGTTTCCAATTAGGGGGCTACCAATCGTGGGGTAATTTATGGGGGGCTCAATAGGACTAAAACAAAAAAAAGTTTGTTCAAATCCGACTAAAATTCGCCGAGTTATACACGAATATCCATCGTACTTCTTCCGCTAAAAAGCGGGACAATCGTTTTTCATTGCGTACCTAAAACATTGCAGGCGCTGCCGGATAAGCAATGGCCTCCGCAAGTGGGAAGTCTACTTTTAAAAAAAAGGTTGTTAATTTATATATATTAATAAAAAGGTCGAGTTTATTTGTTTTGCCAACCAAACGTTCGTCTGCAACTGCTGTTTGTTGTTTCGTTAAGGAGACTACAAAACACGATAATACGATATGTATATATATATATAATATTATATATTATACGTACGTACATAATATATTATATCATAACAAATTTAAAATGTGAATTTCAAATAAGTACTCGCGGCTGCATATTACATATATACATAAAAATATTTTTAAGGCTACCTACTAAACGGAAATATGTGTACGTACATAATATATTATATCATAACAAATATTAAATGTGAATTTTAAATAAGTACTCACGGCTGCGTATGACATATATATTTAAACCTCTACCTACTAAACGGAAATATGCGTACGTACATAATATATATTACAACAAATATAAATTTTAAATAAGTACACGCGGCTGTATATTACATATATATGAAAATATATTTTCTGGGTTTGGTTTGAAATTTTTTTTGCGGTTTTTTCGCTTTATAAGATAGACGTTATATAGAAATGAATATTTCCGCAGTAAACGGTTGAAATTTACTGGCTGTTGTAAAATTTACTATTTAAATTATTGGCTACTATAAAGGTTTTCATGTAAAATTTATATTGTGTTTCGTTCTAATTACAAATTTCCCGCTATAACGATAAAAACTGCAAGATATATGTTTAAGATATGGAACAGTTGAAAATTTTTTTTCGGTTTTTTTATATTTATACGATACATTTCATATAGTAGTAGCCGTCTATAAAGTTCAAACGTTCTAAAAGTAGATGCAACCCCGAAATTCTTAATTCAAACTTGGGAAAAACTTTCCAACGTTATTACTCGACGAGTATTTGTGAGATGGGGAGACTACTCGCGTCATTTAATAGGTCATAGCATAGGGATTGAAATCCAATTTAGAAATTATGGAAAAAGTTAATTTTCGGAGTTTTGAATATATTCAACTCGCTCTAAAAAGATAACATTTCAATTTTGGCGGTAAGATTCGGTCGGTATATTAATTTAAACCTTTTCTAGTAGACAAATCCCGATTTTCCAGACGATTATATAAATTTTGTATTTTGAACGACGTTTTTCTCCCAAAAAATTGGAAACTGTTCTAACCAAATCCAGACCATCCAAATATTTTAAATATAAAAGAGAAAAAATATCCGACCCAAGACTATCATAATATTAGAGAAAAACAACACTTTTCCGCCATCTAGATTAGGAGAAAAGTTATCGGGGGTTGAAGAGAAAGCGTCAAATTTCCTTATAGTGTTAAAAAAAAAAAATAAAAAAGTAACACGTTATTCCAGTCACCGTAACAGTTTGTTTACTTTTCACTGTGACGTTAAATATTAACCATCGCTAGCACCGCTATAACTTGTATTCCGTTGTCCACGCACATAACAACACATATACATGTATATATATATGTGTGTGTGTGTGTGTGTTTACGAAGTATATACGTGGTGTGTGCTGTGCGTATGACCAATACCATCAGTTTTATTTTTTATAAATTTTCATTTCCCGCATTTATGAGATATGTTATATATGTATATACATATACAATCATCGTCATTATCATTTGATTAACCAATATCTCAATGATGTATAACTTGAATTTTGCGATTAAACCGATGGCCATTTTTATTTATTATTCTTCTCAACACATGGTTTTCTGCAGTTTTGGTCCAATTGTAAATCGTACGGAATTATACGGTAGAATTAATTGAAAAAAACGATGACGACGATGATGATGATGCCGATAAATGGACTGTCGCCAGTTTTCAGAAGAAGAAAAGTAGAAAAATAATTTACGTCGAGCGTTTGTATATTTCGTCGATTTTTATTATCGTCGATGGTAACTGCCTAACTGGGAAAGGTACTTTTTGCTCGGGGATAAT
Organism: Coronaproctus castanopsis; assembly: GCA_032883995.1. Taxonomy (NCBI): domain Eukaryota; kingdom Metazoa; phylum Arthropoda; class Insecta; order Hemiptera; family Monophlebidae; genus Coronaproctus; species Coronaproctus castanopsis. Next base: position 18,082,695 of record CM065054.1, read on the forward strand.
CGTTGAACGATAATTGTTGGTAAGTATTTTGTTGGGGGAAAGTCTTGTCGTACTACCGTGGGAACTGTTGATTTTTCACGGTATTTTTTACTTTTTCATTCGCGTTTTGTGTACTTGTGTAGAAAATGAGTATAGTGTCGAGTGGACGAAAAATACGAATGATCGCATACCTTTTGATGGAAGACGATGAAGTATGGGATGAAGAGGAAAAAAATGCACCTTATGTTTATAACGAGAACCGAAGAAGGGTTATATCGAAAGTTGATAACTGCGTGTTGATAACCAAAAATTTTCAGCATTTTTTCGTCTTTCTTTCGAGCAGTTTGTTTGAGTATTGGAATTAATAGCGTGTAAAGATATTAGAACAAAATTTCCAAAATTCGATTATTTTTACATCTTTCCTCTGTAGCAGTAAAAACGCTTACCTATACTTTTGTCGTCACCTTCAGATAAATTTCGATCTAGCTGAAACAGCTAATAAGCAATTAAGATGCGAGGAATAATAAAACGGACCATGACGCGTGTGGAACGATGACGTCCTGCAAAGAGTCTAAGCTATGCAACCGGTCGGATCGATGAGTCGAATGAGAATTTTACATTAACGTGTGATGAACTTAAGTCTTTGCAAATAAAAAAAAAGTCGAGTAAGTGCGGGATTTTGTTTGCGTCTGACGGCCAACATGTGAGAAATTATTTTTTATTACACAGTCGTATAACTGCTTACCTCTCGGTGTGATAAGACGCGATCTAAAGAAAGTGTGTTTCGCATTAGTTGAATCTGTTGCCTAAGGTGTTAAAATTAATTCTTTGAAATTACTTCGTAATATCTTTTGTCCCGTAAGACAGTACGCGGCAGAAATGACTAAAATTTTACCATTGTTTTCGGTTAATTTTATGAAAGTGGACTGTAAATTATTTTTATTATAATAGTTAAGTAAATAATGACGAAAACGGCGACGTATTATAAATTGCTATTCCCCCCTTGCGGTTTATCAGCAGAATGGTCAGTTCTATAACAAGCGAAACCATGGAAGGGTGTCAGCATGAGCGGCTTTGGATGCTTCGTTTCTAAAGATTGAACCTTTAGTTATTTGAGCATAAGAAGTTGTTGGCGTGATGTGTAGATTATCAGCAGCATGAGCGTTGTCTATTCCAACGTGTGAAATATCAGAAAAAGTAACGATCGTGGCAAAATACGACGCTTGAGGCGTGTTGTATTTACCGTGCCACTTTTAAGAAGTAAATGCCGACGGTCAAGCTTGTTTAATATTGTCTACTACATCGCGTCTTGATCTTCGCAGAATTTTCATTATCGAAAAAGGAATGTTTGCTGTTCCTCTTAGAAATTTATAATTTAACAGAGCATCCTTTGTAATTAGCGGAATGATCACCGCCACAAAGAAGACAAACAGTTGTTGTTTTCTGCTCTTTTCGCAATAAGCAGTTAGGTGATCTAATCCACATTTAATGCATCTAGACGTTTTCTTACAGAAATTGCAACTGTGCCCATGTTGCTAACAACGCACTGAATTATGGCCCGTTTCCGAGGGGCTTTAAAACGCTCATATTCAATAAATATTTTTCTAATTCTACAAAATATAGTGGAAGTGGCTCCTTTGTTTTTCGGTTTGTGATACTGATAACACCCATTACAATGACCCCTCTTCAGCAATCGCTTCTTTGACAAGATTTGCGTCGACAGAGGAATGAATATCTCGTAAAACCACCCGAAATTACCTGTCTTGTTTTACCTGGTAAGTATGTTATTCAGCTTTATGACTATACAAAATTTTTATTATAGCTCTATAATTGTCGAGGTTATCTACTAGGATTTTGATTGATAGTAACATAAGGAGAATATTCAGCGAAAACAAGGATAATAAATAATCATCAAACTAATAACGATAATAGTAATAATAATAATACCGATAATTTACAACTGTGGTACTAATTTCGTAGAAGGAATAAAATGTGTATTTCCTCGATTAGCTTTGGTAGTATAGGTGATTAAGCAAACTTAGTTTCATATATATATATATATATATATATATATATATATATATATATATATTTTTTTTTTTTTCTTAGCACAATCGTACACGAAGAACATAATGGCACGCCATATGCGTGTGCACACGCGTTTCGCGTAATTAATGCCTTAAATGCTAGACAATTTGTGTGCAAACTAAAAACACAATGGTCTAGTCTTAACGTTCTGTAACGAACAATATGACGATGATGAAAATGATGATATATATATATATATATATATATATATATATATATATATATATATATATATATATATATATATAGTTATTAATTCGATGTTTTTCGTTTTAATTTTTTCACGAAAACTAGAATAGAAGAAGAAATGTAATAGGAAGAACTCGTAGGAGATATAGGTATATCGGAAATTATAAAAGATGTGCTGCAGTTGAAAAAACCGGTAGAAATGGTGTAATGGTATAGATTAATCTTCGGATTGATGATAGAACCCAATGAGAAAATTTCGCAGGAGATATATGTCGCAAATGATAAAAGACACGGGGTGTGGCAGCTACTGGAAACTGAATAGACTGGCAGAAAGGAGAAAAAAATGACGTGAATGACGCAAATCAATCTTCGAATTGATGACTAATCATGATAATGAGCAATTCTTGTATATATATATATATATATATATATATATATATATATATATATATATATATATATATATATATATGTATAGTACTTAGGCGATCGAATTTTTGCTCGGTTATATTATATATATAAAATATATAGTTAAAGGTACTTTAAGAGACACATCGGGCGGCGGAAGTCATTTATCTTTTATAAGTGAATTTTTTAAAATCTATTATTGAAGTGAGTGGGTGCTTAAAATATACAAAATTTAATGAATAATTAGCACACTGATAACATTGTTAATGTGTAATATTGATTTACAAGGAAATTAAGAGAAAAATACATTAGGCATACGCGTAAAGTAAAATACTAAAATGGAGAACAGAAAACTTTCGTAGGGGAAAAAAGAAGCGCGCAGTACACAATGCACTACAGTAATTCTCAGGGAACTAAACTAAAATCATAATGAGATATCCAAGAGAGAGCGGCCTAAGTATATGGGGAAAAATGAAAGAATATTCACATTCTAAACAAAAATCGAATAATTTCTCATTCTTCCAAAGAATCACGATTATTTAATGTTTGAGATTTTTTTCCAGTTGATGAAGGCGTCAACGTGTCTGCTAAAATTGATTGTGTGAAATTCGAAATTGTTTTATAACTTGAAGCGTGTATTGCCGTTAGCACCGAGATAATAAGGCACGATGGCTCTGACGTCGTGTCTATTTTCGTCGAATGAACTAGTCATAATAAACCAGTTTGATTCTCGTTCCTACCTAACAGTTTGTTATGTATTTTTCGTTTTGTTCGTTTTAGAATTTTTTCAAAATTATGATTCTAAGTTTGTTTATTTATGGTTTTTTTGATATACTTAATTAAAATTATTATGTACATTTGACACGATTCTAACTTTATTTTATTGTTTATTCCGTTTGGAAATAACTTTTATAAACACGTATTTTTTTACATTTTGGATATTCCTTTTCATTCGTTTAACGCAACTAATTATTTTTGACACGGACATTTTATTGTTCATTTCGTATTAATATTCTATAAGTATTTTGTTTTTTTAAAGAGAGAATTTTGTATTATACTTACTTGGTTCAATAGAAAATAATTTAGCTTAAAATGCTATATAAACATTGTGTTCCCAATTGTACTGGAAATCACGGTTATGATGATGTACCGAAGGTAAGAATTTTTTCGTTTCCAGATGATAAAAATTTTTAAAAAAGACAGCCAAATTTCTTACCTTCAAAATGTGGCACAGTATGTGAATTAAAGGACAAAACTGGATAATATTCAAAACACACCTTTTAAACATATTCGTTTAAACGATAATACTAAACCATGTATATTTCCCAAATTGTCCGAAATATTTATCTCAACCTTGTCGGTTTAACGGGGTCTTATGTAAAACTGCAGGAAAATGAAAATGAACAGTTGTTATTAGCTTTAGCCAAAAGTAAATCTACTTTTGATGAATATGAAAAATCGAAATGTTTCAAAGATTTTCATCAACTAAAAAATATGTTAGAATGTTTTTCTGAACTAAAAACACGGTTCCGTGTAAATAGTAAAACAGACACTTCAGTTTTTAAAGTAGATTATAAACCCGGACCTCGTACAATTTATGCTGTCGTTATTAACAATAAATTAGAATTGAAAACATATTTATTTGGATACGAATTTTCACTAGAATTCGAAAAGTTAAAATCTCCTTGTCAAATAAATAACTTTTCGGTCCCTTTTAACGTTATCAATAAAAAAAAAAAAAAAAAATTGAAACATATAAGTTAAGTACTTTTCTGAAAGTTTTGAGATTTTTGAGGAAAAACAAAAGGTACGTAACAACTTATTTAATCCAGATATATTTATTTGTGAAGATGACTTTGAAAGATGTTTAAAGTGAGTTACCTATTATTACACATTTAACTGGCTATTGTTGTTTTAAAATAATACAATATTTCAAGTGCGAAATATGTAAACATAACTTGGTAACTGATAAAGAATTAGTTGTGGAAGAACAATTCTTTCGAAATAAGTTTCATATTTAGTATATTTACCTTACATAATCTTACTTGCCTCCAGTTCTCGGGTACCTTTTGCTGTTCCAGCGAGGACTCCTTTGGTATTGTAGATGATATTGAGCATTTAATGTTTGTCCTCTGTTTGATGATCTTAGAAATAAATTTAAAATACATAGAGGACAGCCTCTTGTATTTTCTAAACATAACCATACCGGTCTTCTGTCATATATGGAGTTGTCTACGCTAAGAAAATTTAAAACTGGTAGGTAAAATTTTTATCAATCTTTTCTCCTGTTTTTAATGTTTTAATTCAACCGTGAATCCGCATATTTTTTTTTTCTCATGGTCATTGCCTCCATCCATTTTGTAATACCGTTGCATGCAACATTAATAATAATAATATTGGCTACAATTGTTTTTCTTATAATTTGTATATATATAATATGTACGTATATATATATATATTTTTTACTTTTATAATTTTAATTTTGATAATATAATATTTTTTTCTTCTGTATGATATTTAGACGTAACCTTTTATTTATTTTTCTTTGGCTCGATCTTTATCTTAGCAATATTACTTTTTTTTTAATCATTATCTTAAATTGTATGTGCATGTATATATGTGCACGTGTATATATATTTTTTGTTTGTACAACATTCATTTTTATTTTTTTACACACATACTACACAAAACTCATTTTACACACATTCTTGATGGTCTAATATGTTTCTCACCCCTTATTCCATCCTATTTTTAAGTTACACATTGCCGGAAACTACCACACACTCCTATTTATATTTTGTATTATACTGAATGTTTTCTTTTTTTTCAGCTACTCAACACTTACACACAGTTATCCATTAAGAACACTAGTTTCCTGCACCCTTATAAACACAATTTGTTTAATACATTTGCTCCACCGTATAAGTGCGGATTGGGGAACAAAAACAAAAAAAAAAAAAAAAAAAAAAAAAAATTATATATAAGTCCTCTGTCAAAACTTATCGTTTAGATGTACCGCTGTGCAGTATATTAGGCTCGTATCTATTTTTAATATTAGTAAACGATATACCTACAAGTTTTAGATGCATTATACGCCGACGATTTAGCATTGTAAATCTTATAGGTTAAATACCGTAAGTAGCGGATTACAAAAAGCTGCTAGTTCTATTTTTAAGTTTTATAGACGGTGGCTGCTAAAAATAAACGTTGATATAACTGAAGATGTACTCTTCACAAAGCGGCGTCAATTACTTAGAGTAGAAATAAATATTGATGGGAGAGTATTCTCATTGGCGAAACCAAGTTCGTAGGTCTCATTCTGGATTCTCGTCTATCCTTTAATAATAATATTAATTACATAATCGACAATAAAGCAATATACTTTTAATAATCTTTAATCGGCGATCGTATTTATATCTGTCGTTAATAAGAAATTATTATATATTATTCGGCCCGAATTAACCTATACTCATTGTTTGGCTATCAGTTTCAAACGGTACATTAAAAAAATTACAACTGATTCAAAATCACCGTTGCAAATTCATACTAAATCGTCGCGTGTATAAAGAAATTATTGGATATGCCCTCCGAATTAAACATCTTACACCTGTATTCTTATATTGGTAAATTATCGAAAAAGTTTTATTACGATAGGTGTAGGATACATCGAAATAGATTAAATAATTTCATAGGTGATTACGCTAAGTCTATGTGTTATATATAACATCGTAGAATTAAGCATAGGTTACTCACATTTAATTCCGTGTCTATATTAATTATTTATTTTTCGTAGTTAATACGGTATGTGTGCATATGTATGTACATGCGTATGTGTATATATGTGCATATGTGTATATTTTTGTTTTTCTTTTTATCGTATTTTATTTATTTTCTCGCAGGTTTTTGTTTGTTTGTTCCTGTAGCCTAATAACATTTGTTTCATTCATTTTCTAGATTTAGTAATAATATTTAATCCTTTGAAGGGCAATATATTAATTTTTAATCTTTATTATAATTGATTACATTATTATATTTATTAATGCACTTAATTTTTAAGTATCATAAGAATTTTATTATAATTAAAAATTTATCCGTTTTTATGGTTTTCCATAAAATCGCTACATGAAAATCATAAAAAATACCTTTTTTTTTTAGATGCCGTGTATCACAACTTAGGTTAGAGGCACCGAAGTTATTTTAATTAAATTGTTACTTTTAAAAACCGAATGGTTTTTTCAAGTTCCATTGGATTATCAGAGAGTGCCGTGTGAATTGAACTATTGCCATCAGGATGGTGTTTCTGAAGTGGCCTACAGTTTGTTAGTATGTGTTCGAGTGTTACAGGCTCCCGTTCGCAGTAGCAGCATATCGGTTGACTTTTTTCCATATTGTGTAATTATGGGTTAATGCAGTATGTCCAATTCTGAGCCGCGTTAGTACAACATCATCACGTCGCGATTGGATGATCGTGTTCAACTTGACGTTTCGGAGTTTGTTGGTTGTGGGAATACGCTTCCAGCGTAATTTCCACGCCTCGTGAAATTGGTTTTTGATATTCTGTATTTCGTCTTGTATTGGGATTGAAATTTTTGGCACTGGAAACATCTCCGTCGCTTCTTTCGCAGCGATGTCAGCTTCTTCATTTTCCTTTATGTTGGAGTGTGAAGGGATCCAGCATATAATGGTGATTGCCATTAGTTCAGCGGATAGCACTGATTCGGTTGGTAAAACGATGACAGAACAACCCTTTTGCAGTGTACATTTCAGTGTAAAGTAACTATCGATAAATAACGCTGGATTCGTATTAGGAAAATGTAGTGTTTTTTTTTTTAGCTCTGCAGTAATTATAATTAAGATGATTTCAAGTTGTGTAATCATTGGGACCGTTGTAAACAACACTATAAAAGGCGATAATGAAACTACTGTGGCCGAAACGGTTAACTGTTAAGGTATAAGGTACTTAACTTTATGAACCCTTGTTATGCACGTCTCATTATGAAATAAAGCTTAATTTCTTCTTCTTCTACACTTCACAATTTTAAAAACTTAGTAAAAAGAATTATTAAAGGCATAAAAAATATCTGAAATAAAAATTTTAATAATGAAATAAAAAAAAAAAACACTAACAATATACGCAACAGGAAACATCAAAGGTTAATACACGTTTTATAAAACAGACAACACTGTACAAAGAAACAGAAGAGAACAGATAGTATCTAGTATAATAATCATCCGGTTTTTTTGTATCATCTAGTTATCCATTTTATTCCCCCCCCCCTATCACAACTGACCAATCTTAGACGTCATTTAGTGATTGACTTAATGAGATGAGTGATATTTTGTGAAGGGCAGTACTCAGCAGTACTCCCTCTAAACCTATGCTGGTTGGACAAAGTCTAGAGGCTTACTTCGCCACAGCCTGCATATTTCACACCGGAATCATTCAGCAAATCTACGTTGTATTTTCTGTAAGTTAGATGTTTTGGCGCAGCCCCATAGTTGTATACCATATACTCAAATCGGTCTTAGGGCAATTTTATACAGCAGAATTTTATTTTCCAACGATAACCTTGATTTACTAGTTAGCATCCATGACATAGATCTGGTTTTAAGCCTCAAATGCTTGATTTTCTTCTGAATGTGGGTAGCCCAAGTCAGCCTAGTGTCCAAATGCATGCCCAAATATTTTACACTATTGGTATTTGGAATGACAACGTTGTTTATTTTGCGTTTAATCTTTCGATTTGTGAAAGAAATATGCGCTGATTTAATTTCATTGACTACAACGCGCCATCGTTTTAGCCAAGTCTCTACATGCCCGAGTGATTCCTGCAGTTTTTTTGTGGCTGTGTTTTCACTCTTATCCACAGCTAGGATTGCTGCGTCATCGGCGTACAATGCTACTTCTGCATTACCAGGCTTCGGGAAGTCGGACGTGTAAATTAAGTATAATATCGAACCGAGGACGCTTTCCTGCGGTACGGCCGCCCTTACTGAAAAAATATCTGAGTATTCATCGGCTATTTTCACTCGAAAGTATCTCTCTTCTATGTACGATTTAAGTAGTAGATAGAAAGTTTAAGGAAGCAGGAGTTTAAGCTTGTACAACAGTCCCTGGTGCTACACCCGAACAAAAGCTTGTTTAACATCCAGAAATGCAGCTGTACAGATATTCTTGTTTCCCAAGCTATTTTCAATAATCTTTGTTAATCGGTGAACTACAGTGTTGTGATGTTTACGAAAAGCAAATTGAAAATTCGGAATTATTGAATTCATAGATAATATTGGGAATAATCGTTTTAAAATTAGTTTTTCCAGAAGCTTTGAAAGAATAGGAAGCAGCGAAATAGGCCTGTATGACGAAACCAGTTCAGACGATTTACCAGGCTTTGGTACAACAATTATTTGAGAAAACTTCCAAGACACAGGAAAATATTGGTTAAAGAGCGCTGCTTTATCGAAGTTAATACGAGCCCAAATACCGTCGAGTTTTTCTATCGCAGGAATAAATTGACCGTTGAAAACGTTTGGTCGCTCTCCGTAGTGAGTGATCATCTTGTTTGGTCCGCGATAATTTCGATAGAAATGTTGTAAGCGTTGCATTTTTATTTTCACGTAATACTTTACGCAGTTGCTTTATTTTTCTATTCAGTTGCGTTTTGATTTCTCGTTGTGTTCCAAGCGTTTCGTAATTTTCTCTTTTCGCGTATTAGTGTCAGTATATGTTTTGGAACATTATTAAACCCCTTTGGTGGCTTTACAGTGGGAGTGGCTAGCCACGCAGCATTTTGTGTAGTTTCTGTTAGGTTTTGTACCGCTTTATCAATATCGAAATTAGTTTTCAGCGACATATTTAACTTTATTTTAGACTCTAGATATTGTTTAAACAATGGCCAATTAGTTCTTTTATTGATAATGGTTCAGGTGTTTTTGTTATTGGAGAAATACTTACCGTTAATATAACTGCCGAGTGATCTGACTGTAGGTCGAAACTCTCATATTATTATGTAATGATATATCTTTTGTTACAAAAAAGTCAAGTCAGGTTTCCTTTTACGATCTTGAGACCAGTAAGTAGGTTCGTCTGTCGAGAAGTAACCTAGATTTTGGCTGGAAATTACTTTTTCCAGAATTTTCCCCCGGGGATTATCTAAATCAGAGCCCCATTTGCGACTTTTTGAGTTCAAGTCTCCGCCAGATATAAATTTCGCTCCCAATGATTTGAAATACTTGACAAGCAGGTTTTCATCCAATCGCTCATTTGGAGAGCAGTATACGGCGGAGATGGCGACAGTTCCAATAAATGAACATAATTTACAAGCCTGTTTTCCCGAATAGTTTTTCTCCTCGCAATGCTTGATTGTTTTTTTAATAATAATTGCACTATCGCCGCGTGCTTTATTATCTGGCCGTAGACAAGTGTACACGTCGTAGTTGGGAATATTAAAAAATGTTTTATTTGTAAAATGCGTTTCCGAGATGAGAAGTATATCAATGTAGTGCAATTTCAGAAAGAGCTCTATTTCTAACCTATGTTGTAACTCGCCATTAGCGTTCCAAAGTGTAATTCTTAATGAAGTAGTCATTATTTAGTAGTTTTATTCAGGACTGAGGACAATAAATTTAATATCATGGCGTTCTGGTTCATTAACTGTTGAAACATGGTTTTAAATTCACTCAAAAATGCACTTAATAATGTATCTATACTAGTAGGCGAGTTAGTTGCGAATCGGTTATTCATTATATTACCACCATTAATTTGAGGGACCAACATCATTATAGACATTATTGTCCGGATTAAATACCGCATTGGCGCCATTCGTCTCTCACGTAACTTTTGCATACGATAACAGACGTTCATGCTCATTTTGTGGGATAATATCATGTACAACATTACTGCGGCTTGCCGGAATATTCACTTTGTCAGGAAGCGTCTGTTCTACATTATATTTCGCATTGTATAATTTGCGATATACCTCACATCCCTCGTAATTAGAGGGATGTTGCTGCGCGCATAATGCACATTTAGGCGGTACGTTTTTTTTTCTTTTTTACAATCGGCTGAATTATGACTACCGGCGTATTTAACACACTTATAAGGACGATTACAAAACGATCTTGTGTGCTCATACCTTTGACATCTAGTGCACTGGGGTATGTCCGTTTTTACCTGTTGGGTTTCTACTCTAATTTTCGAATGTAATAATAAGTCGAGATCGTATATACGTTTAATGTCGTCAGCCGGCTCCAAATCAACAAAATGCGAGAGGTTCTTTAGTTTTTCTATTTTTAACATTGAACACGGACCTCACTTGAAAACTTTGTTCTTCTAGTGCCTGTTTAATATCGTTGATTGTGAAAGAGGGGTGTAAGCCGCGAATTACAACTTTATACGCTCTTTCGTGTTTTACTTGGTAGGTGTGATAATTTATGTCTTCTTTTTTAAACGTTGCGATTAGTCTTCTATAATCGTCAGAGGTTTGCACGTTGATTTTTACAGCGTTATCTTTCAAGGATTTCGCTCTGAAGTCATGTTTTCCTAGTAGGTCCGTAATTTTTTTTTTTACATCCTCGAATAGTTAATTACATCATGCACAAATATTGGCGGCGGTGAAGGTTCTGTTGTTGCATTGTGAGCCGAGTGTGTAATTGGATTCTCATTATGTAAATCTTCGTCTTCGATCTGTAAATATTGGAACCTGTTTTGTTTCGTACGGTAGTTATTTAAATTTTGTTGTTCATTCAATAGTCTTTTTCGTGCCTTCTTTTTAGGAATCTGCCAGTCGTTCTCTATGAGTTTTTGCGACGATGTCGATAATGTGTCTTCGGAGTAATTTGATATTATTGTATTGCTATCATCAGTTATGTCTACATTTTCATTTATTTTATCCTTAATGATATGGGAAGTGGGACCATTGTTAGATAAGGGAACGAAATGCGTGTTCGGAGTTATACGTTTGTGTAGGTACAACGTTTTGATGCGGATATGAGACAATAGGTGTGGATAATGTTGTTGCGTTGTTGTTAATGTCGGAATGTACAACATGGCTTCGCGATAGTATTGGTGCGGCGAAATTAGTAACGTTAGTATATAATGGCGACGATAACGACGATTGCGGATGAGCTAGTGCGTGCGATTGCCTAACATACGTGCTCGTATAATAATTACGAGTGAGTGTGTAAAACTTTATATCGTTTTATAATAATAATAATGTAGTATAATAATATAATAAAATAATAAACTGGTATTATCTCACCGACAGCAATCCAAATGAATGTATAAATAAATAGTAGGAAAAGCCAGAATGAATGTGTAGATAAATATGACGAAAAAGCCGAAATAAAGAACGATATCGATATCCAGCTAAGACACGAACGCGCAACATACGAACACCAGCCGACTTAAGATACGTAGAGTTATCCGTTATTCTTTTTTTAAATATCCGGTTTTTCTCAAAAAACCGGCGAAATATTTTTCGCACGATTTTTCGTTCGTATAGTCTGAAAAAACGAAAAGGCTCCTGTGTTCTTTCTTCGATTTATAAACAGAAGCCGCCACGTGTGAAATGTTGTCCCAGCGAATATTTCATAATTAGCGGCCATTTTTTTTTTATATAGGAGGAATAAAAATATCAAATTATTTTATTAATATTGTTATTAACTTTGCTGATTTTGGTGAATTGTAATCTTAAATTATTATTTTTTATTTTATTATCTTTTTAAATATTCACTTGATAATGGCCTAACAACCGAAAAGCTTTGTCATTTTTCATAAGACAAATTTCAGTAGTTTTAACCAATTTTTTTTCTTGTTTTTTATAAAAATAAATTTATTTTTTACAACTTAATGTAATATTTCAATTGATACGCGACGATTTATTTCAACGCAATACTAACACAAAGTTAGAACATTTTTCTGAATCTGGTCGCAGCGCCAACAATCGCGACAAAACTGAAATTAAAATAAAATATGTTTGAATATTAGACACTGCGATCGCGGCGCTGTCTGCCGGATTCAATGTAAAACATTCCAAGATCGACAACAATTTATGAATAAACGATTAATTAAATAATTACTTTTCAGTGGACCGAATTGTGAATCTAAACCATTCTCGAATCAACTAGAACACACACAATAAATTTAATCAAAATCGGTTCAACCGTCACTTATTATCACACGCGTGTCTCGTACGTATATGAGGGTACTTTTTAAAAAGTAATAATTACCAATAATATAAAATCTTTGCTGCAGAATTTCAGGTCATTTAGAAAGGTTAGGAGGCTGTTCTTTAGTGCGTCGTCTTGAATTCATTACTTAAGAATGGTTAGGATGATTTACGTAACTTGACGAGGTCGATTGATAATAATATTAATAATACGAAGTCTTAACTTCATTTTATTCGACTAGTATAATTAAAACCCACGTTTGAAATTATATATATATATATATATATATATATATATATATATATATATATAACAAATATATATTTGTGTGTGTGTAAATATGTATGAATTAAAATGTCACATTTTCCCAGTTCCTACGTACAAATTTGTAAATCAATTATTTAAACGATCATGAACCACGGTAATAATAAGTTTAATTGTAATATGTAACGTCTATTATGAAACAATTTCAACTCGATAGTTTATTTCACACTGTGAAAGGAGAAAAAGAACAAAGAAATGCTGAAATGTTAATAATTGTAGTACAACAAGAACAATGCGCCTTAGTTTCCTGGAGCAAATGTAGGCTGACTCGGAGAAGAAAGGCTGTTTTGTTTTTTGAATAGCTAGCATTGCCGCAACGCAAACCGCGTGCTCCACGTTTAGTGTATACACGAGAAATTCGTTTTAGTTTCAGTTATCAATCATGGTATAACGAGAAGGAGCTCGCGTTTTAGAACGTATCGATCGCGACAGTGCAAATAGAGTTTCGAAAATAATTCAAAACTTACGCGATTTGTTTAAGAGCCGCGTTTACCAAACATATCCACGAGAACTGAAAGACCTGAAAAGTCGGATTTCTGAAGAAATTCAGCGACCTGTGCTGGAAAAAGTGTTGGAAAATTTTGTCAAAAGACTGAACGCACGTATTTATCAAATGACTACCATCCGAACGATATAGATTTACACAAATGATTGTAAGCTAATGTCTAGTTTTCCTATTTTTAAATAAAATTTCACTCGAAAATTTTCTGGACGAGTAGTTTTTGAGTTATTCAAAAAACACCAAAACCATCCGTCTTCTTCTCTGGGTCACCCTATATTAAAAGATCGTGAAATAGACCACCCGAAAAGTGGGGTAAACTTGAATCGAAATGAATTTAAAATATGCACTTACAAATGGCGCACAATGTTCGGAATAAAACAAAAAACTACGTAGCGAGCAGAATCGGGCTACTTTGTCACATGGGGACGCATCAATGGGGTAGATGGTAATCCATACTCGGACAATCGGTGAACAAATTATCTCACCCTACTACATTTATTTCGATTTATAGTGCCGCTCTACGTGTATGTATTCCGCGTTTACATTTTAGTATTAATTAATTACTGTTTGTATATAAAAGTATTTATTATTTACGCTATAATTTGACATGTTACAGATGTATCAACATCGTTTGAAATAAGATTAATCAGTTCGTGGATGTGGCACATTCTATTTTGGTAATAAGATTAATCAGTTCGTGGTATGTGGCACATTCTACTGGTAAGTTAGATAATATAAATATTTTCGTTTGTTATTATTTCGTGTTATCGATATATGACACCTTTTCGTATTGTCCCCAGTAGGACGGACTAATTTTGTGAACTAAGAATCTCCATGCTTACAGTTCAGCGCTAATCTCCCCTAACTGAATCCACGTTCCCTGTATTTCTCTAGTACATTACATTTTCCAGGCTTGAAGGCGGACGGTATAGATCTTTATCGTAAATGTCTTGACTGTGCTATAAAAACTTCCGCTGCGAAATAGATTGGTAAAATTTGTTCTTAATTAAAAAAAAAAAAAAAAAAATTCCTTACGACATAATCTTAAATATTCAAGAAATATACCAATTATAATTACTAGACTACGTCTTCAAGAATGATACAATATGTTGCCCATCACGGAATACTTTACGAGATCAAAAATCGAGGAGGAATGGTACAAGTACCGAAGTTCAATAAGCATCACTCCAGAATTCAAGCTATCTATACAAAACGTGCTGTAATTTATAACACGTTGCCCGTGTATGTAAAAACCGACTTAAAACATTTTTAAGAAACGTCGCAAGCATTTAAGGAGGTACATAAAAAATAAAAAATAGAACTTGGTTGTTTTTTTTTCTACAAATTAATATGTATGCATGTGTCGAGTACTGCGGCGTGTGTGTGCATTTGAAAATACCTGGGTTAAGCTCAATTAATATTATATGCGCGTACACGCGCTTATGCAATATTTATAACATTTTTATTATCTAATTATTTTATAAGCTTGTTTAATCTATTTTCCTCGTAATATAGAGTATATTTAAGAAAGTAATTGATTCGTTTATCGCGTTGCATTTTCGGCACGTCGTGGTAAACCGTTATATAAAAGAAAGTAAAAATAAAGTTTGATTTGACGATTGATTTTTGTGTACCGTCATTTTTGAATTGTAGTTAGATTTTGTTTTGATATAATTTCTAAATGTAAAAGTAATGTTCTGTAAATTTAGTAATTTTTTTGAGAATAATACAAGCGGATAACTGCTGGTAGAATACGGAACTCGCGACTCGGCAAGCGATTTAATGGTAGAATACGGAACTCGCGACTGCGCAAGCGATTAAATCGAAAATTAGGCACTGCATAACGTATGGCTTTATTTGTGTAGAACTGAACTATTCGGCAAACGGTATAAAATTCTTAACAATAAAATCGTTATTATCTCTGATATATTTATCTTAAAACAAGGTTGTAACTGATAGGTGAATTACTTATAAAGGAAATTTATTTTTCGTAGCGATGATAACTATAATCAATGAAAACGCGTTAATACTGATTTTCTCCATATATCTCCTGATGATGTTGAAGAAGTGTTAAAAACTTTCATTGTATAAATATTCGAATTCCTTTAATAAAGCTTATCCAAATATTTTATTGGGAAAATTTTTGAAATGCTTTTATTTAGCTATTCTTATGATAACGTGAAGCATTTTATTTCTGGTTATTGGTATCGATCTTTTTAAAGTTGCTAGCCTCTATCTGACATCTTATAACTGAAGGTGTGATGGCAGACAGTGAATAAACTTTTTAATACGGTTTTGGTAATTTAACGAATTTAAGCTGACACTAGTAGCGTGTGCGAGCTGAACTTCATGAACTATCAGTTAGCTTGCGTAGCGCGTTATTTGTAGATGTAATCTTCATTTTAGCTTTTAAAAACAGCGTTCTAGCGAGGATAATTCTGAGATATTCTTGACTAGTACGTTCGTTCCTTACCGCCTTCAATTGTTTATTTACATCTCTGTTCCGCAAGCGAAAATCAGCGGTCTATTTCTTTTTAAATTATTCAACGACTCGTAAATGTTTTTTTAACTCCTAGTTCATCGCTTCAAAGACCTCGTTAAGTCACATTTAAACTTGTGGACGTTTCCTACACAAGTGCGATTTATGTAACGTGCTACACATGGATGAAAGGAGAAAGCATTGTTTTTGCAAAATGATATGGTGTGATACCTGCTATTTCGAACTTCCGACGCGAAGAATAACCGAATTTCGTGCGTCAAAAATCCTCGTTCAATCTATTATTATGTCAATTATGATCCCTCACTATACTCTGTTATATTATAGTACACAAATTTCAGATTTTACGTGAAAACCGTCCTCTAGTGTTAGTGTCTAAAAGAAAATTATGAACATGATAATTTTATTTTGGCCGCTACACCGTTAAAAATTATTTTTATGCAAAATCTGGAATACTGTAATTTAAACTGGTATATATATATATATATATATATATATATATATATATATATATATATATGTATATATATATATATATATATATATATATATATATACATATATATATATATATATATATATATATACATATATATATATATATATATATATATATATATATATATATATATATATATATATATATATGTATATATATAAGTGTGTTTATAATTAATTAATACATTTATTTCTTTTTTTCATATGTATAAATCATTCTTCTCCTTAATGTTATTACGTAAAATTTGAATTATTTTGTGGAAAGTATTTACGTATAAAATCCTTTACATTTCGAGAATGTTTATGCGATAATAATGGCTGATAATACTACTACCCCTAGTATTTTGTTGTTCGTACATATATACACTAATGAACAGAAGTAATAGTCTACTTGTTCAAGAAGCTCAAATAGATTGAAGTAACCAGATACTTTAGACAGTAGATTGACGTCCACTAAACACATAAACAATACTAGTCGTATGACAAACCAGCTGTTCGATATACCCGCTTTTTAATAGTAAATCTACTTTAATATTAACAATAATCTACAGGTGATTAATCCGACTAATAATAATGCCTGTCTAGCATGGAGCCTCTCTAAGGCTATTTTTAATAAACTGCAAATCATTCAAAATAGGCGTGTTTAAGATGTATTTTAAACGTGCCTCGTTACACCAAAGTCGATAAAATGTACGTTTACTTAAAATTACCAGCCTATATTAGGAATTTTATTTTAAAAGTATCGAGTGATTTTCTCAATAAATGTTCGCATCACGATAACGTGTCTATTTCTTCGATAGGTAATAATTCGATTTGAAGCGTTAACGCGCTTAAGGTTTGAACAAAATGGTTACTACCTATTTTATACATTGTGTTAGTAGGTTTAAAGAAGAGATCATAGAATTTTAAACAATTAAAATTATGCCAGTTGAAAAAGTTGTAATATTTCTACAATAATTCCTTTCGTAGTAAAAAAGGTACACAGTGATGTGGTGTAATAATTTAGTTCATTTATAAATATATAACCTATGTATATGTAGTGATTTTTTAAATCAAAAATGAAACAATAAAGTTAAAATATAATTAAATAAAATAAAAATACTTACCAGTATATATACATACATATGTATATATATATATATATAGTAAAATTCCTTTCGTACGCCCATACGTTCCGATTACTGTGCTCGACCCAAACTTAGTGACTCTCATCTAATATATTTGAAGCTATGAAATCCTTCAACATAAAAGATTATATCTATGCAATTGCTCATTCACGGGAGGAACTCTGAAATTTAAAACGCTGCAAAAATCTTGGCGTAAACTTTGGCCGGAATTTATGACTGGAAGTGACCAAATCAAAAATGAGCGAAATAACGATATGCAAAAATCATTAAAGATCTACAAACTATACAACGGAATGTTCCTGCCGGTGATGTTGAGGAGTGTATTACCCAATGTGAAAAAAAGTATGAAACCAGGTGAACAGCTCAATGATAATCAGATTATTGCCGCCGTTTTGGAAAATAACGGTGAAGAAACTGATTCGGACGGTGATGATGACGAACACCCTACCCGGATTTCACACACCGACGCCAAGAACGCTTCCGATATTGTCCTTCAGTAATACATCGAGCAGAACTTAACCTCAACACACCTATGGACATTTTGTGGATCACCAAATGGAAGAACATTTAAGTCCAGAATTTCATTTGTGAAACAAAAATCTATAACCGACTATTTTCTTAAGTAAGTTTTTACTACATATATAAATACATATGGCATTTTTATTTTTCGGTAGTAATAACAGTTTTTGTTGAATTTATTGCAATTTTTTACTGTAGAGAACAAAATACAATAATTGTTGATCTGCGATTTTTTTTTTTGTTACAATTTTGTTTATGACCTTTCTTGCGTTCTATCATATCTTTAGTCCAAACGATGACGGATTAGATGGGTTCTACAGTGTATATTATATATATATATATATATATATATATATATATATATATATATATATATATATATATATATATATATATATATATATATATATATATATATATATATATATATATTGATACAGTATAAAATCATTTGAATTTAATTTAATTTTTAAATTAAAAATATGTGTCACTGAGGAAGCATTATAGAAATACATTCTGATTAAGTTTTTTTTTTTTTTTTTTTTTTTTTTTTTTTAAAGTTAAAATCACTAACGTTGATAATTAAAAACAACGCTTTTCGGTATTTCCGCAATTTTTTAGTTAAAATAAATTAAAAGAAATAATACAATAAGAATATAAACGTATTTTATTAAACCATATTTTTTGTCTTAGTTTTATTTTATAAATTTTAATCATAATATTTAAATATTTTATTAATATATTTATTTTCATTTATTTAATTTTAACATGAAAATGGCCTATCTGTTGAAAAGTGTTGTTATTTGTTAAATATTAACATTAGCGATTTTAACTTTATCGTTTCATTTTTTATTAAAAGAAAAAAATATCATTACTCCGTATGTATATATATATATCTATTTATATAATTTTATATTACATGTGTGAATGATAAATACGTTAAAATGTGTTCGGTATTACTGTTTTCTGTACAAAGTCAGCGACCTGTGAAAATATAAACAAATGCATATTAGGCTTTACTGAACAAATGAAGTGAACGTAAACATTATCGTGGTGGTGTATATATATATATACATACATATATATATATATATATATATATATATATATATATATTCGATTTATGCTTGTTTTATGTATTCGAACAACTGAAAACCTACAAAAGCTAGTAAAGCCCGTGATATGAAAATGTTTACAGCGAAAGTATTATTTATATATACATATATATATTAAATATACATATATATATATATATATATATATATATATATATATTCATGCGTGTATATGTATATATATAATAAAATAAAAGGAAAAATGTAGAAAAAATAATGTTAATCCTATTATACAGAACGATACGAGTACGGTGAAAACTTATTAGTTTTACTTTTTCGGAATGCGAAGAAATGTATTGTGTATTAATTAGGAAAAGGATAACATAATTGCTATCATTATTATTATTTTTGTAATAATTATTATTATATATATATATATATATATATATATATATATATATATATATATATATTACCAGGGCATATCTATTATTATTACGTGGTAAACATATCTAACTTCTAATGATTCCGTTAGTTTACTATTATTACGATATTATTATAATTATCATTATTTTTATTATTTTCATCATTGTTATAATTATTTAGAACGTATGCCCATCGTTAAAGTCTAGTTAATAATATTTTATTTCTTGACATATATGTACAAATACTTCGTCTGTATTTATTGTACCATACAATTTTTTTAAACTATTGCGTTGATGTTGGAATATATATATATATATATATATATATATATATATATATATATATATATATATAAAACAATTACTTGGTAAATCTGATTAATTTAAAACACAATAAATATCGAATGAGAGTGGTAATAATATCGGTTTTTAAAGTACGATAATAATTGTAATAGATCGAGGCTGATTCCAGGTCCTTATTTGTATATACGTTATTTGTAATATACCGATCTATACGAATAGAAACTGATGTTTCTCGCTAAACAAGCATGATGAGAACCATGTAATATAATAATTAAAATCTTAAGAATAATAATAAGCACACTCTGATATGTATCTAACGCCTTAAAATAATATGCTTATAACTTAGTCAGACGCAATTGTTACATACCTTTAAATAACCTGCGAAAACATTAAAGCGCAGTAATTTTTTAAACCATGTTTAGTGTTATCCAGCTGTCTTAGTGTGCGCCGCCGTAAGACATATTCCTCGAATTCGCGACATCGATCACTGTTCGTGTAATTTAAATCAGTACAAACACCTTTAAAATGTCGCTACAGAGAAAGAGGAATGATTTTATTCGATTTTAATAGCGTAATGAAGAATGTTTGAAAACCTAACCTAACCTAACCTATACGAGACGTTTGTTAACTTATTCATCGTTAGCATTTTCCGCACTACATTCTGCGACGCAATCGTAATTATATAAAGGATATGTGAACAAATTTAACGAAGATCCGTTTTCTGTTGAAACGAAACGGATGAAGAAATGAGCACAAGTGAAACCTAAAAGACGATATACAATGCAATATGAATAAATTTTAATTCATTATATTAAACCCAACGTGTACATTACGCACAATGAAAAGGCACTTATTTCATAAAACTCACGATTTCGTAGAAATTTCATAAAGAAAAGGAACGCATTGTCCGCTATTAACATGGCGTGACGATGACTCAAATGTTTTCGTTCTAAAATACGTCGCACATACATCCTTTGTACTGCGAAAATTTCAATGAAATAACGAATAGCCGCGCGCGTATGTGTAAGAGAAAGAATAAAAAATGTTTACACACACAAACACCCATATATATATATATATATATATATATATATATATATATATATATATATAACGAGAGATAGAGAGAGAGAGATAGAGAGCGAGAAACGTTGTATGGGTTTACTCTCCGTGTACATCGCGCCAATAGAAGTTTCACTTCAAAAATCTGGGCCAGAAAATCACGAATCGCTGAATGCGGAAGATAATAGCAAGAACACGTGAGCATAAATAAACTTATAAATAACCGTTTAAAGTTTCTGCAAAACAAATTGCTTACCAGTTACTAATAAACGGCAAGGCAGCTAATGTTAAACGATATATACTAAAACAGGCTCATCAAGAGGAACACACAGCTTTATCGATCGAGATTTTACAAGAACGGAACCTAGTATAGTAGTCGCAGTATTTAAAAATAATAAATCTGCGGGTGTTGAAGATGTAACTGTATTGAAAACTCTTCGGCCGAATAACGAGGTCGAAGTTTTTAGGCTAGTTTAATGGTATACTTGAAAAACGAGCCGATATCTAAATCGTGAAGGAAAGTCAAGCTGTTTGCCTTACTTAAACTAGAGAATTACAGTCTAGTTTCGCTTCTCTACCGTATATCCAAATTGTTCAAGGAAAACTTAATAATTGTTGAAATCATCGACGAAGCTTTGATTCCCCACATTAATTCGAACCACGTCAAATACGTCGACATTACGCTAAACGTAAGTCGTCGAATTATCACGAGTTATTTAAAACCAACACCGCGCAAAAAGCGTGTCACGTAACTTCTAAAGCAGAAAAGAGCTCGCAAGAAACGAATAGGCAGCACATGTTACATATAAGCAGCTACATCAAAGATTGAAGCCCTGCAGAAGTTATTATAGCAGAGTCAAGTCACTCGCTGCAATGTCCAAGCCCAAAGAAATATAATAACCGTGGTTCCGGTTAAGAGAGCCTATATTCTGAAGACCTAGAAATGGTCGGTCGTATTGGAAACAATATGAAGAAATGCCGTATATCGGGATGTTTCTCCTGCCTAAGAAATCCCAGGCAGTGAAATTCCAAATTCACAAACTAAAGCGACTTTTAACAAATGGTGTATAAATTCGCCTTAGTCTCCGTCAACGATGTTGAACATAAACTTCTTACATCTGCACCTAGAACGCCGTGTCTATTTTTTTCATGTACGGTAATAAATTGGGATACAATGAGCAGCATACGCAAAGTACTATAGTGAAAATTCACACTGTTTGGGAAGTCCTACCACTTCCATAGTCGGCGTTTACGCAGTTTTAAGTATCATCGGCTTGTTCTGGCAAGTTTCCAGCCAAAATCTGATGACGCGTTTTCGTCTGTCCGTACTTGATCACTCGCCAATATTTCGTACCCAAAACGACGTCTATCATTTAGTAAATCTCCCAGCTATGTATATGAGAATTATTGCCCTCTAAGAAACAGAAAATCGAAAAAAAAACCAAAAAACTCTTAGATGTTAAATGACATCCTCTCGGATAATGGATTTAGATCTCCGCCATTCTGTATAGTGAAAATTTCATCACATCTTTCAAGTAAAATTCCATTGAGAAAGCACAGAGGATTTCTACCGATTAATCAGGCTGATTTGTGACGGAGATATTTGTCTAGCTGTCGAACACGGTTCATCCACCGACCGGAAAACAGTTTCCCACGTTGTGTTCTTTCAGCAGCGAATATTTTCACTTATATCTGCTCTCGTTCGTTCAACAACTTACCGATTGTGAACATTTCACACATAGACAGCCGAGATGCACCTTTAAAAAAGAGTGTAGAGCTCGTCATACATGGGTAAATCCTTTTACAGTAATAGTCATCGGGGTATATAAAACACGGAAAGAAAATTTCCCGAAATTAAACTATTCAAAAAACTTGTTTACTAAAATCTTCTTGATGAAAAACACACTTCGACTTACACACAGGGAAGTTAGCCCAAAGTTTTACGTTAAGCGTCAGTAAAAATATGCTTTTTTTTTCCAATACAAAAACATCTCGAAGCTTAATAATAAAATTTCGACTATTTTATAAGTTTCCTTGTTCAAAGTTTTATTAGAAAAGTTTCTAA
This sequence comes from Coronaproctus castanopsis, assembly GCA_032883995.1. NCBI lineage: Eukaryota > Metazoa > Arthropoda > Insecta > Hemiptera > Monophlebidae > Coronaproctus > Coronaproctus castanopsis. Next base: position 18,105,903 of record CM065054.1, read on the forward strand.
TTTTTCCTTTTCGTATATTTTGCCGATAATGTCGAAAAATTTGATTTCGCGGACTCGGAAAGAACTTTTGAAAAATTTCATCTAATATTCGAAATTGATGTTCTTATGAGATTTTAATTAAAACGGAAACTAGCTTCGATATTATTATTGTTATCGTTCAACTTATAAGGCAAAGTACACATTTCGAAGAATTTTACACTACTTTTAAATTATGTGTAAGTAATATATATATATATATATATATATACATTTGTGTCTAAAAACTTTTAAATACCGTCTGAAGTTATTATTACTATTATTAAACGAAAAAAAAGTAATTAAAATTACTAATTTTTTAAAATAAGGTCACAAAAATTTTTTAATAACACTATTGAAATTAATTAGCAACAACGAAATAGGAGATAGAAATATATTAAAAAATTTAGTACATATATTAGTACAAAATGCGAAAAAGACTACATAGTTGAAACAGGAAGCAAATATTCAAATCAATGTAAAGGGAAATATATTGAAATATGAAGAGTGCCCAACATATCTGAGTATAACTTTGGATAGGTTAAAAGGCATACGGCAAAGGTTGCAGCTAAGATCAAAGCTAGAATAAACATCATTCAGAAACTATCCGGCACCTCATCGGGCAAAAACACATTGAGGACATCAGTCCTCGCACTTGTATATATCACCAAATACGCTGCACCTATATGGGGCTAAATAGTAAACATGCTAAAAAGATAGACATTGCGCTAAACGAAACAATGCGACTAATTACTGGCGCAATAAGGTCGACTCCAATAGCGTGGCTGCTCATACTTAGCAACATGAAAAGTAGCCACAAAAAAAAGAATGATCGATCACCTGATGCCAGAATTAACATTACATCGAGATATAGAGATCAATGAACGCCTTAAGTTAAGGCAACCTACATTCCTAACCGCCAAAAAAACTAATAGCTGAAAAATACGATGGCCAAAATGAATAAAGGACCGAGTGGAAGTCGGCAAATTGCGATAAATATGTACTGATAAACAAACCGGGGATGGTTGAAATAGATTCCGGCCTGTCACGACAAGTGTGGGTACTACTTAATCGCATTCGTACAAGACATGGTGAACGCGGTGATACGAAATCAAAATGGAGTTTTATCAGCAACCCAGCATGTGATTGTGACGTCAAACCGCGTAGCATATTGTCCTTGAGTATCCAAAAATATGTTTTGGCGGGGACTTTTAAGAGTTTTGTTCGTTGACGCCGTCTGCTCTGTTGTGGTTGCAGAAACTGGACGCAGAGAGTTATAAATTATATTCGTTGACGCGGCTGTTGCTATACGAAAGACGAAGAAGATTATAAAAGAGAAAACAACTATTAAAAATAGAAATAATAGAAAAAAAAGATAATTTAATAAAAAAAAAAGAGATAAAAATAATTAATTAAATTCAACGACAAAATTTGATGAAGAATTAGGTTTAAGAAGTATATAAATTGTAAATTTAATCATATTAAAATGTTTTTCTGCCTATTTAATCTGATTGTTTACGTGTAAATTTTATATTGTTGGATTGTTGATTGTGTTGTTCTCGGATTGTTTTAAGTATCTATTCTTCATTTTATATTTTTAAATTTGTGAACTTATATTTAAATTTATATTTTGTGTTTTTATTTTTAAATTTTAATTTTTATCTAAATTTAAATATCGCTTGATAATGGCGTAGTTGCGGAAAAGCTTTGTGAAATTCAAGAAAATAAAGTTTTAGTGATCTTAACTGATTTTTGTGATTAAAGTAATAAAAAATCACTACATTTCACAATCTAAACTTTCTTCTTCTTCTTTTTTCGTTGATAACCGTGCCGTGTACTGCTACTAAGGCCAGAGGCACGGGAGGAATTTATATTAACGGGTAGATTCTGGATAAATGAAGGAAGGCAAGGAGTCTAGATTCGGATGTAGGAGAATGCTGTAAAATATTTGGGAGAGAGTTTCGAAGGTTTGCGATTGTACGTTCGGAGGAATATAACGGACAGGTAATAAGCAAGTGAGGAATAAAGGAATATTGCATGCGGTACATTTCGGTTGGTCACTATTAGTAAATAAGTGCTTGTGAGTAAGCAGTGTGTGGCCTGAGCGTACACGTGGCACAGGACTACTTCGTTTTGAGTTTTGACATGTAGTTGACTTTATCCAGTTGACGTTGTATTGCTGCAGGTTTGAAAAGCTCTATCGGATAATTTAGATCGTATGGTGTGAAGGAAGTCCTTCGTTGGAATTGGTATAGCGGGAATAGGTGATATTAGACACGCTTCTTTTGCGGCTGCATCTGTACTGTTGTTTGATTCCACGCCGTTATGGCCTGGAATCCAGAGGAGAATAATTTTTCCGGTAAACTCTGCTGCGTTGGCTAAGATGGATTTGGCCAAAGGATGTTGGTGGTGTGATCTGTTTTGGAGACTTTTAATGGAGCTCAAGGAATCGGTGCAGATAACAGCATTGTTTTTTAGTTCTTCAATAACCACATCGACGGCAATTGAAATTGCGTACAGCTCTGTAGAAAGAACGTTGAAGTTTTGTGGAAGCGGAAATCGAATGACATTGTTTGAATATACAACTGCGCAACCGCAGTGGTTGTCTCTTTTGGCACCGTCCGTGTATAGGATGTTGTAATGATTGAAACGCTTTATTAAATTTTCAAAGGAGGAATGTAGACGACTTTGAGAAGTAGGACAACATAGTTCCAGGAGAGAGGTATCGAAGGATAAAGGATGGGACGAGACCGGCGGTATTGGGAAAAGGATGTTGCTGTAGAAGTTAGGTAATGAGGTGCATAGTTTATTGTGTAGGATGGATTTGACTTTATACTGGAGCGTGGATTTTAAGTATGGTCGAGTAAGAACAGAAGGTAGAGAAGTTATGGGCATGGGGAAGTTAGGAGTTGTATGAATATGAGTGTGGAATTTTAGGAGTAAATAGGCTTGGTGTAGGTCTGGAGGATATTTGTGCTTCATAAAACAGATTGTTTATGGGTGTCGACCGAATAGCGCCTAAAACTAACCTTAGAGCTGAGTGGTGAATTGGATTCAATAATGTTAACACTGATTGCTTAGCTGATGAATAAGCCGGGAAACCATAATTTAGATTTTATTAAGGAGCGATATATTCTCAAAAGTGATGTTTTATCTGCGTCGTATGTTGTGTGAGATAGCTTCCTGAGAAGGTTTAATCGTCGCGAACATAAACTTTATTTTACATTTAAATGAAGTTTTTTCTTACATTTTATTTTATTTTTGTTTTTTCCCTTTTTTATTTTTTCTAAATTGTATATATTTTTTTTTTATTATAGCCGAAAAGCTCTTGTGGTCTAATTTAGTGATTTTAACTAGTTTTTTGTTGGATTTTTTTTTTAAATCACTACATTCTACACTGTTCAGATTATTATTATCGTTAATAAGATACATAAAAACGAACATTTTAACTTGCACAGTGCGAACGATTGGAATTATATTCCATCATTCAGTTGTAGTACATTTCGACAATTTTGATTTAAAAATTATTGAATTAAATTTCATATTTTTTCTTTAAAAAACTTCTCGTCGTCAAGTTGAAACGTGTGTGTGTGTGTAAACGTTAAACGCGATTTTACTAGTTTCAACATATTTATAAAATGTTTATTGTATTTTTATATAAATACGTTGATGATATTAATGACTAAAATGCTAACCTAACCTTGTATATAGATCTTGTACTTCTCGATTAATTATGTCTGGGGTATATGTCTAGTCTCGTAGTATGTTTCCGAATTTCGAGTAAAAAAATTAATTAATTAATTTGAATATCGGTTAAAATATATGTTTAAAAAAAAAAAAAAATAGATTTTGGGACAAAGCAAACGTTTTCGTTATTTCAATTTTATTCATTTTAACGACGTAATTGAAATATCTTTTAAGGCGTAATTATCCCTATAGTGCGAAATAATAAAAAAAATATATAAATTGTAAACATTTAATTTTATATTCTTAATTTATGATTTTCACAAACATTTAAAGTAGATTTTTCTGTCAATTGCATCCATGCCGTCTCTACCACTCGGTCATAATCGATTTACGCGGTTTTTTTTTGTTTTTTTAATTATGTTCGGTATGCAAATGGTGGACACGAGAGGTTGTTTTGTGATAGGATAATTCTCTTTAAAGGAGGATAAATCACACTTGTCAGCCTATACTCGCTGACAGTAGCCCTACCAGATATAACCCCTCTCATTAACAGGGCACCGTCACAGGTCAATAGACTGTAAACGTTTGGGATGTTTTATATAACGAAACCATTCTTAATAAGAATATATATATATATATAAGCGTTTTATTATAATTTAAATTACGAAGGTTCGACAAAAATAAGACTAGTAAATACTATTTTCATATGGAGCAGGAACTTGGACATTACATAAGCAAGACAAACAACAAATTGACGCCTTTGAAATGTGAATATGGAGCAGAATACTTAAAATCACATGGACGGCAAACAATACAAATACCTTAATTCTGGAACAAGATTATTAATGTATCGTGCGAAAAAATGAGAACAGCCTAGTAAAAGATATAACAATTAGGCAGATATAAAGGAAAAGTTGTAACAGAAGACCTTCGGCTCGGTGGATAGATACTTATCGCGACTCTTATTAGATTAACAAGAATTCCAGCTATATTGGAAAGCTAAAATAGGGTCAGGTGGAGAAAAATTATATCCGATGCATTAAAATAGAGGTCACGTTACTCAGTCATTGATTTACCGATTAGGATGATAAAATTACGAAGGTCGTGTGACGTGGTTCATAATTAATAAATATTTGTAGGATGATTATATTTCGAATTTTGTCTATTTCAATTTAGCTTTTAGATTTTTGCTTTCACACTTGTCAACCAAGTGTCAATGTCGATGCGATCTATTTAATTATCTAAATTATTTTCCGTTTATAAGATTTTACAGTAAATGTTTCAAAGAACTAGTTTTTTTCTTTTGATGCTGTTGACCGTTTTTAAACAGATAAACAGATGATTATATATATATATATATATATATATATATATATCTCCATTGAGTTTTTTCATTCATTGGTCGTAACACCACGAAGAGATGTCGTGACCACAAATTCATGTTACTGCTTCTTGTACTAATGTACCTCATCTATTACAGTTTTCAGCCTCTCGCGTACATTTCACGAACGATTTCCCTGTTGCTTTCCTTATGGTGTCGGTCCATCTGGTGTATACTCGTCCTCGAGGTTGTTTTCCGGGCTTCTTTCCCTCTATAATTAATAGCTCAATAGAATTCTGTCGCCGCATGACATGACTAAAATATTTCGAAATTTTCGTTTGATATATATATATATATATAAACCAGCGCCTGGCGTTCTTGTTCGAGGTTTGCACGCACAAATAATATTTTATTCTGTTAAGCGTATGGTTCGATATTATTTTGTTCCATGTTGGCTTTATCATGTTATTAAGGGTTTTCGTTTGAGTCCTATCGTAATTTCTAATGTCCTTCAACGCGGAGGTTACTGTTTCATTCGTATAGGAGGTGTGAATAATTATATCAGATTTTGTATTTCATCCGCTCATCGTCAGATCCGCTCCCTGCATTTCTGAACAAATTTTTTACTGGTTTTCTATACATTCTGCGCAAAACGCCATATTCGCCTGAACTTCCACGCTTAAATAAATGCGTTTAACCACTTGAGACTTAGCATTATATAGAGTTACCTAATTCTCATAGTAATTGAAGAAATGTTATGAATAATTAAAATATATAGAAAAAAAAGAAATTTTTATCTATAATTATTGCTATATTCTGGATATATTTAAGCCACTTGAAATATTTTATTTCGATTATTCCCATATTCATTATTTATGTGACATAATTTAATACCACGCATACATACTATATATATATATATGTATATATATTTAGCAAAACAAAATAAAATCTAAGTTAATCACTAAAAAATTTATTACATAAAACACAAAGTATATATATATATATATATATATATATATATATATATATATATATATATATATATATATAAATAAGTAAATATTATTACTTTGTTTATTTAAAATATACGAACGTAATAATTACATTCAATTTAGAGGAAACCTCCATATCATTGTATGTTTCTAATGTATGAAAAAAAATATATATACATATATGTGAAATAGACTTACTACTGTTAAACTGATGAGATAAGCACATGAAAGTAACACTTTCGGTGGCGGTTCGTAAATAAATATAGCATGGTTGCACAACCATAAGAAATATCCAGAATAGCATAAAAATTGATGGTGTAATAAAATAATTATTTTATGAAGATTAAATGAAATAAATGAATTTTAATTATATTTTTCCTAGAATATATTATTAAAAGTAAAGAATCTTTTAAAAAAGCGCTTTAAAATGGCTAGTTACAACGGTCGGTTTGATGCAACCTGAAGAATGCATTGGAAAATTGCGTCTAATGCTACTATGTGTCTAGAGTTTACATAGGGTTAAGCTTCTGTTGGTTGCAATCGTAACCAGACATCTTGAAGTACACAACTTGACGCGGCAGAATAGGTTTTTCTGATTATGTTCTTCATAATACATGGGTGCGGTCGGTCGAATACTGCTGGGACATAACGAACGAGTCTACGACTTATATTTCATCTCTTTCCGAGATTAATGTTTTCTTATTCGAATTTGTATCGGTGTTTCTTTCTTTTAACCGTGTACGTCTCAGCGTGGGAATTCTTTCATTACTTCTCGATGTTGTTCATATTATTACTGACTGATGTTAATATAAGTAGAATTTTTTTCTTACTAAAGTTTTTTATTATTTATACGGGGCAATTGACCATTTAATTTTCAGAGCATTTGTGTGAAAAAAGTAACAATACTTAACTGTTATAGAGTTTATCGAATTGTGTCGTTTTAGTATTCTTTGAATTTTATAAATGTTCTACTTATTCACGCGGAAATAAATTTTAAATATATTTCGGTTTAATATACCATTTTTATTTTTTTTTTATTTTTATCTCGAGATCGATAATCTGACTTTGTTAGTTTTTTCGATGACGGTTTTAAACGGTTATTATATTTGTATTACACTTTGTTAATTTTTGATATTATTAATGTTACTTTGTGATGTGTGAAATAAAACAAAAATTTTTGTGCGTGCATGTTAGCTAATGTGTAATTGAAACCGCTAGATAACGAATGAATAAAGTAATAAGAATGTGATTAATCTAACGTCACTAGTAAGAGACAATTATTAGATTCTCGGTGACAGTATCGTTACAAAATTATCGTGTTATTTGATTACTATATACGTACGTTTATTATCGGACTTTTAATCGATATTTCGAATTATTAAAATCGTTTACTTTCTTATTTTTATTTTATTTTTTTAAAAAGCGTATATGTATTATGAAATAACAAGAAGTAAACCCCCAATCACACGCACTCGTTTCTTTACTTAGATAATATATGGTTCCGTCAAGCTTATACGCTTGTCGACGGATCTATACAGCAGTTTATTACAATATGTACATCTAAAATATTATTACACACGCATAATTACATTTATAATACTCACACATTCCCAATTACACTCTCGCCATAAGTCTCGCAGTAACTATTTTTATTTACCATATTGTGTGTCATTACCACATTTAGCAGTAGCAGACGCTATATATTAACTTATTGCTATCACTTGTTCGAATTCGTTATAAATTGTTATTTATGTATAATTTCAACTATTTCTTTTCCAAGTTATCGGAAGAGCATCTCTGGGGGGCCGTCTCCTCTTTTTTAATCGTCTCGTAGAATTATCAGGGAGAGTAAACAAACATGCATTCTGCAGATACGTGTGGGTTAATATTGAATTGAAATTTTTTGTTATCAAAAAAACTTTTTATACTGGTTTATTTTCATCGACATATGGTATATTTAGATGATTATTTTAGTACAGATGTGAGATGATACGCAGTATTTTCGATTGTTGCATCGCTTTTACTTGCATTTCCATATAATTCGATTCCGTATTTCCAGATTGGATCTAACGTGTAGTTAAATAATTTTTTCTTTTCAAAGATCTAAGTTTAAAGCAGATTTCCTCCTTCGAAGATGATACAGCAATCTGGTTTTCATATAGTTTTCCTTGTTTGAGCGACATGGAACCGCCACGATGTTAGCAGTCGAAGATATTTTACACAGTTTGTTTGCAAAACATTTCACGGCTATACATATTGGAGCACATTAGTAAAGGTGGTCGAAATAATTATAGAGCGATCGAGGATTTTATTTATTTTCAATACATAATGCCGAGGTGGTGGCGTATTTGTCGATGACGTGTGTTAAGTGAACGACCGAGGTTCGATCCTAGCTCGCGACGTAAAAGTTTGTCATCGTTATATAACTCTTCATTAACGGGGATCAGATAATGCCCCCCATTTCGTATAATATCGTAGGCTATAATTTTTAAATATTATACAATGGGTTAGTCGCAATGATCGACACGAACCAATACGTGACCGATTTCATATATATATATATATAAAAATTAAAGAAATGTTTATTGGATAATTTTTATTATTAAAATAAATTACAAATAACATTTTATAAGGAGAGTTTGTTATTACTACTATTTTTAATTTTAAACTACTACGGATCGCCTCAAAATCGTTTTTATTCGACTAAAGAAAAAAAAAAGAATATATTTATTAAAAAAATAATAATAACAATATGTTCACGTTTTGTTGTTAGCTCGTTAAATTAAAACAATGAAAAATAACAAATATTATTTACGTAGTGATAGAAGCATTTATTTATTATTGTGTATATTTCTAATGTATCATTTACAAACAAAATTTTAAAATTATTATTTATAATACATAAAGATCATTTTTGTTGAAAAATAAAATAAAATATAAGGAAACAAAAACAAACAAAAAAATATATATTTAAAAACGATAAATAAATTACCGGCGAATTATTAAAAAAAAAAAAAAAATTAAAGTACAAAAAAATCAGAAAGTATTTCCGCAATTCTTCCCTAGTGATACGTATTTTTAAGCCTTTCAGTCACCATGTCCACTATATGGTACATGAGATTTGAATACTAACAAAATTATGCATTTTCTGATATTGATCATGAAATGTCTCAATTCTAATTATATTCGTGTAAAAATCATCTAGTTATCTAAAAAAAAAAACAAAAAAAAAAAAACAAAACAGCTTTTAAACAGCCGGTATAAGATTTATAATTTTCAAAATTCCATTTTTGACTGAAAGGGTTAAGTTAAAAATGAAATTAAATATAACATATATATACATATATATATAAAACATCAAAATAGTTTACTAGTTTCGCCGAGTATATGTTTTGATTAAATATATATATATATATATTTATCGCGATACAGTATAAATGTATTTTTATTTCATTTAATTTTTAAAGTAAAAATAAAACCAGCTTGAGAATAAACTCGTCATAATTATATATTTAAAAAAAAAAAAAAAAAACACTATCCAGCTTTATCCTAACAATTCGACGATATTAGACGTAAAAAATAATAATTATTATTATTAATAATAATAAAAAGTAATAAAGAAAAAATTAAGTACCGATTGAAAAAGGTAATACAAAATGTTGAGATTTAAAAGAGAAGAATATACAATGGCCGTGTTACATAATAAAAATTTAGTATTATATTTTTTAATTTTTGTATTATGCAAAATAGTAAAACTATGACAAAATTTTAGATATAGAAAGGATTGATAATTTTATTCCTATTTCGTAAATTGTAACTTAAAATAATATTTCACATTTTTTATTTAAATAAACAGATAAATCGAACGATATTACGAAAATTCGTTAAATAAACGTTTTCTAAATATTTCGCTTGTAACGAGATGTGAAACGAAAATAAATTCCACCTTAATTAATTAATTAAACGAGAAAATATAATTAAGATTCGATAATTGTTATTATTTTAAGTACGTATTCTCTCGTTTATTTAGAAGTTGTTCGAATGTGTGTGCACTTGGTTCGTTTTAAAATCAAATTCGAGTAAATGGCGCCTTTATTAGTAAGTTATTTATAAATTTATGTATTAGACATTTTTCCCGTCTATCGAATCGGAACTATTTATCTCCGGGCCATTTTTAATTAATTATTAACGCATTATTTAATTGTAACGCGTAGCGATCTATAAAATAAAATTGTTCCCATAATATGAAACACACACACGCGCACATAAAATACGGCAACACGTTCTCGTATATCGTCGGGTAAATTATCTTAAATTACGTATTTCAACAAGTCAATATGTAAAAATTTATCATTATAAACGCAAACATTTCGAAATTGATACGAAAGAAAAAAATCAAATGAGTGTAATAATAAAATATTAAATTTGATTCCGTCTGGATTTTTTCGGAGTATCTTTAAAAGTTTGGTGTTATAAAAAAATTCGCGATCTAATTACAAAATTCCGCTTTACTCTTCTTAAGTTGTCATAGGTTTACACAAAACACGCACACACAGGGTTATTGTCCTTAAAAAAATGTCTAATTTTTCTTTTCAAAATTAATTTTGCACCGTGAACTGTCTTAATAGAACTACGAAATTACTGAATATACATGGCGAAATAAGTATAAATTGCTGACGAGTTATTATTAGTAATCCGTACATTCGAAACTGTTATTATTTCCTTTTGCTTAAATTTTTTGAAAATGTGTATATATATATATTTATTACTTATATACCAATACCACCAGCACACTTCACCCGACACCTACGACTTGCTTTCATAAACACCGGCTGAACAACCGATGGATCAATGTCCCTGTCATCAAATCAACGGCGTCTAATTAAATGAACCATCCGACCGTGGCAGATTACCCACATAAACTTAATACAAAAAACAACATCTCCGATATGTCCATCGTGCAAGACCATCATCGCAGTCCAACATATACTCGCAGAGACTGCACTCAGCATGTTCATTTCGGATCATCGTTTTGAATCTACCGACACTATCAAGCTTGCTAGACGATGAGTCCTAACAAATGCCATCTCGTACCTTCGCCAGTCAAACACATACAACAATATATAAACAACCTAGCCAATGTACTCGATGTTATAAAATAAATATAATTTTCGGTGCCTCTTGTCATAAGTCGCTGTTTACGGTACGTAAATTTAGTATTATTATTTACTACTTTTTACTTACAATGCTATATGACTATACGTAATTTAATTTAATTTTTTTTTTTTTTTTTTAATAAAATTTGTAAATCGATGCTTATTAACAAATTCTACAAGCAACTTATAACGTTTTAATATTTAGTTCTCGAGCGACTGGCCTAAAGAGTGGTGTCTACCATTACTTTATTTAAGAAAGGATCTGTGAAAACTATTGGACTATCTCACTAATATCTCACATAAGCCGCGTGATGATCGAAATTATATATATGACCGCGTGTACTCTTTAATACATACTCAGATTCTGCCATAGAAGGCTGTAACCTTGAGAACAGATTATCAATCTTAGAGTACTCGTTGGAAAAGCGCGTGATATCCCAGCTACGCTATGTTTCATCGACTTCAAGAAATTATTTAACTGCGTGCACTAGCCAAAATTGTGATAGATATTACCGGAGAATACGGGTGCACCATTACATCTTGCGCGACTGATCGAGCGGTTATATGAAAAAACCACGCCAAATTGGCTGATTAAGTGTGAAATATGGTCTACATTTTAACGAAGCCAAAACTAAAATGATGATCATCAACAGGCCAAAGAATAACTGCCACGCGTTACGTGATATCGATGGAATTGAAGTGGTAAACCGATTCATATCAATTTACGTTCTATAGAGTGTAAAAATGAGATACGCCGCCCCAGATGTGTGTAATGAACCGTTTGAATAGAATCTGAACCAACTCCGCAGTAAGATAGTGAACTCCATCGTTTCCTCGGTATTCCTATATATATATCTCGGAGACTTGGTCATTAAGCAGTGCCGGCAGAAAACATACAGATGCACTAGAAATGTGGCGTTGAAGACAAATTGTAGCGTGTCCCACGGACCGGCTAAAAAAAAACCATACATCCACACCAAACGATATCGACAAATCCGAAAAGATTAAAATCGATCATTCTCAGCAGGATACTTCGATTTTCTTGGTCACGTAATCACAGCTGAAAATATGGACGCGCTGTACGTTCAAGGTATAGCGACTGGTAGAAGAAAGCAAAGTCGTGTACACCTATCCGATGGTTGAACACAATTTGCAAGAGAGATGGCCGTACTTTTCAGGATTGTATACGTATCGCACGCGACCGTATTCATTGCGCAGCCTGATCAACCGTGTGACAGATAATGGTCACGATACCACTACATGGAATAACACGACTCACTTATGATTTATATATTATATATATATATATATATATAAACTGTATTTGGTGGTTAGTTTTAGCGCAAGTGTAACGCGAATTTTCAAGGAAATTTTGAATTGTAATGAACCGAATTGTATTCAATAAATTGCGTGAAAAATATTCTGAAAATCCAATATCCAATGAAAACTCAAAATAACATCCGTCATTTTAATTTCATTCATAGCTATAATTTTGACTGTTTTTAATTTTGCATGACATTAAACAAACCTAAATAGTTCACAAACGAACATAGATAGTAAATTATAAATTTAATCATGTTTTAGAATGCAATTTCATGTTGAGCTATTGATTTAAAACCGGCCTACATATATAATTTTATTAACGCGATTATAATTAATTTTATTATTATTATTACGAGTAATAACATCGTCGTCTATCAAGTAACGTTACACGAGTGCAATTTTTTAAATTTTGTTCGAAATGCTGCGTATAATTTAAAGCCTAGCGAAATGTACCAAAAATACAAGAAAATTAAATGGTGTACAACCGTATTGGTTTAGGCGTGTGTCGATTTGTAGTAAAAATGTACATATTAAAAAAAAAACAAAAAACTAAAATTTACGCAAAGAATGGTCGTAATTAAACGCATACACACACACACACATATATATATATATATATAGACTATTAAGTACATAATATATATTCGCAATATACGCGTACAAAGGTACGAGTTAAAAAGAAACCAAAAACCGTCCTTATTTTATCGAATTATAAAATAATAATAATAATAATAATAATTGAACAAATAAACAGACATCATCATACATGCGCGAATATGTAATATGTATATATAGATTATACGTTCTACATGTAAGCTTATCTGAAAGTTTTCAAAGAATGCTTAATCGATTTTTCGAAAAATTAAAATATAATTAAAAATTAAAATGATAAAATAATAGTAATAGTGCTTAAAAAAAAAATTAGATTAATTTCGCTAAAAACAATTTTACAAACAAGCAAAACCGTTATAAACGCTTTTAAAAAATCGATATAAAGAAAACCGTGAACCGATGCAACGTAGTAATTGATCGATATTCCGCTATTACCGGTACGAAGAAAAGAGACCGAGAAACAGTAAATAGAAGGACGAGGAAAAGAATAAAAGAGTTTAATAGCAGGCATAAAATTATACATAAATAAAACGACAAATAATAGTTGGCCAGGAAGAAAAACGATATGTGAAATAGATAGGTACATTATATGTGTGTATGTGTAAGTATTGTTTTGGATGTCTGTATTTGAGGATAAGGTTAGAAAAAGAACACTTTTAATTTAGATGCAATAGATTGGATAATAAAGATAAATGGAAAGAGAGGGAGTGGTGGGGGAAAAAAAGACAATTATTTTTAAAGTAATTTTTCGTTGGACGAACTGGTATTCTTAGAGAAAGATAGTAGTAGTTCGTTAGCTGTGTCCTTCGTACCGGTACGCTGTAATTGTCAATTACTCAATTCGACAGAGATAAATTTCTTCAAACGATCCAAATATTGATTATATAATTCTACGTCATTGTGGCCAGCTCCCTGTAAAATAACACGGTTAAGGTTATTAGTGTTAGTAATAATAATAATAATATAAATGTGGTCGATTGTGGTTTTTCTTCTAATGGTTAAAACATCATGCCCAAATACCGAACAAAATATTCCAGACTAGATTAGTACACAAAGCAAATAGTCATATATTATTATTATTATTATTATAATTATAATATATATATATACATATATATATTTCTTTTTCCTTTATCTATCTAGAGGGCGTAGTGATGTTAAGAAATCGCCGCATATGTTATTGATCTCCATGTTGATCTATTGTGAGCAACCAGCCGTGCTTCGTGCATGTTTAAGCCAATTAACGATTTTAACTGATCATCCCAGCACGTTCTTGGTCTTCCTTTTTTTCTTCGTCCATTCACTTTTCCGGTGATTATTAGACGTTGCAGAGAATTCATATCTCTCGCAATATGTCTGAAGAAGCCAAGAAATCTTTTCCTTATTCTGCTTGATAAACGTCTATGTATTTTCAACTTCTGAAAAACATATTCATTAGTCTTTCGGTCCATCCGCGATATTCTTAATAGCCTTCTATATGCCCAGCTTTCGAATCCATCTATTCTGTTGACAGACTTAGCAGTAAGGGACCATGTTTCACACGTGTGAAAGATGCAGTTTAGCAAATTCAATTTTGTGTTCAATGTCAGTGCTGTATCCTTCCAGATGTTTGTTAGTCTAACTGTAGCACTGTGCGCTAATGATAATCTGCGTTTTATATCCGGTAAGCAACTCCCGCTATTAGTGAACGTTGATTCCAGATACACAAAATTATCCACAACGTCAATTCCACATATACTACTTTGCTTGACCTTAATGCTTTTATCTATTATCATGATTTTAGTTTCAGTTTTGTTAATTAACAATCCATACTCTTTACCAATGGTTTTCTAGTCTCTCTATGAATTTAACCATATTTTCTTCCGAACTGCTTATGATAACAATATCGTCAGCATATCGGAGATTATTGATTCTTTTACTACCTACTAATATACCGTCGTTCAAATCATCCAACAATTGCCGCATAATATATTCTGTATATATGTTAAACAGCAGTGACGACAGTAAACACCCTTGTCTCATGCCCAAAGCTACTTGACTTTACATTGTTCACATATACAACTGCCAAGCTGTTACTATATAATTGCTTTATTAAATATACAAGATGTACAGGTGTTCCTCTCCAATATATACCATAGTTTTTCCCACTTTATAGAGTCAAACGCTTTTTCGAAGTCTATTAATCCCATGTACATTGCTATATTAAACTGGCGAGCCTTTTCTATCAATTGCCTTGCATTAATGATCTGCTCCCTAGTACACTTTCCCGGCATGAATCCTGTCTGTTCTGGCGAGATTTCTTTTAATAAGAACGATTTCAGTCTGTAGTTAATAATTGCGAGCATGATCTTACAGGAGTGAGGCATTAGCGCAATTAGTCTGTAGTTATTGCATTTCAGTACAGATCCTTTTTTGGCGAGTGGTATCAATGAACTCAGACACCGATCATCTGGCCATTTCCCCGATTCCCATATTTTACAACATAATTTGTGTATCATATCAATGCCTACAGCTTTGCCGATTTTTATTTTAGCGATTGCCCTTTGTACTTCTACCTTCAATATCGGCGGTTCAAGAGTTATATTATCAGCAATAGTATCTCCAACGTCGTACTTGCTTTTATCTGTAAATAGCTGTTCACAGTATTTTTTTCAAACTTCCGCAATCATAACTGGATCATTTACAACGACTCCATTAGCATTTTGTATGGATTGACTTCTTAATTGGTAGGTTAATTTTTTTGTATAAATCTTTAGTTTCATAGTTTTCTGTATGTTTTTGTATTTCCGCGCAAATTTTATTAGTATAATTATTTTTATCTTTTCTGCATACCATTTTGATTGCTTTATTAATTTCTTCCATCTTTTGCTTACGTAATTCCGTAGTAATTCGTTTAATCTCTTTCCTTTCCTCTATTAGTTTTAATGTTTATTGTCATTGAACGATAGACGAGAATCTAATATGACTCCTAAGTATCGAACTTGCGTCGACCACTGAATACATTTATCATCGATTGAACCTCAAGTAACGTTAGTGGGCGTCGTCTTGAAAAAAGTATCTGTGTTTATTTTCAGTCTCCAACGTTTGTAGTAAAGACTGAGTTAGCAGCTTTTTGCAATCTGTTATGTATAGTGTCTGGTCTATGAGACGCACAGTATAGGGCGAGGTCGTCAGCATATAAGGCGATATTAATATGAGGTGGTTTAGGGATATCGTTTATTAGAATTAAAAATAAGTAAGGTCCTAACACACTGCCCTGTGGAACCCCTGAACAGTAAGATTTAATACCGAATTTATGGTAAAGATGGGAGATGTAAAAATTTCTATTGGTTAAATACGAATTATATATATATATAAAACACACATTTTATATTAAATATCTCGGTACCCTGCTTGATGATAGTTGCAACTTTAAAAAAGAAATTAGATCGCGTATAGAGAAATCAATAGCAATCCTTATTAAAATGAAAAACCTGTTCACCAAAAGGGAATTAAGTCTCTGATTACGTATTAGAATGCTAGAATGCTACACGTCTTCTCAATCCTTGTTTACGGAAATGAGAGTTGGGTGCTCGATGCTACCTTGGAAAAAAGGATAAAGGCCTTCGAATTATATTTGTACCGACGCATGCTAAAAATTTCGTGGATACTAAAAATTACTAACGAAAAAGTTCTTAATAGAATGCAATTGAAGCGCCGGGAATTATTAAATCCGATTAAAGAAAGGAAAATACGATATTTGGGCCACATCATGAGAGGGAATAAATACGAAATTTTGCATCCCATTATGGAATAAAAGCTCTTAGGGAAAAAATTAAAAGACCGTCCTCAAAACTCGTGGTGGTCAAAGGATTTTTACCGTTGGTTCCATCATTTGCCTGTTGAAATATTCAGGTCTGCCATGTTGATCGCCAATCTTCGTGACGACACACACACACACATATATATATATATATATATGGCTCGAAGAGAAGATAATTGATGGTCAAAACGGATCTTATAGTGGTGGCCAATGGACAAAAAAAAAGAGAACAGGGAAGGCCAATGATATAGCAAAGGTAGCTGGGAAAAATTAGTTGAGAAAAGAGCAGGACAGAAATGGGTGGAAAATGTTGGGGAAAGCCTTCATCTAGGAATGGATATACAAAGGTGGTGTGCATAACCGACTACTTCACATAACCAACTAATTAGTAACACCATTTCTAAATTTTAGAACTTCATCGATAAATTGAATACATTTTAATACAATCTTCGTATATGTAATCTCGGTGCTGTACAAAATCAATAATTTTATTGATAATCCCCATATTAAAATCCGACTACTAATTTTCAATCGGTTCTAGTGAAATAATATCGATATACATCCAGACTTACTCACCGGTTTAACAAAATCTACTAATGTAAGATAATATAGAACTGTTTGAAAGTTTTTGTGAAATAAATCGTGTAATCGCACAAATTTTCGGACTCCGTTAATAAATTAAATATATATTTTAATACAACGTGAATTGTTTTTTATAAAATTAATAATTTATTCCAGTAAAACTATAATTAACAATCGTCGTTTTCTAAAACCGTCTAATTTTCAATCGGTTCTAGCAAAACCGACTAATGTCGATCCATATCCTTAAATTACTTAAGTCAAATTATAATTACTTACTGTTACGCTTGTTATTAAATCGGAAGTAAACTTTGATAAGTAAAAAAAAGGAAAGAAAAAAGTTTATTTTCTATTTTCAAGAATATCGATTTTTATTTTACGCATCTTTAACCTCATACACATAAGCGCAACACATGTATATCTGTCGACTTATATTTTGTACTCAGTTTGCCAACGCATTTGCTCATATGATAAATATGTATAGATGCGAAAAAAATTGCAGTCAAATTAAAAAAAAAAATTAATTATCGCACTTGAAATGAGTTCGTTATGTAAAGAACATGTTCAGTTATCGTAGGAAGGTGTGAAAACTAACATTTTATTAACCTATCATCAAGTAACTCTAATCAAAATGTGAATGAAAGCAATCCTGCTCAAACTGATAGGTCCATGAAATGTTACTTTATGCCTCCGCACTATGTGGACAAAATACTAATCTCAATCTAGATAGACCAATTGTCAATAGTAATAGCAATAGTATAATAATTCCTGTAATAATGGTCATAATATAAATAAAAATAGTAGCAATTAAGTGAATTCCTTTCCGAATTTAAAAATATGTTTAATCAGCTAATACAACAAAACAATATGATAATAAATATGTTATCAACAGTACTCAACAAACTACTTTCAAAATGAATAAATTTTTACGCTTAGCTACATAAAACATCAATGGAATGACGCATAAACAGCGCGAAATTGAATCATTCCTAATAAGCAATAAAATAGATATACTGTTGATTTCCGAAACTCATTTTACTAACAAAAGTTATGTTAAAATACCACGATACACTAT
Organism: Coronaproctus castanopsis; assembly: GCA_032883995.1. NCBI lineage: Eukaryota > Metazoa > Arthropoda > Insecta > Hemiptera > Monophlebidae > Coronaproctus > Coronaproctus castanopsis. The sequence continues at coordinate 18,124,468 of CM065054.1, forward strand.
TTATGATACTCAACATCCGGATGGTACTGCACACGGAGGGACTGCGATCATTATAAGAAAGGATTTAAAACACCACGAAATGGGTAAATTTGCTACAGTATACTTGCAGGCAACTACTGTCAAAATACAATCATACTTTCGTCGTGTCGCAGTTTCTTCCGTTTATTGTGCTCCTAGGCATATTATAACGGAACACCACGAAATGGGTAAATTTTCAATAAATATTTCATAACCCTCGGTAAAAAATTTATTTCAGAATGAGATTTTAATGCTAAGCATAAAATGTGGGGTCCCGATTGAATAACCCAAGAGGAAAATAAATGTATTCAAATGAACAATTATAACAGTTTGTCAGGCGGAGAACCTACTTATTAGCCTACTGACAACAATAAGATTCCAGATTTGCGCTTGACTTTTTTATCTGTAATAGGATCAACGCAAATCACCTGCTTTATTGAATCGTGCCTGGATGGTGTTTACTCTCCAGTAATTATGAATTTTAGCTGTGCTGTCATTTATGCTGAAGCAAAACCAGTAATGTGCAATGGATCAACTAAATGGGAAATATATCAACATTTAGTTGAAAATAAGATTAATCTGAATATTTCACTAAAATCTAAAAATGATATTGAAGCAGCGCTAGAAAATTTCACCAGATGTGTCCAGCAGTCTGCATATTTAGCAACACCTAAGAAACAAAATAAAGTCTTACAAATTAAAGGTCATCCAAAGGTAATAAAGGATATGATACAGAAAAAAATTAAATTAAGACGTATATGGCAGAACTCCAGAAACCCCAATGACAAAACTGCGTTTAATAAGACATCTAAAGAACTAAGAAGCAAAATTCTCGAATAGAAGGATAGTACATTTAATAGCTATATATCTTCATTAACCCCTGATGATAATACTGATTAATTTACTTATGTGTAAAAAGTTAAATCTCAGCTTTATATATATATATATATATATATATATATATATATATATATATATATATCCGCTAAAATAAGTTTATTAAATTAAGAAATGTTAAATATACCTGTAATCTAATTGATCAGTTAAAGCCGGCAGTAAGTAATTTTTTCTTAGAAATTTATTATGTATCATCATTTACAATAAATGACTGATAAAATGGAATACGTGTAAACTAAAACAGACATTACCGATTCAGTTGAAATCGACGATCTCCGTTTATTTGCAAAGCATCGAAATATTGAGATCATTTACAAAAATGCCTTTCTCTTTAATAATGCTGGCACACTGTGAACATTCAAAATATATCTTTGCAGAATTATCTATTTCGTAGCGCTGTAAATAATTCGTTACCAAGATAAAAAAAGAAGTTTTTACATCACATATGTTGGTTTCGAAATAAATATTTTCGTCGCTATTATTTAGATTAAAATTTTCCTTCGATTTTAGAAACGAAAATTTTCCTTTGGTCCCATTAGGTTGCAAATATTTGTATCGCAAATAAAATCGGACGAAGTAAAATGCAGTTTTTTGTTGACCGCTCAAAATTCTTCCTAGAAATGGCTTTTATCCACAACAATTTTAACAATTCGAATATAAAATATTAACTTAAGTATATTACAAATTTACATTTGGTTTTAATATTATAAACCGCATCTAAACGATGAACAATGTTAAGATATAAGATAATTTTTACAAAGAACCGACAAAACTCGAATTTTATTTTACAATTAGTATAAACACTAATTGATAAAATATTAAAAATCAAATCAAAATTTCCATCTTAAAACCGTAACCGGCAAGTGATTTCAAATCAAAATTAAATACGTTGTGATATATAAACCACACAAATATCAACAGGGGTTAGTCGTTCTCGCCATGTTACCAATAAATTAACTTATTGTAAAATCTAGTAAACTAAATGTGCTACAGTTAAGTTATTTGCAACAAGAAATAAATAAATTATATTTGTTATATGTAGTTTTATTATTATTATTATTATAACCTCCCAAGATGACGTTACTTATAAAGAGCTTTGTTTAAATTTAATTAATGTTAAAAATGTATTTTTCTAAATAATACTTCGCTCGTATTTTTAGTCTTAGATTAAAAGTCTGAATAGATAAACGAAAACAATAACCGATTATTTCAATAATTTAACCATATCGAAAAATTATACGTTAAATACTATTTTTTGTATATGTATATATATATATATATATATATATATATATATATATAATGTCGCGGTGGCGTACTTGCTAGAGTGCTCGATTGTCAACTTGACGGTCCGGAGTTTGAAACCAACACGCGACATAGAATGTTTCCATCATTATTTAATTCTTAATTATCACGGAGAAAGCAGTGGCACCCTCACTCCGTATAACATCATATGCACGCCATCTGCATTGCATATAGTGTCTTGAATGGTAGCTGATTTTGTACGTAAAAATAAACGTACAATAGCTAGTTACGATGTTCGGCAAAGAGTAATACGACGATGATTATATATATATATATATATATATATATATATATATATATATATATATATATATGTGTGTGTGTGTGTGTGTGTGTGTGTGTGTGTGAGAGAGAGAACATATATAAAATGATAGTAGGTTACGTCAAATATTCGCAATGTATTTTCATTTAAAATGAAACCGACCTTAATTTCAATCGTACCGTCTTTTTGAACATACGTACATACACACGCGCATAGCACACAATCATGTTGCAATGTCTGCTGCTGTTGTTGTTGGCGGTGATGTTTTTGATTAAAAATGTCGGCGTAATATCACGAACGTTGAAAGTTGCTTAGAAAGTTGATTAAAAGTTTAGAACCAGAGGAACGTTTTTACACGCTTATAAAATTTTCTCGGCGTGAAACTTTTAATCCCCCAACTTTCAAAAAATAAAAATAAAATACACCAACTACGAGAAACCGTACTTCTTTCACCTTTTTCCAATAAGTACTTCTTCTTCTTGAGCCGTCTTCATTATCGAAGGTTGGCGTCTACATCCACTGCTTCAAACCACGCTTATCGGTCCCTTACTAAATGAAAAAGAAGATTTCCGATTCCGACAATCGCCATCCATTGTTGGATATTTCAAACCCACGGCGTCCTTCTGCGGCCGTCACCACGAACACCTTCTATTATTCCCGTCGATATTATTTGGAGTAGCTGGTATTTTGGTCCCCGCATCAAATGACCCACATAATTCATTTTCTTTAATTTTACCAATCTGATTAATTCCTAATCTTTTTTTCATTCGTTTCCTAACTTCTATATTTGTTATTCTACTGTTCACGATATTGCTAGTAATCGTCTGTAAAGCCTTCAGCTTTTATATACACCTATAGCCAATTTACCAGTAGTTATACGGACATTAATTTTCTCCGCACGATCGTTTTGATTTGTCAAGGCCGTTATAAGAAAATATTAAATTTACGCCCATCATTACATGAGCAGCTAGGTGGCGAGATGTTAAATGGGCAAGAATTAATTGGATCCGAATCACTGAAAATAGGAGTTGTTGGAAAATTTTGGGAAATGCCTACATCCAACAGTGGATTGATATAGGCATATCGTGTGATATATATATATATATATATTATATAGGGTTCCAAATAGAAATTGAATTAATTTTCAAAAAAAAATAGTTTATTCTAACGTAGTAAAGTATTATAAAAAGAGATGTGTAGAATTAAAGTATACGGATATTTTACAAGTCTGTATACAACAACGGGGCTTTATTGACAATGTATTGTTATGGTGGGCAACCATAATGAATATCTATATGGATAATCTACACACATTATTTTATTTATTTAGAATACATACCTTTTTCCTTTTTGGGGTTTCCGGCGGGTTTACCGTTCGGCAGATACTCGTTACATTTTAACTAACATTTTAATCTTAAATAATTTTTAGATTGTGGAATGTAGTGATTTTTTATCAATTTAATTACAAAAATTAGTTAAAATCACTAAACGTTTATTTTCTTCAAATCACAAAGCTTTTTATCAAGTGATATTTAAATTAAATAAAAATAAAGATTTAAAAAATGAAAACACAAAAATATAAATTTAAGATCACAAATTTACAAATCATAAAATGAAGAATAGATACTTAAAACAATCTGACAGTGACTGTGGTAAACAACACAATCAACTATCAGTAATATAAAATAAATTTACAAAACAGTAGACAGAAATAATTATTTTTTTTAGTCATTATGTTAAATTCAATAAACTAATAATGAATTGATATTTTATATCGCGGAAATAGAGCCAACAACATCTACAGCAAAGCCATATAATGATCATATATATATCATATATATATATATATATATAATAGTCGTTCGAACAATAACTGCTCATCGTGACCGCTTGTGTATTGCATCGTGTACCAACTGTCTCCAGCGACTTCTATTTTCTGGTTTTCATTATCATGTTTCGGGTTTGACCGCTCAGTTTCGTTGTAGTCGTATATTCACTGATAACAATTGATGGTCCGATCCGTAATCAGCTCCTGGATAAGTTTTCACATTTAGTACACTGGATTTTCATCTTGACTTCATGACAATCTAATCAATTTGACTCCGATAACGGACAACAGGTGATTTCCACGTATACAGTCGACGTATATGATGTTTAAAGCGTATATTCATTATTGCGAAATTATTCGCAGCGCAGTATTGTATGAGACGTCCCCCTCTATCATTTCTTTTCCCTATTACATGCTTTCCCACAGTTCTATTTGTATTATCATCATTTTCGACATTTCCCACACTTGTAGACATAATCTATGTCTTCCTCGGACGCTGACGATGTTGGTGCATATATCTGAACAATGTTCATTATAACCGGTTTTGTATTTATTTTAATCGTCAAAATCCTTTTATTTATAGGGTTATAGTTTAATACAGCCCGTTTCAATGATTTAGATAATAGTAATACTACTCCTCCGATACCACTGTGTTTATGATCAGCCATATATAAAGTATGTCCTACTTCCGTTTGTGTATATCCTGATCCTTACAAGTGTGTTCTACATAAACCAAGGTAATTTTCCATTTTCTTTAAACTATCCCCAGTTTACTAGGTAGTATGAACATTCCATGTAGCTATAGTTGTTTTCTTACGTTTCTTGTTTCAACACTAATAGCATATTTTCACTACATAATGTCCAGTCGTCCATTTAACATATCTCCTCTTAGGGTTACTGGCATCGGAACGGGGCACATCCAGAGGTGTTGGATAATGGAACAACCCATAGATATATTGGTTAGCTGCGAATACCCAATCGATGGAAGAGAGTGTATGGAGATAACGAATAGTAGACCTTATCTGTGTAAAACCATACAATACCTAAGGGATGACATGGCGAGTAATGCCGCCATTAAATAGGCATTTACTCTGGAAGAGGGCAGCAGCTC